>JALMQS010000225.1:20042390-20262390 GCA_024734495.1 Forficula auricularia
AATCAGGCCTGTAAATAAGATGGTTTCGTTCACAGATTTCGAAATATCCATCTTGTGGGTTTCTAATCCATTATATCTCTGAAATTAATAGATTTATTAAAATAGATATTATATAGTAAAATATTTTACATTCAATTAAGAACAATTTGAGACCTTGTTTTTGATAATTGCTTTATAATCAGTCTGGTAAATAAGATGGTTTCGTTCACAGATTTCTGAAATATCCATCTTGTGGGTTTCTAATCCATTATATCTCTGAAATTAATAGATTTATTAAAATAGATATTATATAGTAAAATATTTTACATTCAATTAAGAACAATTTGAGACCTTGTTTTCGATAATTGCTATATAATCAGCCGGGTAAATATGATGGTTTCGTTCACAGATTTCGAAATATCCATCTTGTGAGTTTCAAATCCATTATATCTCTGAAATTAATAGATTTATTAAAATAGATATTATATAGTAAAATATTTTACATTTAATTAGGAACAATTTGAGAACTTGTTTTCGATAATTGCTTTATAATCAGCCTGGTAAATATGATGGTTTCGTTCACAGATTTCGAAATATCCATCTTGTGAGTTTCAAATCCATTATATCTCTGAAATTAATAGATTTATTAAAATAGATATTATATAGTAAAATATTTTACATTCAATTAAGAACAATTTGAGACCTTGTTTTCGATAATTGCTATATAATCAGCCGGGTAAATATGATGGTTTCGTTCACAGATTTCGAAATATCCATCTTGTGAGTTTCAAATCCATTATATCTCTGAAATTAATAGATTTATTAAAATAGATATTATATAGTAAAATATTTTACATTTAATAAGGAACAATTTAGGACCTTGTTTTCGATAATTGCTTTATAATCAGCCTGGTAAATATGATGGTTTCGTTCACAGATTTCGAAATATCCATCTTGTGGGTTTCAAATCCATTATATCTCTGAAATTAATAGATTTATTAAAATAGATATTATATAGTAAAATATTTTACATTTAATAAGGAACAATTTAGGACCTTGTTTTCGATAATTGCTTTATAAAAAGCCTGGTAAATATGATGGTTTCGTTCACAGATTTCGAAATATCCATCTTGTGGGTTTCAAATCCATTATATCTCTGAAATTAATAGATTTATTAAAATAGATATTATATAGTAAAATATTTTACATTTAATAAGGAACAATTTAGGACCTTGTTTTCGATAATTGCTTTATAATCAGCCTGGTAAATATGATGGTTTCGTTCACAGATTTCGAAATATCCATCTTGTGGGTTTCAAATCCATTATATCTCTGAAATTAAAAGATTTATTAAAATAGATACTATATAGTAAAATATTTTACATTTAATTAGGAACAATTTGAGACCTTGTTTTCGATAATTGCTTTATAATCAGCTGAGTAAATATGAGGGTTTCGTTCACAGATTTCGAAATATCCATCTTGTGGGTTTCAAATCCATTATATCTCTGAAATTAAAAGATTTATTAAAATAGATATTATATAGTAAAATATTTTACATTTAATTAGGAACAATTTGAGACCTTGTTTTCGATAATTGCTTTATAATCAGCTGAGTAAATATGAGGGTTTCGTTCACAGATTTCGAAATATCCATCTTGTGGGTTTCAAATCCATTATATCTCTGAAATTAAAAGATTTATTAAAATAGATACTATATAGTAAAATATTTTACATTTAATTAGGAACAATTTGAGACCTTGTTTTCGATAATTGCTTTATAATCAGCTGAGTAAATATGATGGTTTCGTTCACAGATTTCGAAATATCCATCTTGTGGGTTTCAAATCCATTATATCTCTGAAATTAAAAGATTTATTAAAATAGATACTATATAGTAAAATATTTTACATTTAATTAGGAACAATTTGAGACCTTGTTTTCGATAATTGCTTTATAATCAGCCTGGTAAATAAGATGGTTTCGTTCACAGATTTCGAAATATCCATCTTGTGGGTTTCAAATCCATTATATCTCTGAAATTAATAGATTTATTAAAATAGATATTATATAGTAAAATATTTTACATTCAATTAAGAACAATTTGAGACCTTGTTTTCGATAATTGCTTTATAATCAGCCTGGTAAATAAGATGGTTTCGTTCACAGATTTCGAAATATCCATCTTGTGGGTTTCAAATCCATTATATCTCTGAAATTAATAGATTTATTAAAATAGATATTATATAGTAAAATATTTTACATTTAATTAGGAACAATTTGAGACCTTGTTTTCGATAATTGCTATATAATCAGCCGGGTAAATATGATGGTTTCGTTCACAGATTTCGAAATATCCATCTTGTGGGTTTCAAATCCATTATATCTCTGAAATTAATAGATTTATTAAAATAGATACTATATAGTAAAATATTTTACATTTAATTAGGAACAATTTGAGACCTTGTTTTCGATAATTGCTTTATAATCAGCTGGGTAAATATGATGGTTTCGTTCACAGATCTCGAAATATCCATCTTGTGGGTTTCAAATCCATTATATCTCTGAAATTAAAAGATTTATTAAAATAGATACTATATAGTAAAATATTTTACATTTAATTAGGAACAATTTGAGACCTTGTTTTCGATAATTGCTTTATAATCAGCTGAGTAAATATGATGGTTTCGTTCACAGATTTCGAAATATCCATCTTGTGGGTTTCAAATCCATTATATCTCTGAAATTAATAGATTTATTAAAATAGATATTATATAGTAAAATATTTTACATTTAATTAAGAACAATTTGAGACCTTGTTTTCGATAATTGCTTTATAATCAGCCGGGTAAATATGATGGTTTCGTTCACAGATTTCGAAATATCCATCTTGTGGGTTTCAAATCCATTATATCTCTGAAATTAATAGATTTATTAAAATAGATATTATATAGTAAAATATTTTACATTTAATTAAGAACAATTTGAGACCTTGTTTTCGATAATTGCTTTATAATCAGCCTGGTAAATATGATGGTTTCGTTCACAGATTTCGAAATATCCATCTTGTGGGTTTCAAATCCATTATATCTCTGAAATTAATAGATTTATTAAAATAGATATTATATAGTAAAATATTTTACATTCAATTAAGAACAATTTGAGACCTTGTTTTCGATAATTGCTATATAATCAGCCGGGTAAATATGATGGTTTCGTTCACAGATTTCGAAATATCCATCTTGTGAGTTTCAAATCCATTATATCTCTGAAATTAATAGATTTATTAAAATAGATATTATATAGTAAAATATTTTACATTTAATTAGGAACAATTTGAGACCTTGTTTTCGATAATTGCTATATAATCAGCCGGGTAAATATGATGGTTTCGTTCACAGATTTCGAAATATCCATCTTGTGAGTTTCAAATCCATTATATCTCTGAAATTAATAGATTTATTAAAATAGATATTATATAGTAAAATATTTTACATTTAATAAGGAACAATTTAGGACCTTGTTTTCGATAATTGCTTTATAATCAGCCTGGTAAATATGATGGTTTCGTTCACAGATTTCGAAATATCCATCTTGTGGGTTTCAAATCCATTATATCTCTGAAATTAATAGATTTATTAAAATAGATATTATATAGTAAAATATTTTACATTTAATAAGGAACAATTTAGGACCTTGTTTTCGATAATTGCTTTATAATCAGCCTGGTAAATATGATGGTTTCGTTCACAGATTTCGAAATATCCATCTTGTGGGTTTCAAATCCATTATATCTCTGAAATTAATAGATTTATTAAAATAGATATTATATAGTAAAATATTTTACATTTAATAAGGAACAATTTAGGACCTTGTTTTCGATAATTGCTTTATAATCAGCCTGGTAAATATGATGGTTTCGTTCACAGATTTCGAAATATCCATCTTGTGGGTTTCAAATCCATTATATCTCTGAAATTAATAGATTTATTAAAATAGATATTATATAGTAAAATATTTTACATTTAATAAGGAACAATTTAGGACCTTGTTTTCGATAATTGCTTTATAATCAGCCTGGTAAATATGATGGTTTCGTTCACAGATTTCGAAATATCCATCTTGTGGGTTTCAAATCCATTATATCTCTGAAATTAATAGATTTATTAAAATAGATATTATATAGTAAAATATTTTACATTTAATAAGGAACAATTTGAGACCTTGTTTTCGATAATTGCTTTATAATCAGCCTGAGTAAATATGATGGTTTCGTTCACAGATTTCGAAATATCCATCTTGTGGGTTTCAAATCCATTATATCTCTGAAATTAAAAGATTTATTAAAATAGATACTATATAGTAAAATATTTTACATTTAATTAGGAACAATTTGAGACCTTGTTTTCGATAATTGCTTTATAATCAGCCTGAGTAAATATGATGGTTTCGTTCACAGATTTCGAAATATCCATCTTGTGGGTTTCAAATCCATTATATCTCTGAAATTAAAAGATTTATTAAAATAGATATTATATAGTAAAATATTTTACATTTAATTAGGAACAATTTGAGACCTTGTTTTCGATAATTGCTTTATAATCAGCTGAGTAAATATGAGGGTTTCGTTCACAGATTTCGAAATATCCATCTTGTGGGTTTCAAATCCATTATATCTCTGAAATTAAAAGATTTATTAAAATAGATATTATATAGTAAAATATTTTACATTTAATTAGGAACAATTTGAGACCTTGTTTTCGATAATTGCTTTATAATCAGCTGAGTAAATATGATGGTTTCGTTCACAGATTTCGAAATATCCATCTTGTGGGTTTCAAATCCATTATATCTCTGAAATTAAAAGATTTATTAAAATAGATACTATATAGTAAAATATTTTACATTTAATTAGGAACAATTTGAGACCTTGTTTTCGATAATTGCTTTATAATCAGCTGAGTAAATATGATGGTTTCGTTCACAGATTTCGAAATATCCATCTTGTGGGTTTCAAATCCATTATATCTCTGAAATTAAAAGATTTATTAAAATAGATATTATATAGTAAAATATTTTACATTTAATTAGGAACAATTTGAGACCTTGTTTTCGATAATTGCTTTATAATCAGCCTGAGTAAATATGATGGTTTCGTTCACAGATTTCGAAATATCCATCTTGTGGGTTTCAAATCCATTATATCTCTGAAATTAATAGATTTATTAAAATAGATATTATATAGTAAAATATTTTACATTTAATTAAGAACAATTTGAGACCTTGTTTTCGATAATTGCTTTATAATCAGCCTGGTAAATAAGATGGTTTCGTTCACAGATTTCGAAATATCCATCTTGTGGGTTTCTAATCCATTATATCTCTGAAATTAATAGATTTATTAAAATAGATATTATATAGTAAAATATTTTACATTCAATTAAGAACAATTTGAGACCTTGTTTTCGATAATTGCTATATAATCAGCCGGGTAAATATGATGGTTTCGTTCACAGATTTCGAAATATCCATCTTGTGAGTTTCAAATCCATTATATCTCTGAAATTAATAGATTTATTAAAATAGATATTATATAGTAAAATATTTTACATTTAATTAGGAACAATTTGAGACCTTGTTTTCGATAATTGCTATATAATCAGCCGGGTAAATATGATGGTTTCGTTCACAGATTTCGAAATATCCATCTTGTGAGTTTCAAATCCATTATATCTCTGAAATTAATAGATTTATTAAAATAGATATTATATAGTAAAATATTTTACATTTAATTAGGAACAATTTGAGACCTTGTTTTCGATAATTGCTTTATAATCAGCCTGGTAAATATGATGGTTTCGTTCACAGATTTCGAAATATCCATCTTGTGGGTTTCAAATCCATTATATCTCTGAAATTAATAGATTTATTAAAATAGATATTATATAGTAAAATATTTTACATTTAATTAAGGAACAATTTGAGACCTTGTTTTCGATAATTGCTTTATAATCAGCCGGGTAAATATGATGGTTTCGTTCACAGATTTCGAAATATCCATCTTGTGGGTTTCAAATCCATTATATCTCTGAAATTAATAGATTTATTAAAATAGATATTATATAGTAAAATATTTTACATTTAATTAGGAACAATTTGAGACCTTGTTTTCGATAATTGCTTTATAATCAGCCTGGTAAATATGATGGTTTCGTTCACAGATTTCGAAATATCCATCTTGTGGGTTTCAAATCCATTATATCTCTGAAATTAATAGATTTATTAAAATAGATATTATATAGTAAAATATTTTACATTTAATTAGGAACAATTTGAGACCTTGTTTTCGATAATTGCTTTATAATCAGCCTGGTAAATATGATGGTTTCGTTCACAGATTTCGAAATATCCATCTTGTGGGTTTCAAATCCATTATATCTCTGAAATTAATAGATTTATTAAAATAGATATTATATAGTAAAATATTTTACATTTAATTAGGAACAATTTGAGACCTTGTTTTCGATAATTGCTTTATAATCAGCCTGAGTAAATATGATGGTTTCGTTCACAGATTTCGAAATATCCATCTTGTGGGTTTCAAATCCATTATATCTCTGAAATTAAAAGATTTATTAAAATAGATATTATATAGTAAAATATTTTACATTTAATTAGGAACAATTTGAGACCTTGTTTTCGATAATTGCTTTATAATCAGCTGAGTAAATATGATGGTTTCGTTCACAGATTTCGAAATATCCATCTTGTGGGTTTCAAATCCATTATATCTCTGAAATTAAAAGATTTATTAAAATAGATATTATATAGTAAAATATTTTACATTTAATTAGGAACAATTTGAGACCTTGTTTTCGATAATTGCTTTATAATCAGCCTGAGTAAATATGATGGTTTCGTTCACAGATTTCGAAATATCCATCTTGTGGGTTTCAAATCCATTATATCTCTGAAATTAATAGATTTATTAAAATAGATATTATATAGTAAAATATTTTACATTTAATTAGGAACAATTTGAGACCTTGTTTTCGATAATTGCTTTATAATCAGCCTGGTAAATATGATGGTTTCGTTCACAGATTTCGAAATATCCATCTTGTGGGTTTCAAATCCATTATATCTCTGAAATTAATAGATTTATTAAAATAGATATTATATAGTAAAATATTTTACATTTAATTAGGAACAATTTGAGACCTTGTTTTCGATAATTGCTTTATAATCAGCCGGGTAAATATGATGGTTTCGTTCACAGATTTCGAAATATCCATCTTGTGGGTTTCAAATCCATTATATCTCTGAAATTAATAGATTTATTAAAATAGATATTATATAGTAAAATATTTTACATTTAATTAGGAACAATTTGAGACCTTGTTTTCGATAATTGCTTTATAATCAGCCGGGTAAATATGATGGTTTCGTTCACAGATTTCGAAATATCCATCTTGTGGGTTTCAAATCCATTATATCTCTGAAATTAATAGATTTATTAAAATAGATATTATATAGTAAAATATTTTACATTTAATTAGGAACAATTTGAGACCTTGTTTTCGATAATTGCTATATAATCAGCCGGGTAAATATGATGGTTTCGTTCACAGATTTCGAAATATCCATCTTGTGAGTTTCAAATCCATTATATCTCTGAAATTAATAGATTTATTAAAATAGATATTATATAGTAAAATATTTTACATTTAATTAGGAACAATTTGAGACCTTGTTTTCGATAATTGCTATATAATCAGCCGGGTAAATATGATGGTTTCGTTCACAGATTTCGAAATATCCATCTTGTGAGTTTCAAATCCATTATATCTCTGAAATTAATAGATTTATTAAAATAGATATTATATAGTAAAATATTTTACATTTAATTAGGAACAATTTGAGACCTTGTTTTCGATAATTGCTATATAATCAGCCGGGTAAATATGATGGTTTCGTTCACAGATTTCGAAATATCCATCTTGTGAGTTTCAAATCCATTATATCTCTGAAATTAATAGATTTATTAAAATAGATATTATATAGTAAAATATTTTACATTTAATTAGGAACAATTTGAGACCTTGTTTTCGATAATTGCTATATAATCAGCCGGGTAAATATGATGGTTTCGTTCACAGATTTCGAAATATCCATCTTGTGAGTTTCAAATCCATTATATCTCTGAAATTAATAGATTTATTAAAATAGATATTATATAGTAAAATATTTTACATTCAATTAAGAACAATTTGAGACCTTGTTTTCGATAATTGCTATATAATCAGCCGGGTAAATATGATGGTTTCGTTCACAGATTTCGAAATATCCATCTTGTGGGTTTCTAATCCATTATATCTCTGAAATTAATAGATTTATTAAAATAGATATTATATAGTAAAATATTTTACATTTAATTAGGAACAATTTGAGACCTTGTTTTCGATAATTGCTATATAATCAGCCGGGTAAATATGATGGTTTCGTTCACAGATTTCGAAATATCCATCTTGTGAGTTTCAAATCCATTATATCTCTGAAATTAATAGATTTATTAAAATAGATATTATATAGTAAAATATTTTACATTTAATTAGGAACAATTTGAGACCTTGTTTTCGATAATTGCTATATAATCAGCCGGGTAAATATGATGGTTTCGTTCACAGATTTCGAAATATCCATCTTGTGAGTTTCAAATCCATTATATCTCTGAAATTAATAGATTTATTAAAATAGATATTATATAGTAAAATATTTTACATTTAATTAGGAACAATTTGAGACCTTGTTTTCGATAATTGCTATATAATCAGCCGGGTAAATATGATGGTTTCGTTCACAGATTTCGAAATATCCATCTTGTGAGTTTCAAATCCATTATATCTCTGAAATTAATAGATTTATTAAAATAGATATTATATAGTAAAATATTTTACATTTAATAAGGAACAATTTAGGACCTTGTTTTCGATAATTGCTTTATAATCAGCCTGGTAAATATGATGGTTTCGTTCACAGATTTCGAAATATCCATCTTGTGGGTTTCAAATCCATTATATCTCTGAAATTAATAGATTTATTAAAATAGATATTATATAGTAAAATATTTTACATTTAATAAGGAACAATTTAGGACCTTGTTTTCGATAATTGCTTTATAATCAGCCTGGTAAATATGATGGTTTCGTTCACAGATTTCGAAATATCCATCTTGTGGGTTTCAAATCCATTATATCTCTGAAATTAATAGATTTATTAAAATAGATATTATATAGTAAAATATTTTACATTTAATAAGGAACAATTTAGGACCTTGTTTTCGATAATTGCTTTATAATCAGCCTGGTAAATATGATGGTTTCGTTCACAGATTTCGAAATATCCATCTTGTGGGTTTCAAATCCATTATATCTCTGAAATTAATAGATTTATTAAAATAGATATTATATACTAAAATATTTTACATTTAATAAGGAACAATTTAGGACCTTGTTTTCGATAATTGCTTTATAATCAGCCTGGTAAATATGATGGTTTCGTTCACAGATTTCGAAATATCCATCTTGTGAGTTTCAAATCCATTATATCTCTGAAATTAATAGATTTATTAAAATAGATATTATATACTAAAATATTTTACATTTAATAAGGAACAATTTAGGACCTTGTTTTCGATAATTGCTTTATAATCAGCCTGGTAAATATGATGGTTTCGTTCACAGATTTCGAAATATCCATCTTGTGAGTTTCAAATCCATTATATCTCTGAAATTAATAGATTTATTAAAATAGATATTATATACTAAAATATTTTACATTTAATAAGGAACAATTTAGGACCTTGTTTTCGATAATTGCTTTATAATCAGCCTGGTAAATATGATGGTTTCGTTCACAGATTTCGAAATATCCATCTTGTGGGTTTCAAATCCATTATATCTCTGAAATTAATAGATTTATTAAAATAGATATTATATAGTAAAATATTTTAGATTTAATTAGGAACAATTTAAGACCTTGTTTTCGATAATTGCTTTATGATCAGCCGGGTAAATATGATGGTTTCGTTCACAGATTTCGAAATATCCATCTTGTGGGTTTCAAATCCATTATATCTCTGAAATTAATAGATTTATTAAAATACATATTATATAGTAAAATATTTTAGATTTAATTAGGAACAATTTAAGACCTTGTTTTTGATAATTGCTTTATGATCAGCCGGGTAAATATGATGGTTTCGTTCACAGATTTCGAAATATCCATCTTGTGGGTTTCAAATCCATTATATCTCTCGAAATTAATAGATTTATTAAAATACATATTATATAGTAAAATATTTTACATTTAATAAGGAACAATTTGAGACCTTGTTTTTGATAATTGCTTTATAATCAGCCGGGTAAATATGATGGTTTCGTTCACAGATTTCGAAATATCCATCTTGTGGGTTTCAAATCCATTATATCTCTGAAATTAATAGATTTATTAAAATACATATTATATAGTAAAATATTTTACATTTAATAAGGAACAATTTGAGACCTTGTTTTCGATAATTGCTTTATAATCAGCCGGGTAAATATGATGGTTTCGTTCACAGATTTCGAAATATCCATCTTGTGGGTTTCAAATCCATTATATCTCTGAAATTAATAGATTTATTAAAATACATATTATATAGTAAAATATTTTAGATTTAATAAGGAACAATTTGAGACCTTGTTTTCGATAATTGCTTTGTGATCAGCCGGGTAAATATGATGGTTTCGTTCACAGATTTCGAAATATCCATCTTGTGGGTTTCAAATCCATTATATCTCTGAAATTAATAGATTTATTAAAATAGATATTATATAGTAAAATATTTTACATTTAATAAGGAACAATTTGAGACCTTGTTTTCGATAATTGCTTTGTAATCAGCCGGGTAAATATGATGGTTTCGTTCACAGATTTCGAAATATCCATCTTGTGGGTTTCAAATCCATTATATCTCTGAAATTAATAGATTTATTAAAATACATATTATATAGTAAAATATTTTAGATTTAATTAGGAACAATTTAAGACCTTGTTTTTGATAATTGCTTTATGATCAGCCGGGTAAATATGATGGTTTCGTTCACAGATTTCGAAATATCCATCTTGTGGGTTTCAAATCCATTATATCTCTGAAATTAATAGATTTATTAAAATAGATATTATATAGTAAAATATTTTACATTTAATAAGGAACAATTTGAGAACTTGTTTTCGATAATTGCTTTATAATCAGCCGAGTAAATATGATGGTTTCGTTCACAGATTTCGAAATATCCATCTTGTGGGTTTCAAATCCATTATATCTCTGAAATTAATAGATTTATTAAAATAGATATTATATAGTAAAATATTTTACATTTAATAAGGAACAATTTGAGACCTTGTTTTCGATAATTGCTTTGTAATCAGTCGAATAAATATGATGGTTTCGTTCACAGATTTCGAAATATCCATCTTGTGGGTTTCAAATCCATTATATCTCTGAAATTAATAGATTTATTAAAATACATATTATATAGTAAAATATTTTAGATTTAATTAGGAACAATTTAAGACCTTGTTTTCGATAATTGCTTTATGATCAGCCGGGTAAATATGATGGTTTCGTTCACAGATTTCGAAATATCCATCTTGTGGGTTTCAAATCCATTATATCTCTGAAATTAATAGATTTATTAAAATACATATTATATAGTAAAATATTTTAGATTTAATTAGGAACAATTTAAGACCTTGTTTTCGATAATTGCTTTATGATCAGCCGGGTAAATATGATGGTTTCGTTCACAGATTTCGAAATATCCATCTTGTGGGTTTCAAATCCATTATATCTCTGAAATTAATAGATTTATTAAAATACATATTATATAGTAAAATATTTTAGATTTAATTAGGAACAATTTAAGACCTTGTTTTCGATAATTGCTTTATGATCAGCCGGGTAAATATGATGGTTTCGTTCACAGATTTCGAAATATCCATCTTGTGGGTTTCAAATCCATTATATCTCTGAAATTAATAGATTTATTAAAATACATATTATATAGTAAAATATTTTAGATTTAATTAGGAACAATTTAAGACCTTGTTTTCGATAATTGCTTTATGATCAGCCGGGTAAATATGATGGTTTCGTTCACAGATTTCGAAATATCCATCTTGTGGGTTTCAAATCCATTATATCTCTGAAATTAATAGATTTATTAAAATACATATTATATAGTAAAATATTTTAGATTTAATTAGGAACAATTTAAGACCTTGTTTTCGATAATTGCTTTATGATCAGCCGGGTAAATATGATGGTTTCGTTCACAGATTTCGAAATATCCATCTTGTGGGTTTCAAATCCATTATATCTCTGAAATTAATAGATTTATTAAAATACATATTATATAGTAAAATATTTTAGATTTAATTAGGAACAATTTAAGACCTTGTTTTCGATAATTGCTTTATGATCAGCCGGGTAAATATGATGGTTTCGTTCACAGATTTCGAAATATCCATCTTGTGGGTTTCAAATCCATTATATCTCTGAAATTAATAGATTTATTAAAATACATATTATATAGTAAAATATTTTAGATTTAATTAGGAACAATTTAAGACCTTGTTTTCGATAATTGCTTTATGATCAGCCGGGTAAATATGATGGTTTCGTTCACAGATTTCGAAATATCCATCTTGTGGGTTTCAAATCCATTATATCTCTGAAATTAATAGATTTATTAAAATACATATTATATAGTAAAATATTTTAGATTTAATTAGGAACAATTTAAGACCTTGTTTTTGATAATTGCTTTATGATCAGCCGGGTAAATATGATGGTTTCGTTCACAGATTTCGAAATATCCATCTTGTGGGTTTCAAATCCATTATATCTCTGAAATTAATAGATTTATTAAAATACATATTATATAGTAAAATATTTTACCATTTAATTAGGAACAATTTGAGACCTTGTTTTCGATAATTGCTATATAATCAGCCGGGTAAATATGATGGTTTCGTTCACAGATTTCGAAATATCCATCTTGTGAGTTTCAAATCCATTATATCTCTGAAATTAATAGATTTATTAAAATAGATATTATATAGTAAAATATTTTACATTTAATTAGGAACAATTTGAGACCTTGTTTTCGATAATTGCTATATAATCAGCCGGGTAAATATGATGGTTTCGTTCACAGATTTCGAAATATCCATCTTGTGAGTTTCAAATCCATTATATCTCTGAAATTAATAGATTTATTAAAATAGATATTATATAGTAAAATATTTTACATTTAATTAGGAACAATTTGAGACCTTGTTTTCGATAATTGCTATATAATCAGCCGGGTAAATATGATGGTTTCGTTCACAGATTTCGAAATATCCATCTTGTGAGTTTCAAATCCATTATATCTCTGAAATTAATAGATTTATTAAAATAGATATTATATAGTAAAATATTTTACATTTAATTAGGAACAATTTGAGACCTTGTTTTCGATAATTGCTATATAATCAGCCGGGTAAATATGATGGTTTCGTTCACAGATTTCGAAATATCCATCTTGTGAGTTTCAAATCCATTATATCTCTGAAATTAATAGATTTATTAAAATAGATATTATATAGTAAAATATTTTACATTTAATTAGGAACAATTTGAGACCTTGTTTTCGATAATTGCTATATAATCAGCCGGGTAAATATGATGGTTTCGTTCACAGATTTCGAAATATCCATCTTGTGAGTTTCAAATCCATTATATCTCTGAAATTAATAGATTTATTAAAATAGATATTATATAGTAAAATATTTTACATTTAATTAGGAACAATTTGAGACCTTGTTTTCGATAATTGCTATATAATCAGCCGGGTAAATATGATGGTTTCGTTCACAGATTTCGAAATATCCATCTTGTGAGTTTCAAATCCATTATATCTCTGAAATTAATAGATTTATTAAAATAGATATTATATAGTAAAATATTTTACATTTAATTAGGAACAATTTGAGACCTTGTTTTCGATAATTGCTATATAATCAGCTGGGTAAATATGATGGTTTCGTTCACAGATTTCGAAATATCCATCTTGTGAGTTTCAAATCCATTATATCTCTGAAATTAATAGATTTATTAAAATAGATATTATATAGTAAAATATTTTACATTTAATTAGGAACAATTTGAGACCTTGTTTTCGATAATTGCTATATAATCAGCTGGGTAAATATGATGGTTTCGTTCACAGATTTCGAAATATCCATCTTGTGAGTTTCAAATCCATTATATCTCTGAAATTAATAGATTTATTAAAATAGATATTATATAGTAAAATATTTTACATTTAATTAGGAACAATTTGAGACCTTGTTTTCGATAATTGCTATATAATCAGCTGGGTAAATATGATGGTTTCGTTCACAGATTTCGAAATATCCATCTTGTGAGTTTCAAATCCATTATATCTCTGAAATTAATAGATTTATTAAAATAGATATTATATAGTAAAATATTTTACATTTAATTAGGAACAATTTGAGACCTTGTTTTCGATAATTGCTATATAATCAGCCGGGTAAATATGATGGTTTCGTTCACAGATTTCGAAATATCCATCTTGTGAGTTTCAAATCCATTATATCTCTGAAATTAATAGATTTATTAAAATAGATATTATATAGTAAAATATTTTACATTTAATTAGGAACAATTTGAGACCTTGTTTTCGATAATTGCTATATAATCAGCCTGGTAAATATGATGGTTTCGTTCACAGATTTCGAAATATCCATCTTGTGAGTTTCAAATCCATTATATCTCTGAAATTAATAGATTTATTAAAATAGATATTATATAGTAAAATATTTTACATTTAATTAGGAACAATTTGAGACCTTGTTTTCGATAATTGCTATATAATCAGCCGGGTAAATATGATGGTTTCGTTCACAGATTTCGAAATATCCATCTTGTGAGTTTCAAATCCATTATATCTCTGAAATTAATAGATTTATTAAAATAGATATTATATAGTAAAATATTTTACATTTAATTAGGAACAATTTGAGACCTTGTTTTCGATAATTGCTTTATAATCAGCCGGGTAAATATGATGGTTTCGTTCACAGATTTCGAAATATCCATCTTGTGGGTTTCAAATCCATTATATCTCTGAAATTAATAGATTTATTAAAATAGATATTATATAGTAAAATATTTTACATTTAATTAGGAACAATTTGAGACCTTGTTTTCGATAATTGCTTTATAATCAGCCGGGTAAATATGATGGTTTCGTTCACAGATTTCGAAATATCCATCTTGTGGGTTTCAAATCCATTATATCTCTGAAATTAATAGATTTATTAAAATAGATATTATATAGTAAAATATTTTACATTTAATTAAGGAACAATTTGAGACCTTGTTTTCGATAATTGCTTTATAATCAGCCGGGTAAATATGATGGTTTCGTTCACAGATTTCGAAATATCCATCTTGTGGGTTTCAAATCCATTATATCTCTGAAATTAATAGATTTATTAAAATAGATATTATATAGTAAAATATTTTACATTTAATTAAGGAACAATTTGAGACCTTGTTTTCGATAATTGCTTTATAATCAGCCGGGTAAATATGATGGTTTCGTTCACAGATTTCGAAATATCCATCTTGTGGGTTTCAAATCCATTATATCTCTGAAATTAATAGATTTATTAAAATAGATATTATATAGTAAAATATTTTACATTTAATTAAGGAACAATTTGAGACCTTGTTTTCGATAATTGCTTTATAATCAGCCGGGTAAATATGATGGTTTCGTTCACAGATTTCGAAATATCCATCTTGTGGGTTTCAAATCCATTATATCTCTGAAATTAATAGATTTATTAAAATAGATATTATATAGTAAAATATTTTACATTTAATTAAGGAACAATTTGAGACCTTGTTTTCGATAATTGCTTTATAATCAGCCGGGTAAATATGATGGTTTCGTTCACAGATTTCGAAATATCCATCTTGTGGGTTTCAAATCCATTATATCTCTGAAATTAATAGATTTATTAAAATAGATATTATATAGTAAAATATTTTACATTTATTAAGGAACAATTTGAGACCTTGTTTTCGATAATTGCTTTATAATCAGCCGGGTAAATATGATGGTTTCGTTCACAGATTTCGAAATATCCATCTTGTGGGTTTCAAATCCATTATATCTCTGAAATTAATAGATTTATTAAAATAGATATTATATAGTAAAATATTTTACATTTATTAAGGAACAATTTGAGACCTTGTTTTCGATAATTGCTTTATAATCAGCCGGGTAAATATGATGGTTTCGTTCACAGATTTCGAAATATCCATCTTGTGGGTTTCAAATCCATTATATCTCTGAAATTAATAGATTTATTAAAATAGATATTATATAGTAAAATATTTTACATTTATTAAGGAACAATTTGAGACCTTGTTTTCGATAATTGCTTTATAATCAGCCGGGTAAATATGATGGTTTCGTTCACAGATTTCGAAATATCCATCTTGTGGGTTTCAAATCCATTATATCTCTGAAATTATTAGATTTATTAAAATAGATATTATATAGTAAAATATTTTACATTTATTAAGGAACAATTTGAGACCTTGTTTTCGATAATTGCTTTATAATCAGCCGGGTAAATATGATGGTTTCGTTCACAGATCTCGAAATATCCATCTTGTGGGTTTCAAATCCATTATATCTCTGAAATTATTAGATTTATTAAAATAGATATTATATAGTAAAATATTTTACATTTAATAAGGAACAATTTGAGACCTTGTTTTCGATAATTGCTTTATAATCAGCCGGGTAAATATGATGGTTTCGTTCACAGATCTCGAAATATCCATCTTGTGGGTTTCAAATCCATTATATCTCTGAAATTATTAGATTTATTAAAATAGATATTATATAGTAAAATATTTTACATTTAATAAGGAACAATTTGAGACCTTGTTTTCGATAATTGCTTTATAATCAGCCGGGTAAATATGATGGTTTCGTTCACAGATCTCGAAATATCCATCTTGTGGGTTTCAAATCCATTATATCTCTGAAATTATTAGATTTATTAAAATAGATATTATATAGTAAAATATTTTACATTTAATAAGGAACAATTTGAGACCTTGTTTTCGATAATTGCTTTATAATCAGCCGGGTAAATATGATGGTTTCGTTCACAGATCTCGAAATATCCATCTTGTGGGTTTCAAATCCATTATATCTCTGAAATTATTAGATTTATTAAAATACATATTATATAGTAAAATATTTTACATTTAATAAGGAACAATTTGAGACCTTGTTTTCGATAATTGCTTTATAATCAGCCGGGTAAATATGATGGTTTCGTTCACAGATCTCGAAATATCCATCTTGTGGGTTTCAAATCCATTATATCTCTGAAATTATTAGATTTATTAAAATACATATTATATAGTAAAATATTTTACATTTAATAAGGAACAATTTGAGACCTTGTTTTTGATAATTGCTTTATAATCAGCCGGGTAAATATGATGGTTTCGTTCACAGATCTCGAAATATCCATCTTGTGGGTTTCAAATCCATTATATCTCTGAAATTATTAGATTTATTAAAATAGATATTATATAGTAAAATATTTTACATTTAATAAGGAACAATTTGAGACCTTGTTTTCGATAATTGCTTTATAATCAGCCGGGTAAATATGATGGTTTCGTTCACAGATCTCGAAATATCCATCTTGTGGGTTTCAAATCCATTATATCTCTGAAATTAATAGATTTATTAAAATAGATATTATATAGTAAAATATTTTACATTTAATAAGGAACAATTTGAGACCTTGTTTTCGATAATTGCTTTATAATCAGCCGGGTAAATATGATGGTTTCGTTCACAGATCTCGAAATATCCATCTTGTGGGTTTCAAATCCATTATATCTCTGAAATTATTAGATTTATTAAAATAGATATTATATAGTAAAATATTTTACATTTAATAAGGAACAATTTGAGACCTTGTTTTCGATAATTGCTTTATAATCAGCCGGGTAAATATGATGGTTTCGTTCACAGATCTCGAAATATCCATCTTGTGGGTTTCAAATCCATTATATCTCTGAAATTAATAGATTTATTAAAATACATATTATATAGTAAAATATTTTACATTTAATAAGGAACAATTTGAGACCTTGTTTTCGATAATTGCTTTATAATCAGCCGGGTAAATATGATGGTTTCGTTCACAGATCTCGAAATATCCATCTTGTGGGTTTCAAATCCATTATATCTCTGAAATTAATAGATTTATTAAAATAGATATTATATAGTAAAATATTTTACATTTAATAAGGAACAATTTGAGACCTTGTTTTCGATAATTGCTTTGTAATCAGTCGAATAAATATGATGGTTTCGTTCACAGATTTCGAAATATCCATCTTGTGGGTTTCAAATCCATTATATCTCTGAAATTAATAGATTTATTAAAATACATATTATATAGTAAAATATTTTAGATTTAATTAGGAACAATTTAAGACCTTGTTTTTGATAATTGCTTTATGATCAGCCGGGTAAATATGATGGTTTCGTTCACAGATTTCGAAATATCCATCTTGTGGGTTTCAAATCCATTATATCTCTGAAATTAATAGATTTATTAAAATAGATATTATATAGTAAAATATTTTACATTTAATAAGGAACAATTTGAGACCTTGTTTTTGATAATTGCTTTGTAATCAGTCGAATAAATATGATGGTTTCGTTCACAGATTTCGAAATATCCATCTTGTGGGTTTCAAATCCATTATATCTCTGAAATTAATAGATTTATTAAAATACATATTATATAGTAAAATATTTTAGATTTAATTAGGAACAATTTAAGACCTTGTTTTTGATAATTGCTTTATGATCAGCCGGGTAAATATGATGGTTTCGTTCACAGATTTCGAAATATCCATCTTGTGGGTTTCAAATCCATTATATCTCTGAAATTAATAGATTTATTAAAATAGATATTATATAGTAAAATATTTTACATTTATTAAGGAACAATTTGAGACCTTGTTTTCGATAATTGCTTTATAATCAGCCGGGTAAATATGATGGTTTCGTTCACAGATTTCGAAATATCCATCTTGTGGGTTTCAAATCCATTATATCTCTGAAATTAATAGATTTATTAAAATAGATATTATATAGTAAAATATTTTACATTTATTAAGGAACAATTTGAGACCTTGTTTTCGATAATTGCTTTATAATCAGCCGGGTAAATATGATGGTTTCGTTCACAGATTTCGAAATATCCATCTTGTGGGTTTCAAATCCATTATATCTCTGAAATTAATAGATTTATTAAAATAGATATTATATAGTAAAATATTTTACATTTAATTAAGGAACAATTTGAGACCTTGTTTTCGATAATTGCTTTATAATCAGCCGGGTAAATATGATGGTTTCGTTCACAGATTTCGAAATATCCATCTTGTGGGTTTCAAATCCATTATATCTCTGAAATTAATAGATTTATTAAAATAGATATTATATAGTAAAATATTTTACATTTAATTAGGAACAATTTGAGACCTTGTTTTCGATAATTGCTTTATAATCAGCCGGGTAAATATGATGGTTTCGTTCACAGATTTCGAAATATCCATCTTGTGGGTTTCAAATCCATTATATCTCTGAAATTAATAGATTTATTAAAATAGATATTATATAGTAAAATATTTTACATTTAATTAAGGAACAATTTGAGACCTTGTTTTCGATAATTGCTTTATAATCAGCCGGGTAAATATGATGGTTTCGTTCACAGATTTCGAAATATCCATCTTGTGGGTTTCAAATCCATTATATCTCTGAAATTAATAGATTTATTAAAATAGATATTATATAGTAAAATATTTTACATTTAATTAAGGAACAATTTGAGACCTTGTTTTCGATAATTGCTTTATAATCAGCCGGGTAAATATGATGGTTTCGTTCACAGATTTCGAAATATCCATCTTGTGAGTTTCAAATCCATTATATCTCTGAAATTAATAGATTTATTAAAATAGATATTATATAGTAAAATATTTTACATTTAATTAAGGAACAATTTGAGACCTTGTTTTCGATAATTGCTATATAATCAGCAGGGTAAATATGATGGTTTCGTTCACAGATTTCGAAATATCCATCTTGTGAGTTTCAAATCCATTATATCTCTGAAATTAATAGATTTATTAAAATAGATATTATATAGTAAAATATTTTACATTTAATTAGGAACAATTTGAGACCTTGTTTTCGATAATTGCTTTATAATCAGCCGGGTAAATATGATGGTTTCGTTCACAGATTTCGAAATATCCATCTTGTGGGTTTCAAATCCATTATATCTCTGAAATTAATAGATTTATTAAAATAGATATTATATAGTAAAATATTTTACATTTAATTAAGGAACAATTTGAGACCTTGTTTTCGATAATTGCTTTATAATCAGCCGGGTAAATATGATGGTTTCGTTCACAGATTTCGAAATATCCATCTTGTGGGTTTCAAATCCATTATATCTCTGAAATTAATAGATTTATTAAAATAGATATTATATAGTAAAATATTTTACATTTAATTAAGGAACAATTTGAGACCTTGTTTTCGATAATTGCTTTATAATCAGCCGGGTAAATATGATGGTTTCGTTCACAGATCTCGAAATATCCATCTTGTGGGTTTCAAATCCATTATATCTCTGAAATTATTAGATTTATTAAAATAGATATTATATAGTAAAATATTTTACATTTAATAAGGAACAATTTGAGACCTTGTTTTCGATAATTGCTTTATAATCAGCCGGGTAAATATGATGGTTTCGTTCACAGATCTCGAAATATCCATCTTGTGGGTTTCAAATCCATTATATCTCTGAAATTATTAGATTTATTAAAATAGATATTATATAGTAAAATATTTTACATTTAATAAGGAACAATTTGAGACCTTGTTTTCGATAATTGCTTTATAATCAGCCGGGTAAATATGATGGTTTCGTTCACAGATCTCGAAATATCCATCTTGTGGGTTTCAAATCCATTATATCTCTGAAATTATTAGATTTATTAAAATAGATATTATATAGTAAAATATTTTACATTTAATAAGGAACAATTTGAGACCTTGTTTTCGATAATTGCTTTATAATCAGCCGGGTAAATATGATGGTTTCGTTCACAGATCTCGAAATATCCATCTTGTGGGTTTCAAATCCATTATATCTCTGAAATTATTAGATTTATTAAAATACATATTATATAGTAAAATATTTTACATTTAATAAGGAACAATTTGAGACCTTGTTTTTGATAATTGCTTTATAATCAGCCGGGTAAATATGATGGTTTCGTTCACAGATCTCGAAATATCCATCTTGTGGGTTTCAAATCCATTATATCTCTGAAATTATTAGATTTATTAAAATACATATTATATAGTAAAATATTTTACATTTAATAAGGAACAATTTGAGACCTTGTTTTCGATAATTGCTTTATAATCAGCCGGGTAAATATGATGGTTTCGTTCACAGATCTCGAAATATCCATCTTGTGGGTTTCAAATCCATTATATCTCTGAAATTATTAGATTTATTAAAATAGATATTATATAGTAAAATATTTTACATTTAATAAGGAACAATTTGAGACCTTGTTTTCGATAATTGCTTTATAATCAGCCGGGTAAATATGATGGTTTCGTTCACAGATCTCGAAATATCCATCTTGTGGGTTTCAAATCCATTATATCTCTGAAATTATTAGATTTATTAAAATACATATTATATAGTAAAATATTTTACATTTAATAAGGAACAATTTGAGACCTTGTTTTCGATAATTGCTTTATAATCAGCCGGGTAAATATGATGGTTTCGTTCACAGATCTCGAAATATCCATCTTGTGGGTTTCAAATCCATTATATCTCTGAAATTAATAGATTTATTAAAATACATATTATATAGTAAAATATTTTACATTTAATAAGGAACAATTTGAGACCTTGTTTTCGATAATTGCTTTGTAATCAGCCGGGTAAATATGATGGTTTCGTTCACAGATTTCGAAATATCCATCTTGTGGGTTTCAAATCCATTATATCTCTGAAATTAATAGATTTATTAAAATAGATATTATATAGTAAAATATTTTACATTTAATAAGGAACAATTTGAGACCTTGTTTTCGATAATTGCTTTGTAATCAGTCGAATAAATATGATGGTTTCGTTCACAGATTTCGAAATATCCATCTTGTGGGTTTCAAATCCATTATATCTCTGAAATTAATAGATTTATTAAAATACATATTATATAGTAAAATATTTTAGATTTAATTAGGAACAATTTAAGACCTTGTTTTTGATAATTGCTTTATGATCAGCCGGGTAAATATGATGGTTTCGTTCACAGATTTCGAAATATCCATCTTGTGGGTTTCAAATCCATTATATCTCTGAAATTAATAGATTTATTAAAATACATATTATATAGTAAAATATTTTAGATTTAATTAGGAACAATTTAAGACCTTGTTTTTGATAATTGCTTTATGATCAGCCGGGTAAATATGATGGTTTCGTTCACAGATTTCGAAATATCCATCTTGTGGGTTTCAAATCCATTATATCTCTGAAATTAATAGATTTATTAAAATAGATATTATATAGTAAAATATTTTACATTTAATAAGGAACAATTTGAGACCTTGTTTTCGATAATTGCTTTGTAATCAGTCGAATAAATATGATGGTTTCGTTCACAGATTTCGAAATATCCATCTTGTGGGTTTCAAATCCATTATATCTCTGAAATTAATAGATTTATTAAAATACATATTATATAGTAAAATATTTTAGATTTAATTAGGAACAATTTAAGACCTTGTTTTTGATAATTGCTTTATGATCAGCCGGGTAAATATGATGGTTTCGTTCACAGATTTCGAAATATCCATCTTGTGGGTTTCAAATCCATTATATCCCTCAAATTAATAGATTTATTAAAATAGATATTATATAGTAAAATATTTTACATTTAATAAGGAACAATTTGAGACCTTGTTTTCGATAATTGCTTTATAATCAGCCGGGTAAATATGATGGTTTCGTTCACAGATTTCGAAATATCCATCTTGTGGGTTTCAAATCCATTATATCTCTGAAATTAATAGATTTATTAAAATACATATTATATAGTAAAATATTTTAGATTTAATTAGGAACAATTTAAGACCTTGTTTTTGATAATTGCTTTATGATCAGCCGGGTAAATATGATGGTTTCGTTCACAGATTTCGAAATATCCATCTTGTGGGTTTCAAATCCATTATATCTCTCGAAATTAATAGATTTATTAAAATAGATATTATATAGTAAAATATTTTACATTTAATAAGGAACAATTTGAGACCTTGTTTTCGATAATTGCTTTGTAATCAGTCGAATAAATATGATGGTTTCGTTCACAGATTTCGAAATATCCATCTTGTGGGTTTCAAATCCATTATATCTCTGAAATTAATAGATTTATTAAAATACATATTATATAGTAAAATATTTTAGATTTAATTAGGAACAATTTAAGACCTTGTTTTTGATAATTGCTTTATGATCAGCCGGGTAAATATGATGGTTTCGTTCACAGATTTCGAAATATCCATCTTGTGGGTTTCAAATCCATTATATCTCTCAAATTAATAGATTTATTAAAATAGATATTATATAGTAAAATATTTTACATTTAATAAGGAACAATTTGAGACCTTGTTTTCGATAATTGCTTTATAATCAGCCGAGTAAATATGATGGTTTCGTTCACAGATTTCGAAATATCCATCTTGTGGGTTTCAAATCCATTATATCTCTGAAATTAATAGATTTATTAAAATACATATTATATAGTAAAATATTTTAGATTTAATTAGGAACAATTTAAGACCTTGTTTTCGATAATTGCTTTATAATCAGCCGGGTAAATATGATGGTTTCGTTCACAGATTTCGAAATATCCATCTTGTGGGTTTCAAATCCATTATATCTCTGAAATTAATAGATTTATTAAAATACATATTATATAGTAAAATATTTTACATTTAATAAGGAACAATTTGAGACCTTGTTTTCGATAATTGCTTTGTAATCAGTCGAATAAATATGATGGTTTCGTTCACAGATTTCGAAATATCCATCTTGTGGGTTTCAAATCCATTATATCTCTGAAATTAATAGATTTATTAAAATACATATTATATAGTAAAATATTTTAGATTTAATTAGGAACAATTTAAGACCTTGTTTTTGATAATTGCTTTATGATCAGCCGGGTAAATATGATGGTTTCGTTCACAGATTTCGAAATATCCATCTTGTGGGTTTCAAATCCATTATATCTCTCAAATTAATAGATTTATTAAAATAGATATTATATAGTAAAATATTTTACATTTAATAAGGAACAATTTGAGACCTTGTTTTCGATAATTGCTTTGTAATCAGCCGGGTAAATATGATGGTTTCGTTCACAGATTTCGAAATATCCATCTTGTGGGTTTCAAATCAATTATATCTCTGAAATTAATAGATTTATTAAAATACATATTATATAGTAAAATATTTTACATTTAATAAGGAACAATTTGAGACCTTGTTTTCGATAATTGCTTTGTAATCAGTCGAATAAATATGATGGTTTCGTTCACAGATCTCGAAATATCCATCTTGTGGGTTTCAAATCCATTATATCTCTGAAATTAATAGATTTATCAAAATACATATTATATAGTAAAATATTTTACATTTAATAAGGAACAATTTGAGACCTTGTTTTCGATAATTGCTTTGTAATCAGCCGGGTAAATATGATGGTTTCGTTCACAGATTTCGAAATATCCATCTTGTGGGTTTCAAATCCATTATATCTCTGAAATTAATAGATTTATTAAAATACATATTATATAGTAAAATATTTTAGATTTAATTAGGAACAATTTAAGACCTTGTTTTTGATAATTGCTTTATGATCAGCCGGGTAAATATGATGGTTTCGTTCACAGATTTCGAAATATCCATCTTGTGGGTTTCAAATCCATTATATCTCTCGAAATTAATAGATTTATTAAAATAGATATTATATAGTAAAATATTTTACATTTAATAAGGAACAATTTGAGACCTTGTTTTCGATAATTGCTTTGTAATCAGTCGAATAAATATGATGGTTTCGTTCACAGATTTCGAAATATCCATCTTGTGGGTTTCAAATCCATTATATCTCTGAAATTAATAGATTTATTAAAATACATATTATATAGTAAAATATTTTACATTTAATAAGGAACAATTTGAGACCTTGTTTTCGATAATTGCTTTGTAATCAGTCGAATAAATATGATGGTTTCGTTCACAGATTTCGAAATATCCATCTTGTGGGTTTCAAATCCATTATATCTCTGAAATTAATAGATTTATTAAAATAGATATTATATAGTAAAATATTTTACATTTAATAAGGAACAATTTGAGACCTTGTTTTCGATAATTGCTTTGTAATCAGTCGAATAAATATGATGGTTTCGTTCACAGATTTCGAAATATCCATCTTGTGGGTTTCAAATCCATTATATCTCTGAAATTAATAGATTTATTAAAATACATATTATATAGTAAAATATTTTAGATTTAATTAGGAACAATTTAAGACCTTGTTTTTGATAATTGCTTTATGATCAGCCGGGTAAATATGATGGTTTCGTTCACAGATTTCGAAATATCCATCTTGTGGGTTTCAAATCCATTATATCTCTGAAATTAATAGATTTATTAAAATAGATATTATATAGTAAAATATTTTACATTTAATAAGGAACAATTTGAGACCTTGTTTTCGATAATTGCTTTATAATCAGCCGAGTAAATATGATGGTTTCGTTCACAGATTTCGAAATATCCATCTTGTGGGTTTCAAATCCATTATATCTCTGAAATTAATAGATTTATTAAAATAGATATTATATAGTAAAATATTTTACATTTAATTAGGAACAATTTGAGACCTTGTTTTCGATAATTGCTTTATAATCAGCCGGGTAAATATGATGGTTTCGTTCACAGATTTCGAAATATCCATCTTGTGGGTTTCAAATCCATTATATCTCTGAAATTAATAGATTTATTAAAATACATATTATATAGTAAAATATTTTACATTTAATTAGGAACAATTTAAGACCTTGTTTTTGATAATTGCTTTATGATCAGCCGGGTAAATATGATGGTTTCGTTCACAGATTTCGAAATATCCATCTTGTGGGTTTCAAATCCATTATATCTCTGAAATTAATAGATTTATTAAAATAGATATTATATAGTAAAATATTTTACATTTAATAAGGAACAATTTGAGAACTTGTTTTCGATAATTGCTTTATAATCAGCCGGGTAAATATGATGGTTTCGTTCACAGATTTCGAAATATCCATCTTGTGGGTTTCAAATCCATTATATCTCTGAAATTAATAGATTTATTAAAATACATATTATATAGTAAAATATTTTACATTTAATAAGGAACAATTTGAGACCTTGTTTTTGATAATTGCTTTATAATCAGCCGGGTAAATATGATGGTTTCGTTCACAGATTTCGAAATATCCATCTTGTGGGTTTCAAATCCATTATATCTCTCTGAAATTAATAGATTTATTAAAATACATATTATATAGTAAAATATTTTAGATTTAATTAGGAACAATTTGAGACCTTGTTTTCGATAATTGCTTTATGATCAGCCGGGTAAATATGATGGTTTCGTTCACAGATTTCGAAATATCCATCTTGTGGGTTTCAAATCCATTATATCTCTGAAATTAATAGATTTATTAAAATAGATATTATATAGTAAAATATTTTACATTTAATAAGGAACAATTTGAGACCTTGTTTTCGATAATTGCTTTGTAATCAGTCGAATAAATATGATGGTTTCGTTCACAGATTTCGAAATATCCATCTTGTGGGTTTCAAATCCATTATATCTCTGAAATTAATAGATTTATTAAAATACATATTATATAGTAAAATATTTTAGATTTAATTAGGAACAATTTAAGACCTTGTTTTCGATAATTGCTTTATGATCAGCCGGGTAAATATGATGGTTTCGTTCACAGATTTCGAAATATCCATCTTGTCGGTTTCAAATCCATTATATCTCTGAAATTAATAGATTTATTAAAATACATATTATATAGTAAAATATTTTAGATTTAATTAGGAACAATTTAAGACCTTGTTTTCGATAATTGCTTTATGATCAGCCGGGTAAATATGATGGTTTCGTTCACAGATTTCGAAATATCCATCTTGTGGGTTTCAAATCCATTATATCTCTGAAATTAATAGATTTATTAAAATACATATTATATAGTAAAATATTTTAGATTTAATTAGGAACAATTTAAGACCTTGTTTTTGATAATTGCTTTATGATCAGCCGGGTAAATATGATGGTTTCGTTCACAGATTTCGAAATATCCATCTTGTGGGTTTCAAATCCATTATATCTCTGAAATTAATAGATTTATTAAAATAGATATTATATAGTAAAATATTTTACATTTAATAAGGAACAATTTGAGACCTTGTTTTCGATAATTGCTTTGTAATCAGTCGAGTAAATATGATGGTTTCGTTCACAGATTTCGAAATATCCATCTTGTGGGTTTCAAATCCATTATATCTCTGAAATTAATAGATTTATTAAAATACATATTATATAGTAAAATATTTTAGATTTAATTAGGAACAATTTGAGACCTTGTTTTCGATAATTGCTTTATGATCAGCCGGGTAAATATGATGGTTTCGTTCACAGATTTCGAAATATCCATCTTGTGGGTTTCAAATCCATTATATCTCTGAAATTAATAGATTTATTAAAATAGATATTATATAGTAAAATATTTTACATTTAATAAGGAACAATTTGAGACCTTGTTTTCGATAATTGCTTTGTAATCAGTCGAATAAATATGATGGTTTCGTTCACAGATTTCGAAATATCCATCTTGTGGGTTTCAAATCCATTATATCTCTGAAATTAATAGATTTATTAAAATACATATTATATAGTAAAATATTTTAGATTTAATTAGGAACAATTTAAGACCTTGTTTTTGATAATTGCTTTATGATCAGCCGGGTAAATATGATGGTTTCGTTCACAGATTTCGAAATATCCATCTTGTGGGTTTCAAATCCATTATATCTCTGAAATTAATAGATTTATTAAAATAGATATTATATAGTAAAATATTTTACATTTAATAAGGAACAATTTGAGACCTTGTTTTCGATAAATGCTTTGTAATCAGTCGAATAAATATGATGGTTTCGTTCACAGATTTCGAAATATCCATCTTGTGGGTTTCAAATCCATTATATCTCTGAAATTAATAGATTTATTAAAATAGATATTATATAGTAAAATATTTTAGATTTAATTAGGAACAATTTAAGACCTTGTTTTCGATAATTGCTTTATGATCAGCCGGGTAAATATGATGGTTTCGTTCACAGATTTCGAAATATCCATCTTGTCGGTTTCAAATCCATTATATCTCTGAAATTAATAGATTTATTAAAATACATATTATATAGTAAAATATTTTAGATTTAATTAGGAACAATTTAAGACCTTGTTTTCGATAATTGCTTTATGATCAGCCGGGTAAATATGATGGTTTCGTTCACAGATTTCGAAATATCCATCTTGTGGGTTTCAAATCCATTATATCTCTGAAATTAATAGATTTATTAAAATACATATTATATAGTAAAATATTTTAGATTTAATTAGGAACAATTTAAGACCTTGTTTTTGATAATTGCTTTATGATCAGCCGGGTAAATATGATGGTTTCGTTCACAGATTTCGAAATATCCATCTTGTGGGTTTCAAATCCATTATATCTCTGAAATTAATAGATTTATTAAAATACATATTATATAGTAAAATATTTTAGATTTAATTAGGAACAATTTAAGACCTTGTTTTTGATAATTGCTTTATGATCAGCCGGGTAAATATGATGGTTTCGTTCACAGATTTCGAAATATCCATCTTGTGGGTTTCAAATCCATTATATCTCTGAAATTAATAGATTTATTAAAATAGATATTATATAGTAAAATATTTTACATTTAATTAGGAACAATTTGAGACCTTGTTTTCGATAATTGCTTTATAATCAGCTGAGTAAATATGATGGTTTCGTTCACAGATCTCGAAATATCCATCTTGTGGGTTTCAAATCCATTATATCTCTGAAATTAATAGATTTATTAAAATAGATATTATATAGTAAAATATTTTACATTTAATTAGGAACAATTTGAGACCTTGTTTTCGATAATTGCTTTATAATCAGCTGAGTAAATATGATGGTTTCGTTCACAGATCTCGAAATATCCATCTTGTGGGTTTCAAATCCATTATATCTCTGAAATTAATAGATTTATTAAAATAGATATTATATAGTAAAATATTTTACATTTAATTAGGAACAATTTGAGACCTTGTTTTCGATAATTGCTTTATAATCAGCTGAGTAAATATGATGGTTTCGTTCACAGATCTCGAAATATCCATCTTGTGGGTTTCAAATCCATTATATCTCTGAAATTAATAGATTTATTAAAATAGATATTATATAGTAAAATATTTTACATTTAATTAGGAACAATTTGAGACCTTGTTTTCGATAATTGCTTTATAATCAGCTGAGTAAATATGATGGTTTCGTTCACAGATCTCGAAATATCCATCTTGTGGGTTTCAAATCCATTATATCTCTGAAATTAATAGATTTATTAAAATAGATATTATATAGTAAAATATTTTACATTTAATTAGGAACAATTTGAGACCTTGTTTTCGATAATTGCTTTATAATCAGCTGAGTAAATATGATGGTTTCGTTCACAGATCTCGAAATATCCATCTTGTGGGTTTCAAATCCATTATATCTCTGAAATTAATAGATTTATTAAAATAGATATTATATAGTAAAATATTTTACATTTAATTAGGAACAATTTGAGACCTTGTTTTCGAAAATTGCTTTATAATCAGCTGAGTAAATATGAGGTTTTCGTTCACAGATCTCGAAATATCCATCTTGTGGGTGTAAAATCCATTATATCTCTGAAATTATTAGATTTATTAAAATAGATCTTATAGAGTGAAATATTTTACCTTTAATTGGGAACGATTTAATACCATGGTTTTGAAAATTGCTTGAAAATCAGCTGAGTAAATATGATGGTTTCGTTCACAGATCTCGAAATATCCATCTTGTGGGTGTAAAATCCATTATATCTCTGAAATTATTAGATTTATTAAAATAGATCTTATAGAGTGAAATATTTTACCTTTAATTGGGAACGATTTAATACCATGGTTTTGAAAATTGCTTGAAAATCAGCTGAGTAAATATGAGGTTTTCGTTCACAGATCTCGAAATATCCATCTTGTGGGTGTAAAATCCATTATATCTCTGAAATTATTAGATTTATTAAAATAGATCTTATAGAGTGAAATATTTTACCTTTAATTGGGAACGATTTAATACCATGGTTTTGAAAATTGCTTGAAAATCAGCTGAGTAAATATGAGGTTTTCGTTCACAGATCTCGAAATATCCATCTTGTGGGTGTAAAATCCATTATATCTCTGAAATTATTAGATTTATTAAAATAGATCTTATAGAGTGAAATATTTTACCTTTAATTGGGAACGATTTAATACCATGGTTTTGAAAATTGCTTGAAAATCAGCTGAGTAAATATGAGGTTTTCGTTCACAGATCTCGAAATATCCATCTTGTGGGTGTAAAATCCATTATATCTCTGAAATTATTAGATTTATTAAAATAGATCTTATAGAGTGAAATATTTTACCTTTAATTGGGAACGATTTAATACCATGGTTTTGAAAATTGCTTGAAAATCAGCTGAGTAAATATGAGGTTTTCGTTCACAGATCTCGAAATATCCATCTTGTGGGTGTAAAATCCATTATATCTCTGAAATTATTAGATTTATTAAAATAGATCTTATAGAGTGAAATATTTTACCTTTAATTGGGAACGATTTAATACCATGGTTTTGAAAATTGCTTGAAAATCAGCTGAGTAAATATGAGGTTTTCGTTCACAGATCTCGAAATATCCATCTTGTGGGTGTAAAATCCATTATATCTCTGAAATTATTAGATTTATTAAAATAGATCTTATAGAGTGAAATATTTTACCTTTAATTGGGAACGATTTAATACCATGGTTTTGAAAATTGCTTGAAAATCAGCTGAGTAAATATGAGGTTTTCGTTCACAGATCTCGAAATATCCATCTTGTGGGTGTAAAATCCATTATATCTCTGAAATTATTAGATTTATTAAAATAGATCTTATATATTGAAATATTTTACCTTTAATTGGGAACGATTTGAGACCTTGTTTTAGAAAATTTCTTGATAATCAGCTGAGTAAATATGAGGTTTTCGTTCACAGATCTCGAAATATCCATCTTGTGGGTGTAAAATCCATTATATCTCTGAAATTATTAGATTTATTAAAATAGATCTTATAGAGTGAAATATTTTACCTTTAATTGGGAACGATTTAATACCATGGTTTTGAAAATTGCTTGAAAATCAGCTGAGTAAATATGATGGTTTCGTTCACAGATCTCGAAATATCCATCTTGTGGGTGTAAAATCCATTATATCTCTGAAATTATTAGATTTATTAAAATACATCTCATACATTGAAATATTTTACCTTTAATTGGGAACGATTTGAGACCTTGGTTTTGAAAATTGCTTGATAATCAGCTGAGTAAATATGAGGTTTTCGTTCACAGATCTCGAAATATCCATCTTGTGGGTGTAAAATCCATTATATCTCTGAAATTATTAGATTTATTAAAATAGATCTTATAGAGTGAAATATTTTACCTTTAATTGGGAACGATTTGAGACCTTGTTTTCGAAAATTTCTTGATAATCAGCTGAGTAAATATGAGGTTTTCGTTCACAGATCTCGAAATATCCATCTTGTGGGTGTAAAATCCATTATATCCCTGAAAATATTAGATTTATTAAAATATATCTCATATATTGAAATATTTTACATTTAATTGGGAACAATTTGAGACCTTGTTTTCGAAAATTTCTTCACAATCAGCCGGTTAAATATGAGGTTTTCGTTCACAGATCTCGAAATACCATTCTTTTGGAGTTCAAATCCATTATATCTCTGAAATTAATAGATTTATTAAAATAAATCTCATATACAGAAATTTGTTACTTTTTATTTGGAACAATTTAAGACCTTGTTTTCGAAAAAATTTTATAGTCAGCCGAGTAATGATGAGGTTTTCGTTCACAGACCTCGAAATGTCAGTCCGGTCAGGATATCATCCGAATTCTCCAAAGCGTCATGGAAAATGCTGGCTATCTATAAATATAAGAGTTTTATCAAAAAAGTGCTCCAAGTAAACGTTCAAATTAACAAAATTTACTACCGAATGAGCCTTAAATCAAGTTTCTAGGATGAGTGGTTTTCATTCCCCGAAGGAAAAACCGCGAATTATTGCAAAAAACTACAAACTTCAACCTCATTGCGGAACGGGTTACGATTATCCAATTAAGATAAATTTTGTTTACATTATAGCCAATTTAATCTAGTTTAAAAATGTACAGATTGGTTTTTGTCGAATACGTGATCCTTCATGGTCAAATTGTGGAAAAACCGAAAAAAGTACCTAAGAGTTTTAGGAATTTTCAAAAGTTTCCCGGGGTTCTTTTTTGACAGGCGCTAGTACCGGTTTTACTTAAGCTAATTGGATGTAGTTACGGGTAATTTAAAGAAATTTAATTTATCTAATAGACATATTTTTGATTTGGTAAGGGGTTTTAGAGTTATTCAAGAAAAACTGAAAAAACTCCGAAATTTTCTTATTTTGAGACGCGTAGAAAAATTTCCGCAACACAGATTTGGAGGAAAACTTAGGGTAGTAATATTGTAGTACCAATAAAGGTATTCCAGCAATAAAATCTTCACCGGGAATTATTTCCTGTTAAAATCGTAATTTGCCTAGACTATTAAGTAGTTTTAGTTATTTTTCCAGTTCTAATTGATCTAAAAACAAGTAGTAATTTAAAAATCAAAGAGGAAACTGTTTTCTATCAAGTCAAGAAAATATTTTGACTTCAAATATTGCTGTTTTTTATCTAATGGGACTCCTAAGTAAGGTCAAAATGCCCTTTGTCGTCGTTTTGAACGATAATATCTCAAAACTATGACCTATAAAATATGTATCGGGTAATCGCATGAGATCTAGCGTAGAAAACTCTACTGGAATCCATTGTTAGGTTTAAGGAGAGAAATTTTTGTTGCGTATTCTTATTGGATGAGAAATAATTAAAACAATATCGCACAATCTTCTTCTTCGAGTGCCATACCTGAAACGGGTGTCGGCGCCTCTCCACATATACCTGTGCTGAGTGTGTTTAGTTGTTTTATACAGATATATGGGACCTAACCTACTTTTTAACGCCGGTTCCGAACGGCTAATTTGGAGAGATCACTTGGCAATTATACTCTTGGTAGGTTGCCATTACTTTCCAAGAGGAGGCGACTGCACAATATCTGTGTCATTTTCATTTGTTTTCCAATTTCTATCCAACATTTCTCGAAGTCTTTTCTTGAATATTGAGGTAAGTTATAATTGTATAACTGAGCGAATTTTTTAATCCCCTGTTTCCCTCAATTGCCGGATACTGACTGAGGATTTGCCTCGCGAGGCCAGCCCATTGAGGAAAATGCCTGGTCGGTCAGTACGTGCCTCGCCCAAGGCCTCGTATGAGGCTGCATCGGCCCGATCTATCGGTTGTCGGTTTTACTTTACCATACAGGGTATGGTCAAGTATTGTAATCGTGCATGAAAAAAGTGTTATTTTTCCTTCTTTTTTTCGAAATATCTCAAAAACGGCTGAAACTATTTTGATTAAAAAAATTGAGCGATACTATGGTATTTCGCTCTACAAAAAAGCTCTAATAAGTGAACATCGAAAAAATTATGTTTTTCCAGATAATAATTGTTTTGTCAAAATGTCTGTTAGACTGTGCGTTAGCAAATTTTTGTGGACGGGCTAGCTCAAAAGCTAGTGTGAATATCGAAACCAAATTTCACACATAGTTTTGGTCCATTGAGATTAAGAGCTGATTAGATTTTGACCCCAAATTAATGGGGGTGGAGGGGGGGGGGGGGTTAAAAATTAAAAATCTAGGCCATTTGAGCAAACTCAACCAAATTTTGTATACATAATCAGTGGGACCCCAGAAGTATAAAAATGCAAAAACTACCCCCCCCCTACATGATTATAAATAATTTCAGAGACCAGGTTGTATGGTAAATTCAAGTGGATGGCCACATCAGAACACGTCAGCTTAATTGTGAATGCTCAAATGAGCCTCGGGTCGTTTCCTGCGTTCACTCAGGACGGTTCTGGGGAAAACGCCCGAGGCAGCCTCGCGAGGCTGCTCGCTCAATCAGTATCCGGCTAATGACAGGAGGCGCACAAGAGACTCAACTGACGGGCCACCTGCCTGAAACTGGTAGAATACGCGTAGGATACGCGTCTCCCCTCTACTTAACATTGGAAGTGGATTCTAGCATACTGTACCCCGGATACTTGAGTTTCAGTTGCGTCGCCTGGGAATTCCCTAGTGTAAAAAGGGCCTTAGTGTTTATGATATAAGCGAGGGTGAACCGCGATTGGAATTAGGTCTACACCATCTTTCGAATTATTGGAATTATTTTGAAATTCATTACATCAGTGTTCCGCAAAGTGTGTGCCGTGGTCATTAGTTGGTGTGCCGCGGAAAAATGTCAAGTTTTTTGAACATAGCTGAGAGTTATGCGAGCAGGTTTATCAAGGATTGCTCCAAATTTTGATCGCCTATGCTCATTTAAGCAGGCTCACATTTCTCATTATACATCTTTTCATATTATAAATAAGACCCGCGAATCTATTATTTATTATTAAAATGGACATAAACCAACTAAATTTTTCATGTGAAAACAAAGATTTAAGTATCTTTTTGGGTGTCTTTTTTTGAAAAAAGATGGAAATTATTTCAAAAATCAACCCAGTATATAATATTATTAAATGAATTTATCTTTAAAGGACATCATAGATATTAGTTGAAATATTTTTACATTGCATATCAGAGAGGTTCGTCCCCTTAGGAATCGAACCCAAGCGGTAACTAAGCTTGCCGGGCCAGTAGCCAAACCCTTAAGACAAATCTCTCTCTCACATGCAACATATAAATATAAGTATTATAGCTAAAGATTTTTCACTCCCTTCAACTCAAAGGGAATAGTGAAAATTCATGCTAAACTGAAAAAAGTTTTCAGTGACGGACCCATGGATTTTACAGTGAAAACAAAGATTTAAGTATCTTTTAGGGTGTCTTTGTCTTAAGGGTTTGGCTACTGGCCCGGCAAGCTTAGTTAGCGCTTGGGTTCGATTCCTAAGGGGACGAACCTCTCTGATATGCAATGTAAAAATATTTCAACTAATATCTATGATGTCCTTTAAAGATAAATTCATTTAATAAATTTTTCATATTATATTGATTTTAATAATAAATAAATAAATAAATATTAGTTTTTTTATTAGTTGAATAAAAGATTTCACTGTCGATGGTAACAGAATTGTTTTTATTTTAGGTTAAAAATAAAATAAAATGAGAGAGTCTTCTGTTTTTTAAATAAAATCATTTTTAATTATTTCTAGAGACTATAGTTTCGAAGGCATTGCCTTCATCATCAGTCTATCACAAATATTTCAAATTAGTTACAAATTTTCAATGTATAAATCTTAATTTGTAACTAATTTGAAATATTTGTGATAGACTGATGATGAAGGCAATGCCTTCGAAACTATAGTCTCTAGAAATAATTAAAAATTATTTTATTTAAAAAACAGAAGACTCTCTCATTTTATTTTATTTTTAACCTAAAATTAGTTTTTTCTTTGGTGTACCTCTAAAACAGGGGTGTCCAACCTTTTATCTTCCCTGGGCCAGATTAGAAGAATATGAGGTGTTTTGGGCTACACATAAACTACACTAATGCTAATAATAGCTGGTGACCAAAAAAACGTATAATATATTACATAAGAAATGAAGCTTTGTTACTTTATAAATTTTTTATTATAAAAGTAAGTGACAAATCAGATACATAAAATTATAGTGAGAAGTTTGTCATTTTTTTTTTTGGGGACATAAATCCGTCGATATTTGGCCCAAAGGAATTTTCAGTGAATTCTCAAAATGCCCATAAAATATTTTAGATCTAGCTTCATTCTTTGCATGCTTCATACTTGGAAAATAGATGCTTGAATAAATAAAATTATTTAAGAATCACTTTATGAATACCTCAATGCAAAATAACGTGTTAAATTCAAAAAATCATTATTTATTTATTTATTTATTTATTTATTTATTTATTACAACTTTTGGCCTTCGAAATCAGATGTTTCATTTTGGCCATCATTTATATAGATTGGACATTATATTTTTTACAATTTTGATAATGAAGAAAGAAAAAAATTAAAATAATAACAATTAGATATAAGTAAATGTAGTCTTAATATTATTACAAGATAGAATTAGTTAAATAGTTATAAAGAACGGAATTACAACAATCAAATAGTTTTACAATTATTACAAGTTATTTTTACAAGTGTTTAAATATGAATATTATTAATATTTAAGAATTTGAAAATATTAAAATAAATATCACTTTCACATATGTTCAATTTAAGCTATTTATTGAACATATGTGAAAAAATCATTATGTAGGTCATAAATTAATATCAAGTTAAAAATATTGTATTTTTAGTAATATCACTGGGATTTTTAGTCTCAATCTCATAAAGTTTGTAAGTTTACGGTTTTTTGTCGGGCCACACTGATAGCCATCTTGGGCCGCATGCGGCCCGCGAGCCACCGTTTGGACAAGCCTGCTCTAAAATTTGATTTAGTAAGTGTACCTTGAACACAAGAAGTTTGCGGAACACTGCATTAGATAATCTCTTGTCTTCTACTTGGAAATGAAAGTGGAAGTGGAAGTGGGTGTACAGGATTTTAGGTAGCGGTTCACCCCTTGGATATAAGTCTGTTTAAAAATTGATACTTACTTACTTAATCTTGCCCTTCATTCTGAAATGTCTTATTGTTTGGAAATAGATCTTTTATTTGGATTTCATTCTTTAAAGTGACGGATTCTTTGAAAACACATGTTGTCTCAAATGTCAAAGTTTTAACTAAGGGATTTGAATAGCTCGGTCGAGCGAGGTAGGGGAGGGGCCCCTTCTGCTGGTGAGTTCCCCCTCTACAACCACCGACCGCTTCCCTCCCTTCTTTGCTATTAATAACAAGCCAGCCAGCCAGCCAGCCTCCATACAAAACTAATGCCTAAGAATTATTTAATTTTTTAGACTCTTAGGGCCGGAACACACTTGGTGTTTTTACTTTATCCAATGCGAAGCATGGGAGAAAGTATTGGAATCGCTCTCGAGGCAAGCGCGACTTCAAAGGGTCCTCAGGTAAAGACTACGGAACCCATAGACTCAATTAAGGTCACAAATTGAAGTATTCAATGAGATTGAATTTTAGCACGTGACGGTTTTGCCAAAAATTACCTGGAATCACGTCGAGAGGCCAAAAAGTGCCATTTTTTTTGGAAGTGCGTGCGGATGGATGGATGGATGTATGTATGTGTGTTATCGTTTTTTTCGTCCACGATTTTTTCCACACCTTTGCGCTGATTGAAATGAAATTGAAAACCTACCATTAGTTTAACAAAATGAAGCGCTGATTAGTTTTTGGTACATATCGGTCCACAAACATTAGTACTTTATTTCAGTACTTTTTTAGTTTTTTCTAAATATCTTGAAAATGACTTAACCAATTTTGATGAAATTTAATATCCTAATTAAGTACCTTGGGGACCACAAAAAAGGTTAAATAAAGTTTTTAGTAAAATTATATTTTAATGTACTTTACTCAAGAACATATTAATATTTCAAATGAATTTGATAAAGTTTAGCAACGATCCGTTGCAGTTTATTTACCGATGCCGCCGTGCCAGTAGAGGCACATAGGATGGTATTGCCCCATACACATTGGGCGGTAAAATAAACGATCGGATTATTTAACGTCGACGGCAGCAATGCAGCCGACCACTGCCACTACTTTTCTCGTCGGTTTTTTTACCGACAACTATATTCGCGATATAAATTTCAATGTATTTTGTGAAGCGGCAAGCATTTTTTTCCTTTTTATAATAATTTTAATTGTTTAAGGGTGATATTTGGCAAGACAGATGGGTAGCGAGTCAGCGGCGGGCTTCTGAGGCCTTTTTACTTTATCCAATGCAAAGCATGGGTAAAGTATTGTAATCGCTCTCGGGGCAAGCGTGGCTTCAAAGGGTCCTCAGGTAAAGACTACGGAACCCATGGACTCAATTAAAGTCACAAATTGTAGTATTCAATTAGGTTGAATTTTAGCACGTGACGGTTTTGCCAAAATTACATGGGGTCTCGTCGAGAGGCCAAAAAGTGCGATTTTTTCATTTAGTGCGTGCGGATGTATGGATGGATGTATGTATGGATGTATGTATGTCTGTTATCGCTTTTTTGGCCCACGATTTTTTCCACACCGTTGCACCGATTGAAATAAAATTGAAAACCTACCATTAGTTTAACAAAATGAAGCGCTGATTAGTTTTTGGTACATATCGGCCCACAAATATTAGTACTTTATTTCAATACTTTTTTAGTTTTTTCTAAATATCTTGAAAATGACTTAACCAATTTTGATGAAATTTAATATCCTAATTAAGTACCTTGGGGACCACAAAAAAGGTTAAATAAAGTTTTTAGTAAAATTATATTTTAAAGTACTTTACTCTAGAGTAAGATGGTACTTTTTTTAATTTTATAAATTCTTTAAAATTTATTAATTTGAAAGTTTTAATATAGCTCATTTAGCCTTGCTTAAGTAAGAATGGATAGGCTTTCTGTGAAATGCTAAAAATTTGGGAGGAATTTTTATGAGTAACCATAGCAACTGCGTTGTTTTCTTATCCGTTACCTTTGCTGAAGACAGAGAAATCGATTTTAAACCAAAAATAGCGATTGATTCTCATCTAGTACTTGAGGAATAATCATTCTATATTGGATTTTTGACGTTTCGGTTTTTATTGGTAACCATTGCTGAGGACATAGAGGAATCGACTTTGCCTTTCCTTTGGAAGCAGATTTTATAAAGGTTTTATCAGAAACCTGCCGCAGATGTTTTTGCTTGGTCTTTAAATTGAAGCAGAGTGGCATTGGGCTTGATAGTAGCCCCCGAGGGTGATCCTTGATTGGAAGTAGGTATACAACTCTTTGGAAGTATTTTGGAAGTACTTGGAAATATTTGAAAATAACATTTGATAAAGTAAAAATAATAGAAACTTTCACTATAAAAATAATAGACTTGTTTATAGTAAAATCGGCAGCGCTGAAGCCCGCCCAAAGTGGGGCCTCTTTTTTTTTTTTTTTTATAATGATATTGATACAAGAAGAAGTTGCACCAAGAAGGTACAACCTCTGAAGTCCATGGTGGACCCTTGTAACGTGAAGATAAGGGGAGATTTAGGGATTGGGTAGAGGTCGAAGGTATCTGTGGATGCTGGTCTTGAAAGTTTGAAGGTTATAGCTCATTCCAGTCTCTAGATGTCATAGGGATAAATGAATTGGCGAATGCGTTTGTTCGATTAGTATCTAGTTTAAGCGCGTAGGGGTGTTGAATTTTAGAAAATCGTGTATTTCGGGCAAATGAGGCCTTTGGTGGGATTATCGATTTTATTTCGTCAGAACAAAAGCCATGGTAATATCTATAAAAAAGGGATAGGGCGGAGACAGATCTACGATGGGCTATGGAGTCGAGAGTGTCAGTTAATGTAGGATCGCCTATCAGTCTGATAGCTCGCCTCTGAATTGCATCTAAGGTATTAAGAGAATACTTGGAGGCTCCTCTCCACAAATGCGAGCAATATTCAAGACAGGGGCGAATTTGAGCCTTGTATAATATAAGGAGTTGAGTGGGGGTGAAAAATCGTTTGGTTCGGAAAAGAAAGCCAGCCAAGCTTACATGCTGCAGCCTTTGCTACTGAGATAATATGGTCATTCCAAGAGAGGTCAGAACCTAAGGTGACACCTAACATTGATATTTTATTACGGAATTCCAATGAGCTCGAATCAAAGGAAATGTCCGGAAGGTTCCTATCTGCGCGCCTAGAAATTAGGCAGCATTGTGTTTTGCCAGCATTAAAGTTTACCAAATTGTGAGATCCCCATTTTTTAAGCATGCTTAAATTTGAATTTATTGAGGAGGCTATGTTTGCGCGATTGTCTAGTAAGGATTGAGCGTTGTGGAGGGTGCTATCGTCAGCGTAACAATGTATTGGATTGGAGGGCAGATTTAATAGGTCATTAATATAGATAATAAAGAGCGTGGGAGAAATGACTGAGCCCTGAGGAACTCCAGCATTAGTATTAAAGGACGAGGATGATATTCCGTCAACCTCGACTTTAGCCAAGGGGCCTAAGCTGCCAAGGTGATCGTTCCCTGTTAAGCCCCCCAAAACATTCGGTTTTTAAACAAATAAGAAATGAAGGAAGGAAGAAATTAATATTTTACGGATAATTTTCTGCTTTATATTTCATATTAGAATATTCATTTATATTTAAATAGTATAAATGTTTTGCAGTCAAAACACATATAGTTATTAATCAAATGAGAAATATAAAATTGATTTCGAGACGAAGTTGCTTACGTTAGTTCCACAGTATTCTAATATATTAAAAAAATTTGAATTTCATTTATTTATTTATTTTTTTTTTAAAGGAGAAGGTTTTTTTTTCCCTTCCTGGCTTTTGGTCAGAACCATTTAGCCAATCACATTACTTTGTATTATTTTATAATTTTAAATATTTACACTAGCCCTTAGTACAAATCTCTGAAGAGCTATCACAACTTTTTCACTGCACTCACACAAGGACAAAAGATAATCACTATTTATTTGAAATTTTACACTTTCGTTGATTTCACAGTATAGCAATTGTGTGTCCACTTTTTGTTTAGCTCACATTCAAGCAGCACATGATTGAGCCCCTCACTGGTAAGTTCACACCTACACAATGGGGACTCCACCACTCCAATTCGATGCAGATGATTGAATTTCATTTGTATTCTATACTTACATATGATATTGAATTTAGGAATATTTTAAAAGATTAATTTATTCTGAAATTATAGACGGTACCAGTAATTTGGTGAATTGATAATAATAATAGGAAAAAAATCCATTACCTACAAATAATTTATGAGATCGGAGGTGACTGTCTCTCATCTTGAAAAGCTTCTCTCAATTAGGATTATAAATAAGTAAGAAAGAAATCTTATTTTAACAATTTCATTTATCTGGAGGTGTGAATACCTTGCTTTTATAATACGAGTAAAATAATATATTATTTTTATTAACTTTTTAAATTATTTAATACTAAAATTATTTTTTTGCAATGAAATTTTCTCTGGAGAGAGACGGACTGGTAGAAATTTTAATTGAAAGTAATGGAAGGCAGCCCAGAGGTAGTGAGGAAAGAAAAAATTAACACATAAAATAAGGTGTAATTTATTGGAATCCTTCCTCCTTTCCTTTCAAAACCGACGTTTCGGAGGATTTTTCCCTCCTTCTTCAGGATTTCAAAAGGTCAATGAATGAAACAAATAAAATGTTTCCTTCTTCTCTCCACAGTAGTGTTCAAAAACTTTCTTCATTTGTAAGAAAAGGCATAGAAAGACAATTTTTTTTTCCTTCTTTTCTTAATTAAGTCAAAAAATTTTAATTTTTTTCTCATTAGATATTTATTCAAATCTATTGAAATTTAATATCTGTGTGTTATTTTATTTATCTTTTATATCAAATAATTATTATTAGGAAATTTGCATTTTAAAGGAGTAGTTTATTTGAAGACTAATTTAAAAAACGCTAATAACTCGTTGAAATTTTTTTATAAATATGAAATTAATAGATATTATAAAACAATTAATTATTAATAATGTACTTTAATTTTGAACGAAATCTGTTTAGTACTGAGAAAATGGGCAAAAACCATCTGAACCTTCAAAAAAACGATGTTTTTTTGAAAGCACGAGATGCCATTAAAAAAAGTTATATGAAACGAAACATTGACTTGTGACATGGAAGTGATTTTTAAAATGTTTCTAAAACGGCTTTTCATAGACGGTTTTTGTCGATTTTCTCAAAAAGTACTAAATCGATTTCGTTGAAAACTGAAGCAAATGATTAATAATTAATTGTTTTATATATATCTATTAATTTCATATTTAAAAAAAAATTCAAATGAGCTATCTAGCGTTTTTTCAAATAAACTACCCTAAAATGCAAATATCCTAATTAAAAAAAATTTTTATCTAAAAGATAAATGACAATGTACATATTAGATATAAAATTTCAATAGATTTGAATAAATATCTAATGAGAAAAAAATAAAACTTTTTGCCATTTTCTAGTTGATTCGCTTCCGGATAGAAGAAATTGAATCTTTTCATGCAATTTATTTTAAACTAGAAAATTCTTATATAATAGACATACCGTGAACCTTCAGATTGATTAAATCGATAAAATAGAGATTGATTTCTTTGTCATTCATCATCATTCTTTTGGTCTGTTATAACGAGAGATGTCTCGTCCCAAATGAGAGACATTTGTTATTCAAATCCAATCGCTCTACATACAATATTGGAATATCTTTTAACGTGTAAACTATTAATTTTAGACATTTCAGTCATATTAGCTTTCCTGTTGGAATTAATTTCTTCTTTAATAAAGGTCATTATATAAGTTTCTGTACCTCAAAGGGTTAGGCAGTAATGGTGAAATTTATGTGGAAAGTTAGATAAATACAACTCTAGCGCCCTAAATATTGTACATATTTTATTAATGAAACCAAGAAGTCTTTAGACGAAAAATGGGCTGACCGATTATCAGCATGCCCAGCTAATAAAAATCAATTCTGGCATCTCACGAAGAAATTAACTACGAACTCCTCCAAATCTGCGTTTCCCCCTTAATCTTCCCAGCGGCTCAATAGCCACTGACGCCCTCTCTAAAGCTGAAGCATTCGCTTCATTCTTCGCAACCAATGCCACCCTAGACGACAAGGGACTTGACCCCCCGCCCTATACCCCTAGCACCAATATTATGTCGGATATTAAATTCAGAATACCAAAAATATTAAAGATAATCAAAAACCTAAATGTTGATTCAGCCGCTGGCCCAGACAACATTCCCACCAGTATAATCAAAAATTGCGCGCCTGAACTTGCTCCTATTCTCTCAAAAATTTACAAACTTTCTTATACCACTGGCTCATTTCCGGGGAGCTGGAAAACTGCAAGAATTCAACCAATAAAAAAAAGGAGATTCTTCAAATGTAGCCAATTATCGTCCGATCGCTATAACTTCGGTTCTTTCCAAAATCATGGAAAAAATAATTAATGAGCAAGTTCTTCACCATTTAGAATCTAATAAACTAATCCATGATAGTCAATACGGCTTTAGACAATCTCGGTCCACCGGCGACATTTTAGCATATATAACTCATATGTGGAATAAAGCACTAGAGACTGGTAAAGAGACTTTCGTAATAGGCTTAGACATTTCAAAGGCCTTCGATCAAGTCTGGCACAAAAATCTTCTTGCCAAATTACCTGCATTTGGCCTCCCCCCGAGCCTCTGCAAGTTGCTTGAGAGCTTTCTCTCAAACCGCTCTATTAAAGTCGAGGTTGACGGAATATCATCCTCGTCCTTTAATACTAATGCTGGAGTTCCTCAGGGCTCAGTCATTTCTCCCACGCTCTTTATTATCTATATTAATGACCTATTAAATCTGCCCTCCAATCCAATACATTGTTACGCTGACGATAGCACCCTCCACAACGCTCAATCCTTACTAGACGATCGCGCAAACATAGCCTCCTCAATAAATTCAGACTTAAGCATGCTAAAAAAATGGGGATCTCACAACTTGGTAAACTTTAATGCTGGTAAAACACAATGCTGCCTAATTTCTAGGCGCGCAGATAGGAACCTTCCGGACATTTCCTTTGATTCGAGCTCATTGGAATTTCGTAATAAAATATCATTGTTAGGTGTCTCCTTAGGTTCTGACCTCTCTTGGAATGACCATATTATCTCAGTAGCAAAGGCTGCAGCATGTAAGCTTGGCTTTCTTTTCCGAACCAAACGATTTTTCACCCCCACTCAACTCCTTATATTATACAAGGCTCAAATTCGCCCCTGTCTTGAATATTGCTCGCATTTGTGGAGAGGGGCCCCCAAGTATTCTCTTGAAACCCTGGACGCAATTCAGAGACGAGCTATCAGACTGATAGGCGATCCTACATTAACTGACACTCTCGACTCCCTAGCCCATCGTAGATCTGTCTCCGCCCTTTCCCTTTTTTATAGATACTACCATGGCTTTTGTTCTGACGAAATTAAATCGATAATCCCACCAAGGGCTTCATTTGCGCGAAATACACGATTTTCTAAAACTCAACACCCCTACGCGCTTAAACTGGATACTAATCGAACAAACGCATTCGCCAATTCATTTATCCCCATGACATCTAGAGACTGGAACTCTCTTCCCCCGACCGTCTTTCCAGCAACTTATGACCTTCAATCTTTCAAGACCAGCATCCACAGATACCTTCGACTTCTACCCAATCACTAAATCTCCCCTTATCTTCACGTTACAAGGGTCCACCACGGACTACAGAGGTTGTACCTTCTTGGTGCAACTTCTTCTTGTATCAGTATCTTTATAAAAAAAAAAAAAAAAAAAAAAAAATATTAAAAAAACTCTAATGAAGAAACATGTTGATTTAATTGAAAAGTTTTTGTTTTGCCGAGAGTAGCAGAGTTGTTGATTCACAAAGAGAAACATTTTGATATTTTGATTTTCCAAAAGAAAGTTCATTATCTATAATTAGCTCCTAGTAACCAGCAAGAGAGGATTAAAATTTCAAAATTATTTAATTTTGAAATTTTAGTATTAAGGTGAAAATTTTTATTGAATTCCAAATCATCAACCAAATTCGAAATTTTATGAGTCAAAAAATTGCCTTGCCAAATCATTGGGCTTGAATTTTTATATTAAAAATATTTACATTTACATAACTCGTAAACTATAGATTTTAGAAATTTTTCTCATATTAACTTTTCTGATGGAAATTAAATGTATTTTAATAAAAGTCCTTGCATGAATTTGTTTACCTCAAAGTGTTAGGCAGTAATATGGTGAATTTTAAGTGGAAATTGAGATAAGTACTCCCTATAAAAGTAATTGTTCCCCCTAGAAAAATAGAAACTCCATTATTACGAGGCATCACTTATGTATTTATCATTAAATTATTTCGTTACTCCCAAAATATGTCAATTCTACTAAAAAGTTACTTGATCTCTAATCGGATTACTGAAATTGAAACCTTGTGGTGATAATCAGCTAGACGGCAGCCTCCCTAGTAGTTAGCCGTCTAGCTGATGGTCGCGATGACCACCCCATTGCGAGTCAAGTAACTAAATTTTAAATGCTGAATCCGGTGGAGGGAGGGTATGAAGGAGAGGAAAATAAGAGGAGTCTTCATTTGTTATATTATTTTACTTTTAATTGAATTATTCCATTCACTTTCAGAAGGTTTAATTTGCAAAATATATCTCAAAAATTTTACAGGGTATGGTCAAGTATTGTAATCGTGCATGAAAAAAGTGTTTTTTTTTCAAAATATCTCAAAAACGGCTGAAACTATTTTGATTAAAAAAATTGAGCGAAACCATGACATTTCGCTCGACAAAAAAGCCCTAATAAGTGAACATCGAAAAAATTATATTTTTCGAGATAATAATTGTTTTGTCAAAATGTCTGTAAGTTAGTCTGTGCGTTAGCAAATTTTTGTGGACGAGCTAGCTCAAAAACTAGTACGAATATCGAAACCAAATTTCACAAGTAGTTTTGGTCCATTAAGAATAAGAGCTGATTAGATTTTGGTGCATATCGACCCAAAATTAAGGGGGCTAGTGGGTGGGTTAAAAATTAAAAATCTAGGTTATTTGAGCAAACTCAATTCAATTTTGTATACATAATCAGTGGAAGCCCAGAAGTCTAAAAATGCAAAAACTAACCGCCCAAAATGGGGTGGGGGTGTAGGGTTAAAAAATGAAGGTCTGGGCTCTTGTACCTCCCCGAGGTAATGCTTTTTTGGCGGTTTCCGGGGGGGGGGGAGAGAAGGTTGAAAGTGTGGGGTTTTATTGGGTAGTCCCTCCTAGAGGGGGTTAGTCCCTCTCGCCAAGTGCGTGCGTAAAAGCATTTCCCCACGATAAAAAAAAAAAGGCTCTTGTACCAAACTTGACCAAATTTTGTATACATAATCAGTGGTCTAAAAATGCAAAAACTAGAGCCCCTACATGATTATAAATAATTTTATTAAATATTAAATATAAGGAGAGGGGCCAGGCTGTATGGTAAAGTCAAGTGGATGGCCACATCAGAACACGTCAGCTTATTTATATCTATTAAAATATTTCAGATATTTCAATGTTTATTCTGAATAATTAAACGCAGAGAGATGCTCGGCCAATTCATGACCTCTATATAGATATCAAATAATAAATTGATAAGCGTTGTCTCTGATGAATTAGAGAGAAAAATAACCAATCTTATTGAAAATAATTTACTAAAAACTTTCCTCTGGGTTGTAAAAAGCAACTAGGTAGGTAATAATTATAGGAATAAATGCGTGCATAACACGATTTTCGATTAAGTCTTTCAATGTCTCTTTCATTTCCATTCATAATTTTCTTCTCTGACTGTATGTATTTATTAACCGACTTCAAAAAAGGAGGAGGTTCTCAATTCGGCTGAATTTTTTTTTTTTTTTTTTGTATCTATGTTACATGATTTTAATTTTAATTTAGAATAATGAGGAGAATACAAGACCGTGATTGACTCTCAAAGGTGGTCGCCAGTTAAAATTCTCTAAAAGAATAATTAACAAAAGATCTGAAAGGAAGTTGAATAAAATAATTATTAACCCCTCTCTGCAGTTTGATCCAGAAGATTCGAGGATTATTATAATAGATATAATAATCTACCTGGTTTTGGTTTTGTTTTATCTGAAAATACTTTTTAATAGGTTAAAGTCTATTAATAGGTTTTATTTTGTAATTTAAATATATTTTTAATTGTAAGAAATACTTACTTTGTTTTACTTTATACTGGATCTGCTTCGCGGTGGTGTAACTCAGTGTAACTCTCTTTGTCTTAAATTGGCTATTGTTAATTTACTGATTTTTAATTCTTATGTATAGATATTATCAAATAAAAAAATATAAAAAAATAAGAAAATAAAGAATAAAATAATAATTAAAATACTAAAGGGGTTGAATGGATTTTGGGGAATGGTAGGTGAGGGGATATAACTATTAAAGGCGATGAATTAAATTTTTTTTTAGATTTTACTCGAAAGAATGATAGAACAAGTAAAGAGGGTGAGGAACCCGAATTATCTCTCTTAGGGCGAGTTTCATAAAAATAGGATGACCCTATGCTAAGGAACATCCTGGGGTTACCTCTCGAAATGTGTTTCATAAAAAAACATAGGGTGATCTCAAACTTAACCCCCCTATATTTAACTCTCCGAAATTGATGGGTTAACCTTTATCCTGGGGATAACCCTGTGTTTATTTACATTAGAAAAACATTTTATAGGTTAGAGTTTCAAATCAAAATAATTCAAAACCAATCGTTATATTAATTATTTTTATAATATTATTATTTTTTTATATAATATTAAATATAGTCAAATATACCTATATACGAGTACATGTATATAGAATTTTAATTTATGTTAACACGGAATTAGAATAAAACAAAAGAATTCATTATATAGGTATATTTTTTAAAAGTAAATTTCTAATAAATTAAATTAAAAAAAATTCAAATTAAAATCGAAGAAAGCAGATATTTATAATTAAATAGCTAAATGTTTATATTTATTTCGTAGAATAAAATTAGATTGGAAACGATTGGAGTCAGCATTAAATTCTGATGCCAAATCATACCATATTTTTTTCTTCTTTAAATTAGCATCATAATCTGAACGGTAAGATTCCAACACATTTTAATATTTATTAACGAGAAAAACAAGATGTTTCTCCTCTTCTATTGTGAAATTGGCAGTTCTTTTACGCTTAATTGAAGATTGGTCCTAAAATTTAATATTCACTTATTCAATACATTTCAAATTTTTAAAATTACATGATTTGTCTGTTTTGTTGTATCTATATATTTACTTTTTTACCACTTTATTTTTATATGATTAAATAGAAAAAAATTTTGATTGTTTTTAAATAATAAAAGAATACAAGACATTCATTCATTTGAATGAAATGAATACAAAACAAAAACAAAATTTAAACATAATTGTTTTTTTTTCTAAAAATAACTAAAATCTAGGGAATTTGGCCGTTGCCAACCTATTTTCCTACCCTTGACTCAGGGTGAGCTAACTCGACACTATTTTGTTTTATGAAATTCATATTGTTTGGAACTCCAGGGTAACTCTCAACCTGGAGTTGAGTAAGCCGAGGATTATTTTTTTTTTATGAAACTGGCCCTTAAATGGACACCGAATAGTGAGAAGATAGCACCGAAACAGGTTTGCCAACGCAAGCGATTCAACCAGGTCAGAGAGATATGGTTCCTTTATTGACACTTGAGCGAATATTTGAAAAGGAGAAAAGATAAACAATTTAATGAATAAATTTTAATACATAGTTAAAGGAGGCCTTAACAGGGGGCAATATGATAATTTAATTATTTATTTATTTATTAATGAAGGAGGTTTGATTATTAATGGGAGGACAAATAATCTTCAATTGGTTTAAATCCAAAAGATTTAGCATAATATAATGGAGTTCTGTTATCTATATCTCTTATACTTTTATCCGCCCCCCTGTTTATTAAAACTTTTACTACAGGCAATTTATTATGTAAAACTGCCCCATGTAGTGCTGTCACTTTGAATTTAACTTGAAGGTTAATATTTGCCCCCTTGTCCAGCAGGGCTTCCACTACAGGCACATGACCTTCCACGGAGGCTAATATCAAGGGTGATGTAAAATTAATAGAATCCACTGGATCTACTTCTGCCCCTTTGGACAACAGAAATTGTACAATTGCTAAATCTCCTTTCTTAGATGCCTCATGCAGTGGAGTTAAATGTCCATATCGATCCTTTCTATTAATCGAGGAGGGGTCTTGTCTGTACCAATACTTGACTCCTGCAAGGGAGTCTTTCTCAATTGCGTCAAATAAATTTGCAGTTCCATTTTGATCTCCAACCATTTCTTGAATCTAAAATAAAATAAATAAATAAAATATCCAATTAGTAAATAAATAAATAAATAGACAAGATTAGAAATAATAAAAATAATTTTTACAAAAAAAACCGACTTCAAAAAAATTAAATGCAACAAAATAATAAGAACTCAAAAAATAAAATAAAATAAACTAAAAGGTATAAAATAATTATCTTATTTAGTTACAACTAAACGATGAAATTGTTACATGAAATCACCTTTTTGAAGTCGGTGCCAAACATCATTTTATGAATCGCACTTGACGGACAGGGCCGGATTTAAGAGACCCAGGGGCCCTAGTAGGCATCCTACATTCCGCTGGCCCCCCCCCCCACCATCTCGAAGCTTATTTTGCAAATTTAGCAAATTAAATGCACTAGTACAAAACATTATATATATATATTGTTTTATTCAAGAACATTGTATTTGTAGGGGCATCTAGCCTTTTTAATGTACAATATTAGGCCAATTTAATTACAAAAAAGAAATAATGTCAATACAAAATTTATTATTATAAATTAATAAAATCAAAAATTAGAATTTTAACAGTCGAGTAGAAATTTAAACAATAAATTTTATTCAAGTATTTTGTAAATTTAAAATGATTTTCTGAACGAAGAATTTTATGAAAAAATCAGTTACTAAAAGTCGGTTTACTGACGATATTGAACGTGACAACGTCATAAGAAAATACTATTCCATCAGTATTTTCTTATGACGTTGTCACGTTCAACTATCGTCTGTAAACCGACTTTACAGACAACCGATTTTTTTCATAAAATTCTTCGTTCAGAAAATCATTTTAAATTTACAAAATACTTGGACCCCCAACCCATGATTCCCACCCTCACACTCCACTCCCACCCACCAGACCCCACGAAACCCACACCACCACCCCTACTCCCCGTATTCATGCACCCGTGTCCAAACCTCCCCTCCCCGAACACCCACGCGCATGCAACCCCCGCCCCCACACCACCACCCCAACACTCCATCGTGCACGCCACCAACCTCGGACCCCACCCCATACCACCCCACTACGCCACTGGACCCTCACCTGAACCCCCCAATCCACCAACCGTGCACCACCACCCCGCAGCCTCGTGAGCTCCACCCCACCTAGCCCCCTGGACCCCACCCTCCAACTACGCCCCTGGACCCCCCTACTCCCGTTACTCCCTCACTCCACCACCATTCCACCCCGGGAACCCCATGCCCTAACCCGGCCATTCCACCTCCGCACCCACACCCCACATCCGCACCCAGTTTTTGCATTTCTAGCCTTCTAGTGACCCACAGATTATGTATACAAAATTTGGTTGAGTTTGTTCCAAGAGCAAGTGTTTTCATTTTTTGACCCCCCCCCCCAATTTTGGGTGGTTAGTTTTTGCATTTCTAGCTCTCTAGAGGCCCACAGATTATGTATACAAAATTTGGTTGAATTTGCTCCAAGGCCAATAATTTACATGTTTTTCACCCTTACCTCCTTTTTGGGTGGTTTTTTGCGGGAATTTTTTTAAATAAAAGTTGTCAGAAATCACATCTCCTACAACTTTGCTCATGATAAAATTTGCCATAGAGTTAATAGTTTAGGAGTTATTTGATAATTTTCATTCTTTGCACCACCTCAAATCCCCTTTTGGAGTTAAAATATCAAAACGTTATAAAGCTAAGGACTTAAGTTAGAAGGCGTCTTGAGGGCAAAATATGAAATTTCAAAATAATCCCTTCAGCCGTTTTTGACGTGAATCGTGAGCAACTTTTCGCGGAAAGCCACTGAAACAGACATACAGACAGACAGGAATTTTGTTGTTGGAAGGTGTTTTCGTTCATAACTTTGCTTGAAGCGTGTGCAACCCAAAATTTGGCGTGATTTGGACCAATGTACAGACAAAACCTTAATTATATTTACATATATAGATAACAATTATTTACATATTTACAGAGGTATAAGGTCTGGAGTGATCAAGTAAAGCGTCGAGGGAGGTCATTTGGTCTGGTCTCTTAAGTCTTTTTGGAATTGTTGTTGTCATTAGTTGTTTTGCGTAGTCGTTTGTGTGGTCATTTAATTTGTTTAAGTATTTGTGGCTGTGTTGTCTTATTTCTTCTGTTACTGAAGGGATTGGTGTGTCTTTTTGTATGTCGGAATTGGAATAACCTCCTCCTTTTTTCAAAGTCGGTTAAAAATAATCCAAATAATAATTATAATAGTTCAAAACATATATGGATTACCAAATGTTAATGATTTATAACGAAAAATCAATGAGGTTGACTTTTGCTTTAGCGTAAATAAACATAGAAACATTATAAATTCGTTCAGGGCCGTACCTAGGATTTTTTCGTTGGGGGGTGGTTGTGTTAATATCTGATAAGAATCTGCTGCCCCTTTTTGGTATTCTCCTAGGAAAAAAAAAATTCGGGGTTCACTCAAAAGTCGTTAAAATAGTTAAAATATTTGGAATATTAATATGTTCTAGAGTAAAGTACTTTAAAATATAATTTTACTAAAAACTTTATTTAACCTTTTTTGTGGTCCCCAAGGTACTTAATTAGAATATTAAATTTCATCAAAATTGGTTAAGTCATTTTCAAGATATTTAGAAAAAACTAAAAAAGTACTGAAATAAAGTACTAATGTTTGTAGACCGATATGTACCAAAAACTAATCAGCGCTTCATTTTGTTGAAATACTGGTAGGTTTTCAATTTCAATTCAATCGGTGCAACGGTGTGGAAAAATTCGTGGACGAAAAAAACGATAACACACATACATACATCCATCCCCACGCACTTCCAAAAAAAATGGCACTTTTTGGCCTCTCGACGAGATTCCAGATAATTTTTGGCAAAACCGTCACGTGCTAAAATTCAATCTCATTGAATACTTCAATTTGTGACCTTAATTGAGTCCATGGGTTCCGTAGTTCTTTACCTGAGGACCCCTTTGAAGTCGCGCTTGCCGCGAGAGCGATTCCAATACTTTCTCCCATGCTTCGCATTGGATAAAGTAAAAAAAGAAGTGAGAAAAATCTATATATATAAAATTAAGGTTTTGTCTGTACATTGTTCCAAATCACGCCAAATTTTGGTTGCACACGTTTCAAGCAAAGTTATGAACGAAAACACCCTCAACAAAATTCCTGTCTGTCTGTCTGTCTGTTTCAGTGGTTTCCGCGAAAAGATGCTCACGATTCACGTAAAAACGGCTGAAGGGATTATTATGAAATTTCATATTTGCATCAGATGTCTTCTAACTTACGTTTATAGCTATATAACGTTTTGATATTTTGACCCCAGAAGGGGGTTTGGGGGGGGAGCTCGAATGAAAATTATCAAATAACTCCTAAACTATTAACCCTATGGCAAATTTTATTATGAGCAAAGTTGTAGGGGATGTGATTTCTGACAACTTTTGTTTAAAAAAATTTCCCCAAATTACCACCCAAAAAGGGGTGAGGGTCAAAATATGAAAATTTTTGCTCTTGGACCAAACTCAACCAAATTTTGTATACATAATCTGTGGGTCACTAGAAGGCTAGAAATTCAAAAACTAACCACCCAAAATTGGGGGGAGTCAAAAAATGAAAATTCTTACCCTTAGAGCCAACTTAACCAAATTTTGTATACATAATCTGTGGGTCTTTAGAAGGCTAGAAATGCAAACATTGGGTGCGGGGGGGGTTAGGGGAGGATCGAGAGTCTAAGGGCCGGTTGTATGTCGCAAAGTAAATGCTTTTTACCACTAATAAACGGTAGATGGTAAAAAGCATTTGCTACGACCTCAGCCTAGGGTGACGCGGGTTTTAATTTCGAAACGTCATTTTTGAATTCAGGGCCGTAAAGTTCCTCGTGGCGAAGGCCCGCGTACAATGGGCATTCAAAAAGAATGTGGTCCACATTCTCGGTCAAGGCTTCGCACATAGGACAGAAGGGTTTGGGATATCCCTAGCGTTCCTTCTGAATAGGGATTCATTTATTGAGCCGTAGTCCGTAATTAGAAAGTTTGTCCACATGTCCGGTCCGAACCACTTGGGTTGAGAACCTACATACAAACAGGTGAAGCTAATATAAAGCGTGTATATATATATATATATATATATATATACATAGTATATTTGTATCATTGTTCTATTTTGAAAACGGCTTTACTCGATTTTGATGAAACAAATTCTATTAACAAGTTTTGAGGATGAGAAAGCGATCTGGCTAGGTCTGGACCTCGACAAATTTAATGTTAATTGATCTTTTCTTAATTAAAGTAATTATTGACAGATGAAAATCTCAATAAAAAAGTTTGTTTACATTTTTTTCAATTATGTTTTATTTTTAATTGTTTTTTTAATTTTAAAACCCACTAATAGGTTATAGCAAATATTAATATATTATATTAAAATTAGAGAATTTTTTGTTTGTGGAGGATGATAGGGAGAGGAGGTAATTAAAACCAATCGACTTGATTGGGGAAATAATGGAATTGAAATAATTATCGGAAAAGAGGTTTTTTTATCTAATTAGATTTTTCCTCTTATTAAAAACAAGGACTAAAGATGAATAAGGACACTCGATGGTGGAGAAGTAATCTCCGGAATCGAAGCTAAAAATACAATGTATACATTAATTAATGTAAAATAATTGGTTTAATAAAATTTATAAAAAATTTATTTATTTTTTGTTTGTTGTTTTTAATTAACAGGTGTCTAAATCATAACATTAGCAAGTGTGTTTACAAATAAAGTGGTTCGAAGTGGCTTTTTTTATATAACTTGGAAACAAATCTTATTTAATTTTTATGTTTTTATTTCAGATCCTATACGATTATTTTTTTATTATTATTTTCCTATTTATTTTTTTATAATGTTTATCAAATATGAACGAACGTGGGCAAATTGGTGTACGAGTAAACAAATATACACATAATATATATGTGGACCACTAGAAAGCTTGAAATGCGGGGTGGGGTGGATGTGGGAGGTGCAGGAGGTGGGGTGCAGTTGTGGGGGATCTGGAGGGTGGGGGACGCCGTTGTTGTGGGGCGGAGTGGGGGTGAGGTGTGTAATTTTGGGAGGAGGGGGTCAGGGCTACCGTGCATCGCTCGGTGGCTCCAGGTACTATCTATTATAATGGGTGAAGTAAAAAGTTCTGAGCCTTTTCCGTTAGATGGATTTAATGGGCCATATCTCATGATGTATACGTCGTATCTGGTCATTCTTTTTTGCAATTTAAATGTGACATAACGCTTTAAAAAAAGTTCCTTGACAGTTTTGTGTTTTAGAGAAACCAGTTGTGTGTTAGATCGTTCCAAAATGGAGGTAAAAAAAGAGAAAATTTCAAGAAAGGCTTGTGAAAATGAGCTGGTCAAATTTTTCACCAATAGGGAGGAGGACTTCTTCAACTATTGGACTATGAGATTGCCTTCAAAGTTATCGAACAAAACGGGGCAACTTGGTTAATTTTATCTTCGAAATAAAGAGAAAAAAAGGCTCAGAACTTTTTACCTCACCTATTAAAAATTAATTGGATTACTTACTGTGGCGTTCAGGACTTTAGAAGTTCCTTTGGCTGTCGAATTTGTCGGAATTGAATCACCAGCGACGCAGAACCCAACACAGTATGCGAGAATACCAAAAAATACTTGGCTGTTCATCTTGAAGCGTTTCGGAGTAGAATGACGTGTCGGTTTTTCAGTTGAGCTTATATAGGGGCTGTGAAAATGACGTTTGAGATAAGTGAATATTTCCTGGATGCACAATCAGCCTCAGTGCTAATTGCGAGCTTGGACTTTCCCAAGTAGGTAATTATCCACAAGTATAATTGAAAAATAGCTCTCTTTTACAATTTGATGATGATATTGACGTATTTTGAATCAACTTAAAAGAAATAAGAGGATGTGCTCATCTATAAGACTTCGTTATCCACCTGTGCCCTTTCCTTATCTTATTTTTACTTTACCATACAGGGTATGGTCAAGTATTGTAATCGTGCATGAAAAAAGTGTTTTTTTTTATTCTTTTTTTCGAAATATCTCAAAAACGGCTGAAACTATTTTGATTAAAAAAATTGGGCGAAACCATGGCATTTTGCTCCACAAAAAACTTTAATAAGTGAACATCGAAAAAATTATATTTTTTGAGATAATAATTGTTTTGTCAAAATGTCTGCTAGTCTGTGCGTTACCAAATCTTTATTGAGGAGCTAGCTCAAAAACTAGTTTGAATATCGAAACCAAATTTCACACATAGTTTTGATTCATTGAGATTAAAAGCTGATTAAATTTTGGTGCATATCAAGCCAAAATTAAGGGCGGTGGAGGGGGGGGGTTAAAAATTAAAAATCTAGGCCATTTTACCAAACTCAACCAAATTTTGTATACATAATCAGTGGGACCCCAGAAATCTAAAAATGCAAAAACTAACCGACCAAAATTAGGGGAGGAAGGTGGGGGGGGGGGGTGTATGGTCAAAAAATGAAAATATATGCCCTTGTACCAAACTCAACCAAATTTTGTATACATAATAAGTGGAACCCCAGGAGTCTCAAAATGCAAAAACTAACCCCCCTCACCTATATTATTATAAATAATTTTATTAAATATTAAATATATTTGAGGGGCCAGGATGTATGGTAAAGTCAAGTGGATGGCCACATCAGAACACGTCAGCTTATTTTTATTTAAGCTTAACTAAATAGATATTGATTTATTTCTGGCCTCTAAAATATTTTACGATAGTTTTATATTTTATTTGGAGTCTCGGACAAGGGCGGATCCAGGAATTTTTTATGGGGGGAGAATGTATATAAGATGCCCGATGTATATAAGGGGGGGGGGTCAGAGACGCCGCCCCCCCCCCACAAACACATAGAACTTTATTTTCAATTTTGAAATTTTTTAAAAATATAAATGTTTTTTTTTTCAAATTTTTTTTACAAATTTCATATCTCATATTTTAAGTACATTAAAATAAAAAAAAAAAAAATTGTTATAGATTCCCTGTCGATTTGGCCGCCGTTTTTTGGCCTCCGGGTGCGACGCACGTGTTGCACTCCCGCCAGGCACGGGCCTCTATGGGGGGGGGGGGGGGGCGGTCGCCCCCTCCGCCCGCCCCCTGGATCCGCCCTTGGTCTCGGATTCCTACATATAGAGATATAAAACCAAAATTGTCATATTTCATACTTATTGATTGTCATTTTAACTATGAAAGATTTAATTATTTCAATTTCATTATATTTTCATTAAAAGCTAGATATGCTTAGGAGTCGTCCCTAAATTACGTAAGGCGTTTAGGAGCAGGCGCGGATCCAGACCTCTGATTTGTGGGGGGGGGGGTGGCGGTAGGCAGCCACTGAGTTTTAACCCCCCCTTAATGAAAAATGGATTCTATCTCAAACTAAATAAAAAGAGCATTATATTTTTAAATTCATTTCCAGTGTCAACATTTTTAATAGAGATGGGAATTTTTTTTTTAGGGAATAGTTCTTTTATAGTTCGTTCATTATATGGAACTCGTTCAATTGAACTATATAGTTCAGGGGTGGCCGATGTATACAAGATCTGCTTTAGAGACGCCGGATAGAACTTTAAGGTCTCTACCCACTACAACGTATAATACTATGACCGTACTAGGAAAGTGTCGGGTAAAAAAATATTCTTTGTATTGAAAAGTATGAGACTATGCCCACTAGACCGTTCCGTCACCGACCAGCACCGTCGACTACTATGCACGGAGCATTAATAAATTGTCGGTGAGAATATTTTGCCGGTGCCGATACGCTCCGCGCATGGCACGCGACGTTGCCAAACCGATGCGCGCAGGCGGCGAAACGGTGAGCTGCAATTAAAATTATTGGTATCCAATTATTTATTTAATTAATTTAAGATTTGTATTTAAATGAGCGTTGTAAACGCCTTTACTTAGTCGCATGCGAGAATGAAACGGTTTCCTATCGATTTTGGTGGATTTAGATCTCAGATGATACAGATTACATACGGGCAATATACGGGCATCATACGGGATGTATACGGGCACAGAACGCCGTCGATCCGTTTCAGTGGGCATAGCAGGACGTCTCGTGTTGCTTTTCATGTCTGATACGTTCCTAGTACGGTCATAGTATGATACGTTGTAGTGGGCAGAGACCTTTATTTTCAATTTTAAAATTTAATGTTATAAAAAAAAATTTAAATAAACATAAAAAATGTTGATCTCCAATGCTTTGGTGGGGGGGGGCGGGCGCATCGCCCCCCGCCCCCCCCCCTTGATCCGCGCATGTTTAGGGGAGGGGGTGCGAGGAAATGCCAAAAATGTAATTTTATTACGGTTTTTTACTTATAATTCATAAACTATCGACTTTTCCTAAATAACCTTCCTTTTCAAAATGAAAGTTCATAAAATTTCCTACAAATTTAGGTTTTTTCTTGTACCCACTGTAAGCGTATTTTTTCTGTTATCGCAAATCCAAAAAACTCGCACTTTTTTGGATTTTCTCCCATTTTGACCATGAACGAATACGTTTACGCCAAAGACTAATCTAAACATTTTTAAAGTAGATTAAATTTGCTACAATTTAAATAAAGTTTTATCTTAATTGGATAATGGTAACCCGTGCCGTAATGAGGTTGAAGTTTTGAAAAACTCAATTTTTTTGCACAAAATCACGGTTTTTCATTCATAAAATGAAAACCACCCTTCTTAGAAACTTGATTTCTATCTCATTGTCTAGGAAATTTTGTTGGCTTGAAGGTTTATGAGGACCAGTTTTTTGTTAAATCTCTTAAATTAATAGATATCCAGCATTTTCCATGCCAGGATATGAACCGAATCCTCAAAAGTGTCATGGGCAATGCTGAATATCTATCAAAATTTCGTCACCTAACATTGTCAAAAATGCAAAAAAAGTTAGGAACTTCAAGAAATTAAATTCTCATTTTTTGGCGGTTATTTGCTTATAACTCGAAAACTATCAACTTTCCGTAAATAGCCTTCCTATTTAAAATGCAAGTTCATAAAATTTCCTACAAATTTCATCATTTAGGTTTTTTCTCAGACTAACTGTTCGGGCTCAAGCGCTAGTTGAACATTGGCGTATTTTTTCTGTTTCCGCAAATCCTCACTTTTTTCGATTTTTTCCCATTTTGACCATGAAAGAGCACATTTTCAACAAAGGTATTTGATGTATTTTTTTAAACTATATTAAATTTGATACAATTCAAACAAATTTTCATCTTAATTGGATAATGGAAACTAGTGCCGCAATGTGGTTGAATTTTTGATAAATTGCAATTTTTTGCAAAAAATCGCAGTTTTTTTCCATAAAACAAAAACCACTCATCCTAGAAACTTGATTTCTATCTCATTCTCTAGGAAATTTTGTTGACTTGAACGTTTAATATGGACCACTTTTTTGGTAAAACGCTTAGATTTATAGATATCCAGGATTTTCCATGACACTTTTGAGGATTCCAATCAAATCCTTTGTAGGGGAATTTGAGAAATTTCATTTTAAACATGAAGGTTATTTACAAAACGTTGATAGTTTTCGAATTAAAACCAAAAAAACCGCCGAAAATGGGATTTTATTACATTTTTTTTGCATTTTTGACAATGTTCCGTGACGAAATTTTCTTATCAAACCTCAGATTCGGATTCAGTACCCCAAAAAATATATAGGATCAAGAAATCAAAACTTTCCCGCGAGGGACCCTTTACAGAACAATTTAACTGGAATAAAAAGATACTTCAAGAAATTAAAAATAATTTTTTATAAAAAAAAAAACCGACTTCAAAAAAATTAAATGCAACATATAAAATAATAAGAACTCAAAAATCAAATAAAATGAACTAAAAGGTATAAAATAATTATCTTATTTAGTTTTTTTTTTTTTTTTTTTTTTAATGCAATCGAATGCAAGAAGGGGTGCACCAGTAAAGATGCAGCACCTATGGATCTCGAAAGACCCTTGCATTACCGAAGAGATGGGAAAGTTGATTAAGTGAGAGGGTGTAGACGTAGGTGTCTATGCACTCCGGTTTTGAAGGTTTGAAGATTATAGGTGCTGGGAAAGATAGAGGCTGGAAGAGAGTTCCAGTTCCTTGAAGTCATGGGGATATATGAATTGGCGAATGAAGTGGTCCGGCACTTTTCTAATTTGACCGCGAAAGAGTGTTGGGAGTTACAACTAAACGACGAAATATTAACATGAAATTACTTTTTGAAGTCGGTGCCAAACAAACTGTACAAGCGAGCGTACCCGCCAAACGTACTAAGGAAGTTCCGTCGAGTTCGATTCATAAAATGTACATGTTTGGCACCGACTTCAAAATGTAATTTAATGTTAATATTTCGTCGTTTAGTTCTAAATAAGATAATTATTTTATACCTTTTAGTGTATTTTATTTTATTTTGTTGCAATTTAATTTTTTTGAAATAAGTTTTATTTTTATTTTTTTTATAAAAATTGTTTTTATTTTTCTCGTTTTAGTGATGTTATTAATAATGACTTAATATTCTACCTTGCATTCATCTCGTAAAAGAAAGCGTCGGGCGAATGAATCAGAAAATGATAATAAAATTCAATCCATCAATATAGAAATTCTCTCGAAACGTTTGCGGGTCTTAATTGAATGTTTTTAGATTGATTTTTTTATAAAAGATTTTATTTATTATAATTTCGATTATTTGATCACAAGAATTGGATATTTGCGTTAATTCGTTATTGATCATATCTTCAGACTTTGGCCAAATTAATATGGGACCACCCCTAACGTACCATCTTTACAATAAAAAAAGAATCATTGAAATCGGTTCATAAACAAAGAAGTTAGGCATGAACAAACATATCAAAAAAGGTCCAATACCAATGAAAAAAAAACAGGACCAATCGGAAACTAGACTGAACCCAATGCAAAAAAAATTCAGTCGAATAGAGAACCTCCTCCTTTTTTGAAGTCGGTTAAAAAAGGAACATAATTCTTGATTAAACACATAAGAAATATATTTAATTACGGTTAGTTTGCCATAAGAAAGGGTTTATCATTGCCGTTACTCATCCCATGAGCCCTGCCCTTGGTGAGGGGGGGATGACCCCACCGCCTCCGTAGGGTACATACTGTTTGAAATAGGTGTAGAGAAATCTGTAGTAGTAACAGGAATACAGGTATTTAATGGAGAATACAAAAATGTAAAATTCAACAAATGTTTATTTATAATAACATTATTATTAGCAGCTTCCAGTGTAACCGAAAGTAACTAAGAAAGATAACAAAGTATGTATATTATACAATATTAATTAAATAATAAATAATCAATAAATTTATAAAACAATACATTTAATTATATATTTAAAATGTTTAATAATAGTAGATAGTTAAAATCGAAGGGTGATCCGCGATTGGACGTAGGTGTACACCTCATTGGAAGTATTTTGGAAGTACTTGAAAATATTTGAAAGTACTTGGAAATATTTGCAGTTACTTGGAAACATTTGGAAGTACTTGGAAATATTTGAAATTACTTGGAAATATTTGGACTTGGAAATTATTCTTGGAAATATTTGGAAGTACTTGGAAATATTTGGAAGTACTTGAAAATATTTGGAAGTACTTGAAAATATTTGGAAGTACTTGGAAATATTTGGAAGTACTTGAAAATATTTGGAAGTACTTGGAGATATTTGGAAGTACTTGGAAATATTTGCAATTACTTGGAAACATTTGGAAATACTTGGAGGAGGAGAAATAATTATCAATACATTTAATGTTTCTTAATTTAAAATCAATTGGAGTCTTTCATTTCGAAATTCGAGTTCAAATTACAATTATAATTCAAATTTGGCGCAAATATACCGACGGCATCAGCGCTCCCTGCCGGCAGCATTCTCTGAAAGTTGCTGCAAATAGATCTGGGCTAATATATGGTATATAGTATTAATGAAGGAGGTTTGATTATTAATGGGATGACAAATAATCTTCAATTTGTTTAAATCCAAAAGATTTAGCATAATATAATGGAGTTCTGTTATCTATATCTCTTATACTTTTATCCGCCCCCCTGTTTATTAAAACTTTTACTAGAGACAAATTATTATACAAAACTGCCCCTTGTAGTGCTGTCACTTTCAATTTAGCTAGATGATTAATATTTGCCCCCTTGTCCAGCAGGGCTTCCACTATAGGCACATGACCTACGGAGGTGGCTAATATTAATGGTGTTGCATTAGTAAGAGAATCCACTGGATCTACTTCTGCCCCTTTGGACAACAGAAATTGTACAATTGCTAAATGTCCTTTATAAGATGCCATATGCAGTGGAGTGAAATTAAATAGACCTTTTCTATGAATCGAGGTGGGGTCTTGTCTATACCAATACTTGACTCCTGCAAGGGAGCCTACCACTGATGCGTGAAAAGTATTGTTAGTTCCATTTCGATTTTCAATCAATTCTTGATTCTAGAATAAAACAAATAAATAAACTAAAATTAAAATTTTATTCCAATTAATAAATAAATAGACAAGATTAGAAATAATAAAAATAATTTTTAGAAAAAAAAACCGACTTCAAAAAAATTAAATGCAATAAATAAAATAATAAGAACTCAAAAATAAAATAAAATTCATTCAAAGGTATAAAATAATTATCTAATTTAGTTACAACTAAAGGACGAAATATTTACATGAAATCACTTTTTGAAGTCGGTGCCAAACATTTTTTTATAAATCGCACTTGACGGATCTTAATTAGTACGTTTGTCGGGTAATGAAGACAACATCGCGTAAGCCTCGCTTATTTAGTTTGTTTGGCACCGACTTCAAAAAGTTCATGTAACAATTCCATCGTTTAGTTGTAACTAAATTAGATAATTATTTTATACCTTTTAATGAATTTTATTTTATTTTTAAGTTCTTATTATTTTATTTATTGCATTTAATTTTTTTGAAGTCGGTTTTTTATTTTTTTCTAAAAATTATTTTTTTTTCTCTTTTTAGTGATATTAAGAATAGTGACTTATAATAATACCTTGCATGCATCTCGTAAGAGAAAGATTCGGGCGAATCAAACAGAAAATGATAATAAAATTCAATTCATAAATAGAGAAATTCTCTCTGAACAAAAAGAATCATCGAAATCGGTCAACATTAAAAAAATTTCTCGCTGAATATATATAAAAATGAATGAATAAATAAATAGTAAGGTATCTTGACTACTTTGGAGCTATACTGATCCAAACGCACAAAGAATCATTAAAATCGGTTCATAAACAAAGAAGAACAATGTTCACTGAACATACATAACAAAAAGGGTCCAATACCAATGAAATTTAGTTTTTTACCAATCGGAAAGTATACTGAACACAATGGAAAAAAAATCATCAAAATCGGTTCACAATTGGCGAAGATAAGAGGTAACATCGAAAAATTCAGTCGAATTTAGAACCTCCCCCTTTTTTGAAGTCGGTTTTTAAAAAAGGGTTTTGTGTTGGACATTCGTTCTGTGGTGGGAGTGTAGGTGGGTGTGGGGTGGAGGGTGCAGGAGGGAGTCAAGTGGTAGGGATCTGGGGGCGAGGGGGGGTTCGGGGATTAATATATATCTTATAACTGAAGTAAAAATTTACCGAGCATCGCTCGGTGGCCAGGTACTTGTACATTAAAGTGGCTATTTTAACTCGATTCCTCCATGTCTCCAGCAATGGTTACCAATAATAACCGAAACGTCAAAAATCCAATGCTAAATGGCCCTACAGATCAATGTTTTTAATAAATAAAATAAAAAATAAATAAATAAAACCTTCGAATCTATAGTCACAATAATATATCTATGTTTTATATTTTTATTTCCATCAAGCAGAAGACAACCTAATTGTTTTTTTTTTAATAAATATTAAATATAAGTAATATTAATTCAAATGTTTTGGAAAATTTATTCTCTTTCTTTATGATCATTGTTAAAAAATTCTATAGAGAAAATGAAAAAAAAATCTTCGAAACGTTGACATTTTCTTGTGTTATTAAAATATGATTTTAATTTTAGAAATATTAGATTATATAAATTCTAATAAATAAATTAAAGCAAGCTTTGTTTTACTTAAATCACGAATATTATCGAGTCCGAGTTCACTTTTGTTTTAATTTTCTGATCCGGTAGCAAAAAACAAATAAATAAATAAATTTCAATCTGGCTTTACTACGTGGGAAAAAATTATTTTTTAAAAATATTTTGAAATAATTTATTGATTGATTTTCGTATTAATCTCTCTATCTACTCTTATTAAACGAGCAAAAATTGTATATATATTTATTTGTATGTTTGTTCTATTTCGAAAACGGCTCTACCGATTTTGATGAAACCAACTCTAGGTATTAACAAGTTTTGAGGATGAAAAAACGATCTGGCTAGGTCTGGACCTCGACAAAATTCATCTTAATTGATCTTTTCTTAATTAAAGTAATTATTGAAAGATGAAAATATCAATAAAAAATTTTGTTTGCATTTTTTTCAATTATCTTTTATTTATTAATTGGTTTTTTAATTTTTAAAACCCACAAATACTTTATACCAAAAATTGTTATATATTAGAATTTGCGTAATTTATACACACTTTTGACAAATGTCCTAAAAATAATATTTAATTTCCTAAAATAGCTTAAGAAGAAGAAAGTTATTTAATATTATTTCTTGAAATCAATTTCTCTTTAAGTTGGAAAACGCCATCCATTACTGTAAAAAAATGTACATAACAAGATACAAAAAATATACAAAAAATATACAAAAAAATCGAGCCACCAATAAAAACTTTATTAAATGGCAAATTATTTTAACAATTTTTACAAATATTCATATAATTTGTTTCATTAACAACATATTCAATAAATATTGTTGATAATTTTTGAATTTTATAAAAAAAAAACAAGTAAAATTAAATTAAAAGATACAATTACAAATTATCCTAACTTTCTCAATATCACTTTACATTAAAATAAAGTTTTAATAAAAGATCAAATTCTATTAGAAATATTAATAAAATGAATAATTTTGAATTAAGCATCATTGATAGAAAGATCAAACATATAAAATGGAAATTTCTCAAGTTCAAGCCGTTCAAATTGTGTGCCTAATTAATCAAGGGTTAAGTCAACAACAAGTGGCAAGTACACTTTCAATAAACAATAATTATGGTTACTTGTAAAAAAATTAAAATTATTTACTATTTAATAAAGTTTTTATTGGTGGATCGATTTTTTTTGCACTTCAGTGTATATTAAGGTGCTCCTTATTTTTGATATTTTCGAATATTTACGCCGACAGAGGCTCATATGGTTCGAAATAAATTTAAAAAAATATCCCAAGTTCCAAGTCTCTATTTTAATCTGTGCCCAACAGCGATGCAAGTTCCCAATCTAAATAACATGGGTTTTTGGCATTAAACGATCATTTTTTTATTCCGGCCAAAGTAATGGTTCAAAAAATTTGAAACTATATAGACTGTATCCTTATAATAGTAGCTATCCTTGAGAATTTTTAAAGATTTTTAACTGTCTACAATTTTGGAGTTACATCTAGATTAAAATACTGCTATCTTGGTGTTAGTAAGTTATAGACTCCAAAATTATAATAGCTAAAAATCTGTAAAAATTCTGAGGGATAGCTACTATTATAAGGATAAACTCTACAGAGTTTCAAATTTTTTAAACCATTACTTTGGCTGGAATAAAAAATTGATCGTTCAATGCCAAAAACCCCATGTTATTTAGATGGGGAACTTAATCACTGTGTAGCTCTAGGTTAAAAATGAGATCGAGACTTAAAACTTGGGGGGATATTTTTTTTTATTTATTTCGAACCATATGAGCCCCTGCCAGTGTAAATATTCGAAAATATCAAAAATAAGGAGCACACTAATATCTATATAATAAAAATGAATTTCTGTTTCTTTGTAAGCGCAGATCTCTCAAATGCCTGGACCGATTTGGCTAATTTTTTTTAAATGTTCGTAATAGTCCAATTCAGGTTAATACGTAAAAAAAATTGGAAAAGTTGCCGGAAAATTGGAAAATCAGGAAAAACTAAAAAAAATCAGGTTAGCCAACATAGCTTGCCAGACAATAAAAGAACTAAACGAGCAAAAAAAACAAGTGTTGGCGGCCCTGTTTGTAAGATTTTTGAGTGTCATTCATTCTCAATAGTTCTAACCACATTATCGTTGAAGAAGAATTTAATAATGCAACAAAGATTTAAAAAAACTATCTATTTTTTTAAAGTACATTTAAAAACAAAAATTAAAAAAATAAACTGCAACGGATCGTTGCTAAACTTTATCCAAATTCATTTGAAATATTAATATGTTTATTTCTTTATTATTAATCAGATATCACTTGCAATTTGCAGTTCATGTTGACTTTAATTCAAAAATAATGATCGATTCTCATTTAACAGTCGAGGAATAACCATTCTACATTCGATTTTTGACGTTTCGGTTTTTATTGGTAGCCATTGCTGAAGACATGGAGGAATCGACTTAAAATCAAAAATAACGATCGATTCTTATCTAATACTTGATGAATAACCTTAGTGCATTCCATTTTTGATGTTTTGACTATTAATGGCAACCTCTACTGAAAACGTGGAAGAATCGACTTAAAATCAAAAAGACTAAATTCTTTTATGATAAACAACTCAAGCTTGAGAATAAGAGAATTTTTATAAATATATTTTATATACTTTTGTGTCTAGCAAAATGAATAATAATTGTAATTTTCAAGTCTTCTTATCTATAATAATACCACCCACCTTCACCTAATAATCCCACCCCTATTCATTTCGAAAGAAAAGGATTAAGATTGGATCTTCTTGAATCCACGGAAATAAAATATGCCTTGTCGAACGATGGAAATATTATCAATAATCAACTTGATGTAAAACAAAATATAATAATTGACCTATTAATAAATAAGCCAAAAAAATTTATTCCCAGCGTAGAGACACAAGTCAATGAACTTACTAACTTTTCTTTTATCTAAACATACCTATGTCAACAAACGCCAACCTGATATTCTCACTTAACAATAGCCTAAGAGAAAGTGTCCTTTTAAAATAATTCAAATATTCTTTCCCTCTGTTCAATAAACATATATATAACCTGTTATTCAATAAGTTGAATTAGTTACTTTCTGTACTTCCTGAAGATGGGTTGATAGCCCGAAATATATATTTATATTGAAAAAGAAAAAAATTTATATCTTTTAATTTTTTAATTTTAATGTGAAATAAGTGACCTAGTATCCTTAACTCATAGTAAATCAATATTAAATATAATATTTATTTACTCTTATCTTTATAATAATATCTACCTACATATAATATAACTTTTTTTACTTTATCCAATGCAAAGCATGGGTAAAGTATTGTAATCGCTCTCGGGGCAAGCGTGGCTTCAAAGGGTCCTCAGGTAAAGACTACGGAACCCATGGACTCAATTAAAGTCACAAATTGTAGTATTCAATTAGGTTGAATATTAGCACGTGACGGTTTTGCCAAAAATTACATGGGGTCTCGTCGAGAGGCCAAAAAGTGCGATTTTTTCATTTAGTGCGTGCGGATGTATGTATGTATGTATGGATGGATGGATGTATGTATGTTATCGCTTTTTTGGCCCACGATTTTTTCCACACCGTTGCACCGATTGAAATGAAATTGAAAACCTACCATTAGTTTAACAAAATGAAGCGCTGATTAGTTTTTTGTACATATCGGCCCATAAACATTAGTACTTTATTTCAGTACTTTTTTAGTTTTTTCTAAATATCTTGAAAATGACTTAACCAATTTTGATGAAATTTAATATCCTAATTGAGTACCTTGGGGACCACAAAAAAGGTTAAATAAAGTTTTTAGTAAAATTATATTTTAAAAGTACTTTACTCTAGAGTAAGATGGTACTTTTTTAATTTTTTAAATTCTTTAAAATTTATTCATTTGAAAGTTTTAATATAGCTCATTTAGCCTTGCTTAAGTAAGAATGGATAGGCTTCTCTCTGTGAAATGCTAAAAATTTGGGAGGAATTTTTATGAGTAACCATAGCAACTGCGTTGTTTTCTTATCCGTTACCTTTGCTGAAGACAGAGAAATCGATTTTAAACCAAAAATAGCGATTGATTCTCATCTAGTACTTGAGAAATAATCATTCTATATTGGATTTTTGACGTTTCGGTTTTTATTAGTAACCATTGCTGAAGACATAGAGAAATCGACTTTAAACCAAAAATAGCGATTGATTCTCATCTAGTATTTGAGGAATAATCATTCTATATTGGATTTTTGACGTTTCGGTTTTTATTAGTAACCATTGCTGAAGACATGGAGGAATCGACTTAAAATAAAAAATAGCGATTGATTCTCATCTAATACTTGAGAAATATCCATTCTATATTGGATTTTTGACGTTTCGGTTTTTATTAGTAACCATTGCTGAAGACATAGAGAAATCAACTTTAAACCAAAAATAGCGATTGATTCTCATCTAGTACTTGAGGAATAATCATTCTATATTGGATTTTTGACGTTTCGGTTTTTATTGGTAACCATTGCTGAAGACATAGAGGAATCGACTTAAAATCAAAAATAGCCATCGATTCTCATCTAATACTTGAGGAATAATCATTCTATATTGGATTTTTGACGTTTCGGTTTTTATTAGTAACCATTGCTGAAGACATGGAGGAATCGACTTAAAATAAAAAATAGCGATTGATTCTCATCTAATACTTGAGAAATATCCATTCTATATTGGATTTTTGACGTTTCGGTTTTTATTAGTAACCATTGCTGAAGACATAGAGAAATCAACTTTAAACCAAAAATAGCGATTGATTCTCATCTAGTACTTGAGGAATAATCATTCTATATTGGATTTTTGACGTTTCGGTTTTTATTGGTAACCATTGCTGAAGACATAGAGGAATCGACTTAAAATCAAAAATAGCCATCGATTCTCATCTAATACTTGAGGAATAACAATTCTACATTAGGTTTTTGACGTTTCGATTATTATTGGTAACCATTGCTGAAGACATGGAGGAAACAACTTAAAATCAAAAATAACGATCGAGTCTTATCTAATACTAGAGGAATAACCTTATTGAATTCCATTTTTGATGTTTTGACTATTAATAGAAACCTCTACTGAAAATGTAGAAGAATCGACTTAAAATCAAAAAGACTAAATTCTTTTTTGGTAAACAACTCAAGCTTGAGAATGTAGAATGGTTATTCCTTGACTCTTAAATGAGAATTATTTTTGAATTAATTTCAATATGAACTACAAATTGCAAGTGATATCTGATTAATAATAAAGGAACAAACATATTAATATTTCAAATGAATTTGGATAAAGTTTAGCAACGATCCGTTGCAGTTTATTTATTTCCCCTTAATGATAACAAGTGGATTTTTAATACATTTTAAATATTTGTTTCATCTTATTTGTTATGAGTGTATATTGCAGTTTAATAGAATCTTAAATTATAACTATTTAAGACTTTATAATAAAACAATTATATTTATTCTCTGTAACTAATAAAACATCAATTAAGCAGCCCCTGGCTAGCAAAAGGCCCACCGAAGGCGGGCCTTGAAGCTAGTATATACATGAAATAACGTTCAATTGTTAGTGCATCATTATTTATCTATATGTTAAATGTAAAATTTTTTCAATTCCCAGTATAATTAACGAGCAACCCTGAAGAAGGTTATAGTTCTTAATAGTAGTACAGAAAGCCTCCCGTGGCATAGAATATGTGTTAGAAATCAATTGGATGACTTACTGTGGCGTTCAGAACTTCAGAAGTTCCATTGGTCGGCGAATCTGTCGGAATCAAAACACCTGCGAAGCAGAACCCAACACAGATAGCGAAAATTCCAAAAAATACTTGGCAATTCATCTTGAAGCGTTTCTGAGCTGAATGTCGTGTCGGATTTTTCGCTAGGTCTATATAGGGTCCCTGAGCATGACGCTTGGTCTTCGGTAGGCCTTGGCATTCGAGATAAGAGATAACCCCTGGTGGATGCTCAAGCAGCCATAGCGCTAATTGCGAGCATCGCTTTTGACAATGGAATTATCGACAAATATAAAATAACTCGAATAATGCAATATCGACGCAATTTTGAATCAGCTTAAAAGAAATATGGATGATTTTAATGGTCCTCAAAGAAATTCAAATATTATTCAAATTAATAAATTTATAAAATTTAACCCACAATATCCTAGATTCAAGATTCGGATAGATTATTGATCCCCTGGGTCATATGTGGCGGCAGACAAAATATGCAATTGTAGATCTCTCAAATGCCAGGACCGATTTGGCTAATTTTTTTTTTAATGTTTGTAATAGTCTAATTCAGGTTAATATGTAAAAAAAAAATTGGAAAAGTTGACCGGAAAATTGGAAAATTCGGGAAAAACAAAAAAAATTCAGGTTAGCCAACATTGCTTGCCAAACAATGAAAGAACTAAACTAGCAAAAAAAACAAGTGTTGGCGGCCCTGTTTGTAAGATTTTTGAGTGTCATTCATTCTCAATAGTTCTAACTACATTATCGTTGAAGAAGAATTTAATATTGCAACAAAGATTTAAAAAAACTATCTATTTTTTATAAAGTAAATTAAAAAAAAAACGTAATGATAACTAAATTTTTGAAAAAGTTATGGTTATTTTAAAAAAAGCTATTTTTTTCAAAAATTCCTAACTTCTTTTGGGTTGGGTGAAATTTTTTTAAAAAATTCTGAAAACCGTCTTTAATAGGGTAGAAAAAAATAAATAAGTTTCAGCCAAGCTTTTAATTATATATATAGATGAAAAATATGTTATTTAAAAATCATTTTTCTTAAAAATACCCTTGGAAATCTCACCCCATCCTTTTTCTATTGTATTTAAGACCCTCAGCCATTTCAAAAGAACTAAGCCTTTTGGCTTTTGTATTTGAGCTCATGCATTAATTTCAATATTATTTATTTATTTCAAAGTTAATTATAAAGGATTATTGAAACTATACTAACTAAACTAACTGAAAGGAATTAATTAGCTTTTGGAATTTCTTTAAAAATATATTTTAAAGATTAAAACCAAATTTATATTATATATATATAATATATTTATTCTCTGTAACTAATAAAACATCAATAAAGCAGCCACGTGGGGGTCCAGGGGGCGAAGCTTTGAAGGCCTTGAAGCTAGTAATGAATAAATACATAAACAGTACATTTAATTATTTATTTAAAATGTTTAATAATAGTAATTAAGATTAATTAATAATCTGAGTGGTGTTTATAATAGTGCTAGATATAATTTATAGGTTTCTGAAGCTTTATCGGGGATAATGATATTAAGTGGAAAATATTTTAATATTTTTTATACAATGTTTCGCTTTTATCGAAATATTTATTTAATTAATCATGGAGAATTGGAAAACGAAACGTCGTGAAAAATAATTATATAATTTTAAAATTGTATATTGTTAGTGTGTTTCTAGGGGGTAATAATTTCAATTAATTATCTACTCTTATTAAACGAGCAAAAATTGTATATAAATATTTATATATTTGTATCTTTGTTTTATTTAGAAAACGGCTCTATCGATTTTGATGAAACAAAATCTATTAACAAGTTTTGAGGATGAGAAATCGATCTGGCTAGGTCTGGACCTCGACAAATTTCATCTTAATTGATCTTTTCTTAATTAAAATAATTATTGATAGACGAAAATCTCAATAAAATAGTTTGTTTACATTTTTTTCAATTATCTATTATTTATTAATTGTTTTTTTAATTTTAAAACCCATTAATAGGTTATAACAAATATTATTATATTATATTAAAATTAGGATTTTTTTTAATTAACAGGTGTCTAAATCATAACATTACATGTGGGTTCATAACAAAACAGTTGTGTTTACAAATAAAGTGGTTGAAGTTCTGGCGGCGAGGTACGTGGTTTCTGGAGGGGGGTCCAGGGGCGTGTATTATATATATATTTGTATTTTTTTGGTGCAGGTACTTTATTTATTAACGGAGGAGGATTGATTATTTGTCAGGATGTTAAAGGGACGACAAATAATCCTTAATTGGTTTAAATCCTTTTTCTCTAGCCACATCTAATGGAGTTCTATTCACCATATCTCTTAAACTTCTATCCGCCCCTCTGTTTATCAAAACTTTTACTAGAGGCAATTTATTAAACGTAACTGCATAATGTAGTGCTGTCTTGTGTAAATAATCATGATGGTTGATATTTGCCCCCTTGTCCAGCAGGGCTTCCACTACAGGCACATGACCTTCTTGGGAGGCTAATGTTAAGGGTGTTGAATCATAAATTCCCCGTGCATTTACTTCTGTCCCTTTGGACAACAGAAATTGGACAATTGCTAAATATCCTTTCTTCGATGCCAAATGCAGTGGAGTCCAGTTTACGGTATCCTTTCTATTAATCGAGGTGGGGTCTTGATTGTACCAATAATTCACAGCTGCAAAGGAGCCTTTTCTTGATGCGTCAAATATATTGTTAGTTCCATTTTGATCGCCAACTAATTTTTTAATCTAAAATAATATAAATAAATAAACTAAAATTAAAATTTTATTCCATTTAATAATTAAATAGACAAGATTAGAAATAAATATATTAAACGAGCAAAAATTGTTTATATATATATTTGTTTATATATTTATTTGTTTGTATATATATTTGTATCTTAGTTCTATTTTGAAAACGGCTCTACCGATTTTGTTGAAACAATGAGGATGAGAAAGCGATCTGGCTAGGTCTGGACCTCGAGAAATTTCATCTTAATTGATCTTTTCTTAATTAAAGTAATTATTGCTAAATGAAAATCTCAATAAAAAAGTTTGTTTACATTTTTTTCAATTATGTTTTATTTATTAATTGGTTTTTTAATTTTAAATCCCACTAATAGGTTATAGCAAATATTACTATATTATTGAAAAATGAATTTATTTTTATTTAGGATGGATGATTGAGGGAGGTGCAGAGAGAGATTGAATGACCAATCGACTTGATTGGGGAATAATGGAATTGAAATAATTATCGGAAAAGAGGTTTTTTTTATCTAATTAGATTTTTCCTCTTATTAAAAACAAGGACTAAAGATGAATAAGGACACTCGATGGTGGAGAAGTAATCTCCGGAATCGAAGCAAAAAAATACAATGTATACATTAATTAATGTAAAATAATTGGTTTAATAAAATTTATAAAAAAAAAAAAATGTTTTTTTTATTTTTATTTAGGGTGAATTGTGAGAAAGTGATTGAGGTTGATTGAATAATGGAATTGAAATAATTATTGGAAAAGAGGTTTTTTTATCTAATTAGATTTTTCCTCTTATTAAAAACAAGGACTAAAGATGAATAAGGACACTCGATGGTGGAAAAGTAATCTCAATACAATGTATACATTAATTCATTTAAAATAATTGGTTTAATAAAATTAAATTTTTTGTTTATTTTTAATTAACAGGTGTCTAAATCATAACAAAACAGGTGTGTTTACAAATAAAGTGGTTCAAGTGTCTTTCAAGACGTTTATCAAGGGAAAATCTGATTTTATACAAAAAGTATTCATTCTCCTAAATCACTAAAATGAACTATTTCCAATGTATAGGTACCTGCGAGGGGTGATCCGCGATTGGAAGTAGGTGTACACCTCTTTGGAAATATTTTGGAAGTATATACTTGGAAATTAAAGGAATCGTAGGGAGTTGGACAAGACTTTAAATTAAATTAAATACAAGTTTTGATTAAATATGCCATACGTTTCGTTGCTGTTTTGCAACTTCTTCAGTGGCTGAAATAGCGAAACAAAGCCATTAGACATCTTTTTATTGATCATTTTTACAAAGTACAATGGTATGTTAGGTTAGTTTTTCTCACCTCATTTATTAAACTTATTTGTCTGGATTTTTTACTAAGAGAAAAAACAATTCAAACAGTATTCTTTTTTCTATCACAATTCATTCAATTTATCAAATAACATAAAATATAAACCTTTTAAACAAAGTAATTGTTTTCTGTCAAAAAACTAAAAGAATCAAATTGAACAAAGAAATGTTTTTATTATTATGTACTAAGATATCATTAAGAAGTGCATTTATTCTTTAATTTTTTATAATATTCAATCTAGCAGCTATCGACCCCTCTTGGTCAACTCCTGAATCCGACAAACAATTCACTTTTTTTAAATAATTTTTCTTGTCCAACTCCCTACGATTCCTTTAATTATTAATCATGGACACGAATAATGAAATATTACTTGGAAATATTTGAAAGTACTTGGAAATATTTGGAAGTACTTGGAAATGTTTGGATGTAATTGGAAATATTTAAAAGTACTTGGAAATATTTGAAAGTACAAGTGGAAATAGGTGTACAGCATATGAGGTCGCTGTTCACCCGTCGGGTACCTGAAAACAAGGAAAAGTGCGGAGGGTACTAGAAGCCAGCTACACGTTTTATTTAGTATTATTGTTATTTTGACCTTGGGGGGGGGAGGGGGTGCTGAGCCCTCGAATGTAATTAATTAATTTGACAGTATTTTAAAGAGATAGTGAAATATATTAGAAAAAATCAAAAGAACTTACAGTGTGTTGGAAATAGGTGTAGAGAAATTAGGAGTGATAACAGGAATTCAGGTATGTAATGGGGAATACAAAATAATAATAATAATAATAATAATAAAATAAATGTTTATTTGAAATAACATAGTTTTTGAAGGCAGCCGTAAGAAAGATAACAAAGTAGGTACATTGGTACATGCAATTAATTAATAAATACATAAATTTAATTTAATTTTTATTAACGAAGGATTGATTATTTTTCAGGATGTTAAAGAGACGAAAAATAATCCTGAATTGGTTTAAATCCTTCATCTCTAGCCGTATCTAATGGTGTTTTATTATTTTTATCTCTTATACTTCTATCCGCCCCCCTGTTTATTAAAACTTTCACTACAGGCAATTTATTATTCGCAACTGCCCAATGTAGTGGTGTATCGTTGTATTTATCTTGATGGTTAATATTTGCCCCCTTGTCCAGTAAGGCTTCCACTATAGGCACAAAACCCCCGAAGGAGGCTAATAATAAGGGTGTTGTATAAGCTGATCTATCCACTGGATCTACTTCTACTCCTTTGGACAACAGAAATTGTACAATTGGTAAATGTCCTCTAAAAGAAGCGAAATGCAGTGGAGTGTTATTTTCTTCAAACTTTTTATTAATCGAGGAGGGGTCTTGTCTGTACCAATACTTGACTCCTGCAAGGGAGCCTTTGAATGATGCGTCAAATATATGTTCAGTTCCATTTTGATCGCCAACCAATTCTTGAATCTAAAATAAAAAATAAATCTATAGATACAATCGAGGGCATTTGAAGAATTAAGAGAGAGAAATAAGATAATATTTGTAATCAATTTATTTTGTTTATTAATTTGTTACGGCCTGCTGTTATATGGTTGCAGAGCCGTGGCCAGCCCTCGTGCATAAGGCACGAGGACTGTAGCCTGGCCTGGAATGATTCTAAAGAAGGCGGAAGGGGGTTTCTGAGCCCAACCAGGGATTGACCGCTGGCCGGTTGCATTGAAACCGCGAGGGAAGAAGAATAGGTAAGAGGATCAATGCCAAAAAGAGAATTGAGCAAACATTCTTTTTTTTTTTTTTAAATGTTAGTTTATTCAGCAATTTATGTACATATTAATTAAATTAATCTTAAGAAATTCAAAGAGAAATTCAAAGATGTTTTTATAAAGCGAAATTTAGAGAATACTTAGCGAGACTACCGTTTTATAAGAACCATTGAGGTCCAGCTGATTCTCCATCCTGAACCAAGAGAGCGAAAAAAGATATGGTCCATCTAGATGTTACCCGGTATCAATCCGCGTATAGCCCGCATGATACCCCACCCCGGACCACCACAGTATTCTCTAAATTTCGCTTTATAAAAACATCTTTGAATTTCTCTTTGAATTTCTTAAGATTAATTTAATTAATTTGATAATTTTCTATATTTGTATAAATATACTAGAAAAACAAATTTACTTATAATTTGTTAAAAATTCCGCTGAGTGGATTTGCTCGCGAGTTTACTCCGCGGAATTCAAAATTAATTTGTATCATCTCTCTATGTAAGAAAAGACTTGTAAAAGGCGTCTGAATCGAGAGAGTAATATATAAGAACTTGAGATGCCATGTCCCTCTGGGTGGTCCGGGGTGGGGTATCATGCGGGCTATACGCGGATTGATACCGGGTAACATCTAGATGGACCATATCTTTTTTCGCTCTCTTGGTTCAGGATGGAGAATCAGCTGGACCTCAATGGTTCTTATAAAACGGTAGTCTCGCTAAGTATTCTCTAAATTTCGCTTTATAAAAACATCTTTGAATTTCTCTTTGAATTTCTTAAGATTAATTTAATTAATTTGATAATTTTCTATATTTGTATAAATATACTAGAAAAACAAATTTACTTATAATTTGTTAAAAATTCCGTTGAGTGGATTTGCTCGCGAGTTTACTCCGCGGAATTCTAAATTAATTTATGTACATATGTTTATTTTTTTTTAGATCCCCTAACATTTTGGGATCTGGTATTAATAAATTTCATTTAACTCACATTGCCTTGGATGACATTCGGGGTTATTATATTTTTTTTTGTATATTTTTTTTTCAAATACAATATTATTTACAAAAAATTTTTTTACGAAGTGAGAATTATTAATTAAGTATTTGGAATACTTTTGGCGAGAAAAAAAGCTGAGAACCTCGCCGGATAGCGGAGCAAACATTCATAGGTGAATAGAAAGCTGATTTTGTCTTAAGCGCTAACCGACGACTTATAGCCTACAAAGAAATATCACCCTTACATCGACAAGCACGCCGGAAAGCTCCTAGAGAATTGGCCTTATACTTTATTGTATAATTCTTTGCGTGATTACAATGGTGTACATGATAATGTTAATGTGTATTAATTATTAATTGATTAAGAAACAGATTAATAAGTTATTTACTAATTAATGAATAAGAACATTTTCGCGGCTCTTGCAGTGCCATCTATTGGCGGTTGTCGGCACTAAATAGTGTGGCTCATTTGAGTCCTTACAAATTAAAAAATAAAAGTGTGAAGAAATTAAAATTAAAATATTCTATCGTCAATAATAAGGTTCCGTACATTTTTCTACGGAACCCTAATCAAACACGTTCAATTGGAGACGCCTGCCTATATAGGCAACCTGGAGAACTAGAGAGATGGAAGGCACGAACAGCTGATACACAAACATTGCTCCAAAAAAATTATTTTATCAACTCAACTAATTCAATTTTAGACACAGGAATTCAGGTATGTAATGGGGAATACAAAATAATAATAATAATAATAATAAAATAAATGTTTATTTGAAATAACATAGTTTTTTAAGGCAGTCGTAAGAAAGATAACAAAGTAGGTACATTGGTACATGCAATTAATTAATAAATACATAAATTTAATTTAATTTTTATTAACAAAGGATTGATTATTTTTCAGGATGTTAAAGAGACGAAAAATAATCCTGAATTGGTTTAAATCCTTCATCTCTAGCCGTATCTAATGGTGTTCTATTATTTTTATCTCTTATACTCCTATCCGCCCCCCTGTTTATTAAAACTTTCACTACAGGCAATTTATTATTCGCAACTGCCCAATGTAGTGGTGTATCGTTGTATTTAGCTTGATGGTTGATATTTGCCCCTTTGTCCAGCAGGGCTTCCACTACAGGCAAATGACCTTGGAAGGAGGCTAATAGTAAGGGTGTTGTATAAGCTGAACTATCCACCGGATCTACTTCTGCCCCTTTGGACAACAGAAATTGTACAATTGGTAAATGTCCTCTTGAAGAAGCAAAATGCAGTGGAGTGTAATTTTCTTCAAACTTTTTATTAATCGAGGAGGGGTCTTGTCTGTACCAATACTTGACTCCTGCAAGGGAGCCTTTGAGTGATGCGTCAAGAATATGTTCAGTTCCATTTTGATCGCCAACCAATTCTTGAATCTAAAATAAAAAATAAATCTATAAATACAATCGGGGGCATTTGAAGAATTAAGAGAGAGAAATAAGATAATATTTGTAATTAATTTGTTTATTAATTTGTTACGGCCTGCTGTTATATGGTTGCGGAGCAGTGGCCAGCCCTCGTGCATAAGGCACGAGGACTGTAGCCTGGGCTGGAATGATTCTTAAGGAGGCGGAAGGGGGTTTCTGAGCCCAACCAGGGATTGACCGCTGGCCGGTTGCATTGAAACCGCGAGGGAAGAATAGGTTAGAGGATCAATGCCAAAAAGAGAATTGAGCAAACATTCATAGGTGAATAGAAAGCTGATTTTGTCTAAGCGCTAACCGACGACTTATAGCCTACAAAGGAATATCACCCTTACATCGACAAGCACGCCGGAAAGCTCCTAGAGAATTGGCTTTATACTTTATTGTTTAATTATTTGCGTGATTACAATGGTGTACATGATAATGTTAATGTGTATTAATTATTAATTGATTAAGAAACAGATTAATAAGTTACTTACTAATTAATTAATAAGAAGATATTCGCGGCTCTTGCAGTGCCATCTATTGGCGGTTGCCGGCACTTAATAGTGTGGCTCATTTGAGTCCTTACAAATTAAAAAATAAAAGTGTGAAGAAATCAAAATTAAAATATTCTATCGTCAATAATAGGGTTCCGTACATTTTTCTACGGAACCCTAATCAAACACGTTCAATTGGAGACGCCTGCCTATATAGGCAACCTGGAGAACTAGGGAGATGGAAGGCACGACCAGCTGTACACAAACATTGCTCCAAAAAAATTATATTATTAACTCAACTAATTCAATTTTAGACTATAATAATACGGTGCAAAAAGGCACTAATAAAAACTTAATTAAATAGCAAATTATTATTAAAATTAGTATTTCATCATTCGCGTCCATATTTTATTAAATATTTTAAAATCGCAGAGAAGTGGACAAAAAAGTAAACAACAGAGTTAGTTATTCAATTTTCCAGACGATTCGTCACTTTAGTGAGACTTCATCAGTGGCTGAAAATAGTGAACAAAAGAGATAAAAATTTATTTTTCTTACATATTAGGTTGATGCATAATTATGGAACGTTTGTATTGGCGCGTTTTTCTTTAGCCAAAAATGGCGTTTTATTTATTTTTTATAAAAACTGTAGCGGTCCGCTATTGCTTTTGCTACGAGCTTTTAGACACGGCCGCTAGATGACTCAGTAAAATCGTTGCGACACTTTTGCATGACTGATAATATTTCAGTCATGTTATAAGTAAAGCAATTCGATCTCGACTGATGATCGAAAGAGGAGCCATTAACCAACTCAGAGCTCCTCGCCCGCCAGCTAGGCGAGTAGCGCCCAGCATTCACTGGAGCGAGCAACCATTCTTAGGTCCCCACCAACTAGGCGGGATCAACGCGGAGAACAACGGCGCCAACCGGCACCAACAACCACCGCACAACCGACCTAACAATGGGCTCACCTCCAGCATCCAACTAGGGCACGAGGATCGAAGGAGGAGCCATTCACCAACTCGGAGCTCCTCGCCCGCTAACTAGGCGGGTGGCGCCCTGCCCGGCTTTTTACCAGGGACGAACATCGCCCTGTCCAAATCATTGTTAGGTCCCCACCAACTAGGAGGGAAGCGCGGACACGCACCACACAACCACAACGGCCCTAACAATCACAATCTTCTCTATTTATAGTTAATAAAAATACGCGTCGAAAACCATATTCATATTCGTCATATTATGCTCTACCACTACGAGGAAGGATGGAAGGCAGCACAGTCATTTCGCGATCTCAACGAACTTTTTGGCGAAGGAACAATTACTGATAGTGCAGTACGGAAGTGGTTTGTCCGTTTCAAATCAGGTGACACTAGTTTGGATGATAAATAAGGAAGAGGTCGGCCATCGGATTTTGATGATCAGGCACTTCTGGCAGCCGTGGAAGAGGATGAAAGCCTTACAACACGAATGCTGGCTGCAGACTTCAATGTCGACCAATCAACGATCGTTCGACGCCACAAAAAGCTTGGCAAGGTATGGAAATTGGCTGGATGGGTCCCCCACGAACTCTCCGACAACAACAAGACTGATCGAGGCGAAAAGACCCCGCAAAAAGAACCACATCGTGTTCCATCACGATAACGCACGTCCACATGTTGAGCGCCGGGTCGTCGAATTCATCGCCAATAAGGGCTGGGATCTACTCCCACATCCGCCGTACTCACCGACCGAAGCACCGACGGACTATCACATCAACCGCTCTTTGAAAAACTGGCAAAAGACTAAGATCTACGACGATTTGGATGACTTGGTGGCCGATGTCAAAGCGTGGATTGCCTCCAAGAATCGTGACTTCTTCGCCCGTGGAATCGACCGACTGCCAAGCAAATAGGAAGCAGTTATTGAAGTAGATAGTGAATACGTTGCCGAATAATCATTTAAACATGTTTGTGTTAAATTTTATTATTGTTTTTGCTGAATAAAAATATTTTTAAAAAACGTTCCATAATTATGCATCAACCTAATCTACTCTTATTAAACGAGCAAAAATTGTATATTTATTTATTTGTTTGTGTATATTTTTTTATTTGTTTATATATTTGTATCTTGATTATATTTTGAAAACGACTCTACCGATTTTGATGAAATTCACGGGTTAGAGGGTTTTTGGGGTGACAATTCGATCTGTCACGGTCTCATCTTCGACAAAATTTTTTTTGATTAATTATTCTCAGGTAGACAAATCCCATTCTTAGGGTTTTCAAAAAGGTCTCCCTTTTCGTTTTGTACCCAGGCACACAATGGGTTGCCTTATTTCATTGTTCTAAAAGGCCTTGAAGAAGTATTGTGTTTGTGGTTTGTTGTTCTCCCTAAACGTTAGAATTATTAATAAACGTTTTATAATTGTTTTTATAAAGAACCTTATTTATTTAATAGAATAAAAAATCATCAAGAATTTATTTAAAAATATCTTTCGCATAAGCAGGTCTCAATTTTCTGAAAAAATAACACAGTGGTCGAATACATTATATATATTTGTATTTTTTTAATTTGAAAACGGCTTTCAAATAAAAATCGACCTTTTTATCAGAATTTTAAATTAAAAATAATATTAAAATAAAGCTTTTAACTGAAGGAAGAAGTTACCGAGCATCGCTCGGTGACTCCATATACTAGTTAATTATATCACAAATTTTTTGAAAAAATAGGTTGTTCGTTATATATTTATTTTATGTGAGGACAAGACAATCTAATATTGTTTTTAAAATGTTTTAATTGTGTTTTAATGGAAAATGTTCGTTACTGTCTGTCTTATAGCTGAAAGATTTTTGACAGAGTTATATTGAATGAGGTAAAATATATAACCAACAACTTATTTTTTCAAAGAATTTGTGATATAATTAACTATGTAAGAAAAATAAATTTTTATCTCTTTTATTCACTATTTTCAGCCACTGATGAACTCTCAATAAAGTGACGAAACGTCTGGTAAATTGAATAACTAACTCTGTTGTTTACTTTTTTTTTTTTTTTTAATGCAATCGAATGCAAGAAGGGGTGTACCAGTAAAGATTCAGCCCCTATGGATATCGAAAGACCCTTGCATTACCGAAGAGAAGGGAAAGTTGATTAAGTGAGAGGGTGCAGACGTAGGTGTCTATGCACTCCGGTTTTGAAGGTTTGAAGATTATAAGTGCTGGGAAAGATGGAGGCTGGGAGAGAGTTCCAGTTCCTTGAAGTCATGGGGATATATGAATTGGCGAATGAAGTGGTCCGGCACTTTTCTAATTTGACCGCGAAAGAGTGTTGGGAGTCGGCAAAACGCGTGCTACGTGCAAAGCATGCTTTGGGGGGAATTATTGATTTCATCTCATCAGAGCACCTGCCGTGATAGTATCTATAGAAAAGGGAAAGGGCAGAGACATCTCTTCGATGAGCCAGCGAGTCGAGGAGTCGGTGAGGGTAGAATCGTCAATTAGCCTGATCGGCTCGTTTCTGAATTGCATTCAGGGTAGCAAGAGAATATTTTGAGGCTCCTCTCCATAGATGAGAGCCGTATTCGAGACAGGGGCGGATTTGGGCCTTGTGGATGGTGAGAAGTTGTGGGGGTTTGTAAAATCGCTTTTGTCCACTTCCTTGCGTTTTTAAATTTTTTTTTTACAAATATTCATATAATTTGTTCTATCAACTCTTAAACTAACATGTTCAATAAATATTGTTAAAAAATTTAGAATTTTATAAAAAATGAAAATTAAATTAAAATATACAATTACAAATTATCATACTTTCTCAATATCACTTTCCATTTAAATAAAGTTTTAATAAAAGATCAAATTCCATTTGAAATATCAATAAATTGAATAATTTTGAATTAAGCATCAATGGATAGAAAGATAAAATATACAAAATTGATATTTTTGAAGTTCAAGCAGACAACGGTAATTTTATTTATTTTTTTTATATATTTCAAAAATTATTATACAATAATATTTATTGAATATGTTAGTTTAAGAGTTAATAGAACAAATTATATGAGTATTTGTGAAAATTTTAAAAATAATTTACTATTTAAAAAAGTTTTTATTAGTGGATCGATTTTTTTGCACCGCAGTGTATTATAAACGTTTTTCTAATCAATACGATTATTTATATTTTAATTCGGAATCTATTGAAGAATAATTTTAATTTTTTGAACCTCTTCTCTCTGTATACGTAGCGACATTAACAGGGTTCCGTTTCACTTTTTAAACTGAACTGTTTTTGATAAAAAAAATGACACACCTTTAATAAAATTAAATCAAAAAATTAAATTAGGTTGGAGTTGGTGGTGTTTCACAAGGAGAAAATTAAAATACAAAGATTTTTTTAATTTTCTCCTTGTGAAACACCACCAACTCCAACCTAATTTAATTTTAACAATGTTTCACTATAAACCAACACCGCGTTCCCTAAATTTTATTAAAATTAAATCAGCCTTTTTTAAACAATCTGGCAAAAAAGTATAATCAACCCTGAAGAAGGTTAGGTAGTAGTAGAAGAAAACCTCCCCTTGGAGTAGAATATCTATTAGAAAAATGAATTGGATGACTTACTGTGGCGTTCAGGACTTCAGAAGTTCCATTGGTCGGCGAATTTGTCGGAATTGAATCACCAGCCACGAAGAACCCAACACAGATTGTGAAAATAATAAAAAATACTTGACAATTCATCTTGAAGCGTTTCGGAGTTGAATGACGTGTCGGTTTCCCAGTTGAGCTTATATACGGGCCCTGAGCTTGACGCCTGTTCTGAAGACCTTGGCATTCGAGATAAGAGATAACCCCTGGTGGATGCTCAAGCAGCCTCAGCGCTAATTGCGAGCATCGCCTTTGCCAATGGAATTATCCATAAATATAAAATAACTCGCATTTGCAATTGGAACATGCAATATTGACGCAATTTTGAATCAGCTTAAAAGAAATACGTTGATATGGCCACCTAATCAAAATAACTTTTATATTTAATTATTTTTATTTCAAACATTTACGGTTTTCATACTATTTATATTTTAATTCTATTTTTTTAACCGACTTCAAAAAAGGAGGAGGTTCTCAATTCGACTGAATTTTTTTTTTGTGTGTCTATGTTTGTTACCTCATATTTTCGTCAATTGTTAACCGATTTTGATGATTTTTTGCATTGGGTTCAGTCTAGTTTCCGATTGGTCTCGTTTTTTTAATTGGTATTGGACCTTTTTTGTTATGTTTGTTCACGCATAACTTCTTTGTTTATGAACCGATTTCGATGATTCTTTTTTTATTGGAAAGAGGGTACCTTAGGGGTGGTACCATATTAATCTGATCAAGTTCTGAAGATAGGATCAATGACGAAATAACGTAAATCTCCAATTCTTATGACTAAATAATCAAAATTATAATAAATATAAATCTTTTATAAAAAAAATCTTAAAACGTTCATTTAAAAACCAGCAAACGTTTCAAGAGAATTTCTATAATTATGAATTGAATTTTATTATCATTTTCTGATTCATTCGCCCGACACTTTCTCTTACGAGATGCATGCAAGGTATTATTTTAAGTCACTATTAATAGTAACTTTTCACTATTAAAAAAATAAAACCGTCTTCAAATTAAATTAAAAAATTAAATAATAAGAACTCAAAAATCAAATAAAATGCAATAAAAGGTATAAAATAATGATCTAATTTATTTACAACTAAACGACGAAATATTAACATGAAATCACTTTTTGAAGTCGGTGCCAAACAAACTATATAAGCGAGCGTACCCGCCAAACGTAATAAGTAAGATCCGTCGAGTGCGATTCATAAAATGAATATGTTTGGCACCGACTTCATAAAGTAATTTCATGTTAATATTTCATCGTTTAGTTGTAACTAAATTAAATAATTATTTTATACTTTTTAGTGCATTTCATTTGATTTTTAAATTATTATTATTTTATTTGTTGCATATAATTTTTTTGTAGTCGGTTTGATTTTTTAATTCTAATTATTTCAGTTGTCGTTTCTGAGTTTTATTTAATCAAAATATTTTCATAGTTTCAACAGAATTTGTAAAATAACATGTTTTATATGAAAACTCTGAAGGAATTTAATTAATGGATAGCACCCGAATAAAATAATTATGAACTAGAGATAAAATAAAATTTAATTTTAGGTATAAAATAAATTTGTGACCTTCTCCGAGAAAAGGGACCTAGTGTGTCAAAAAACGGGTTTGGACTTAAGAGTGGATTCTGGTACCTAAAAGGGTGTAGAATAAGATTATAAAAATTACTTCAAATTAACATCAGCTTAGTAACAAAATTACAAAAGAACCAAAATTGCGAAACAACTTTTGAGATATTGATAACACTCGTTATACAGTTGGCACAAGACTGAAGCGTCACTTTATTCTTTTCCTTTCTTATAGTTATTTTTACAAAAAATACGTCACCACATAGGCATGACGTCACCAAAGTCGGCACCCAATCATAACTAACCATACCAAATCGCATCTCCCAACTGAAGGTGTGTTCAAAGTGATAATGCGTTATGAAACTTTAAATGCGTTTTTCTCAAAACTTCATTTTCACACACTAGGTCCCTTTTCTCGGAGAAGGTCACATTTATATTTTAGAAGGTCTGTTGGAATCGTCAAATTTTGGAATCTATTTTGGACCACTTCTACCCATTTAACCAATGCAGTATAAATTATTTAATCTGGTACTGATAACAAATACATTAGGGTCCCCCACTACTCTGTAGTACGGACTTCAAGGGGGTCTTTTGAAGATTCCCCCAATTCACCCAAAAAAAAAAACGAAAAATAAGCTGACGTGTTCTGATGTGGCCATCGACTTGAATTTACCATACAATCTGGCCCCTCACTTATATTTAATATTTAACAAAATTATTTATAATCATGTAGGGGGGGGGGGGTTAGTTTTTTTATTTTTAGACTTCTGTGAGCCTACCAATTATGTATACAAAATTTGGTTGAGTTTGGTACAAGGGTCTAGTTTTTTAATTTTTTGACCATACCCCCCCCCCCACACTATTTTAGGTTGTTAGTTTTTGCATTTTTAGTCTTCTGGGGTCCCACTGATTATGTATACAAAATTTGGTTGAGTTTGCTCAAATGGCCTGGATTTTTAATTTTTAACCCCCTCCAATCCCCTTAATTTTGGGTCGATATGCACCAAAATCTAATCAGCTCTTAATCTCAATACACCAAAACCACCTGTGAACTTTGGATATGATATTCATATAACTAGTTTTTGAGCTAACTCGTCCACAAAAATTTGGTAACGCACAGACTAAGTAACAGACATTTTGATAAAACAATTATTATCTCGAAAAATATAATTTTTTCGATGTTCAATTATTAGGGCTTTTTTGTAGAGCAGAATACCAGGGTTTTGCTCAATTTTTTTAATCAAAATAGTTTAAACCGTTTTAGTGATATTTTGTTAAAAAGTAGCAAAAAAAAAAAACACTTTTTTAATGCACGATTATAATACTTGACCATACCCTGTATGGTAAAGTAAAAAACCAATTAGGGTCTAACACTTAAAAAACAGACATAATTTAAATTTATTCAACAAGTATTATTGTTGTTTTTACCCCCGAAAATACTTCATTTGAGAGATTTTTGAAGAAAAAAGTAGAATTTTTGAAAAAATCAAAACAACCTACAAACCGTTGGAAATAGGGAGTAATAATAGGAGTAGGAATACATATGTTTTAATGGAGAAGAGAAAATTGAAGGGTTTGCTGCAAAAAGGAGGTAGCTCCAATTTTGTCAGTTTTCGGGAAACCAAAACAAACGTTTAAAAATTCAAAACGACGACACAATTCAAAATGACGGGCAGCTCCATTTGTTGAGCAACGCTGGAAATAACGATTGGAGCTACATCCTTCTTGTACCAAACAAAAGCTTTTTTTATACAAGATAGTGTTAATATCCTCCAACATCAATAGGATGGAGCTACCTCCTTTTTGCAGCAAACCCTTCAATTGTAAAAGTCAAAACATGTTTATTTACCATATAATAGAGGCCACTTCCCGTATAATTGGAAGTAAGTAAAAAAGACAACAATGTATTACCTACGAATAAATACATAAAACAGTACATTTAATTATTTATTTAAAATGTTTAACATTAGTAGATAAAATTATTTATTAATTGAATTGCGTATTTATATGTATATAATAATGTTAGATTTAATTTATAGGTTTCTGAAGCTTTATCGGGGATAGTGATTATATTAATTTAAAATTATTATAATATTTTTTTTTACACGATGTTTTGATCTTATTGAAAAATGTTAATTTAATTAATTAGATAATCATCATGAAGAATTCTTTAGGATTGGAAAGCGAAACGTCGTGAAAAATAATTATATAATTTTTGAATTGTATATTTATTGTGTGTGTGTGTGTGTGTGGGCCAATATGATTATTTAAATTGAAAGTTTTTTTGCCGAGAGTAGCAGAATTTTTATATATTAAAGGAGACAATAAAACACAGGAGTTTTTTAATGGGTTATATTGGTGTTTAAGAAATATCAAAAATCTTATTATATTAAACGAGCAAATATTATATATATATAATATATATATTCAATCGGTTTCTCGAAAACGGCTCTAACGATTTAGAGGAAAATCACGGGATAGGAGGGTTTTGTGTTGGATATTCGATCTGTCACGGTCTCATCTTCGGCTAAGTTGTTTTTGATGGGTTTTTTGTTAATTGATACAATTATTCACAGGTGGTTGTCTCGAGAAAAATGTTTATTTAGATTTTTATTCAATTTCCTTTTAATAAATAATTGGTTTTTTAATTTTATATCCCACAATAAGATTATTACAATTATTATTATATATTAAAAATTGGACAATTTAATTGATTGAATCGAAGATTTGGAGGATTGAATAACCAATCGACTTGATTGGGGAATAATGGAATTGAAATAATTATCGGAAAAGAGGTTTTTTTATCTAATTAGATTTTTCCTCATATTAAAAACAAGGACTAAAGATGAATAAGGACACTCGATGGTGGAGAAGTTATCTCCGGAATCGAAGCAAAAAAATACAATGTATACATTAATTAATGTAAAAAAATTGGTTTAATAAAATTTATAAAAAAAAAAAAAAAATTTAATTGATTAAAAAGCGAGTTTAAAATCCGATAAATATTAATTTGACAATTTAATTGATGAACTCAAAAATTGTTATTTAATTAAAAAAAAATTTTTTTTTATATTGATTCATCCCTGTTCTTTTAGCCATCAGATACAGATTTTTTTCATTGAATTGATAACATAAAAAGTGAAATACAAATACAGTATATAAACAATACAATACAAAATAAATTACCATACAAAATACACTACAATATAAAATAAAATACAATACAATATCAAATACAAAACACAACAAAATACAAAAATAATAATAATAATTATACCGTATTTATTTATATAATTATACATATATACACATAGTCTGTGGGCCACCGAAGGCTAGAAATGGAAAAAACTGGGTACATGGGGGGGGGGGTGCAAGAGGTGGGATGAAGTGGTTGGGGTCCGGGGGTGATGGGGGTTTCGGGGATTAATATATAGCTATTAAATGTAGCAAAAATTTACCGAGCATCGCTCGGTTGCCAGGTACTTAACATTAAAAAAGACTCTTTTTTTAAACTCCTGATGATGGGCTCATAACCCGAAATATGTTTAGAGAAAAATAAAACTCCAAAAAAATATAATTAAAGGAATTTTTGATTTTTTTACTTGTGAAACACCACTATATAACCCTTTAAAAAACTCCTGTGTTTTATTGTCTCCTTTAATTTATAAAAATTCTGATACCCTCGGTAAAAAAACTTTCAATTTAAATAATCATATTTGCCCCCACACATTTATGACATTTATATTTATTAAAGGGAATTTAATTTTATACAAAAAGTATTCATTCTCTTAAGTCACTAAAATGTACTATTTCCAATGTATAATTACCTGAAAACAAGGAAAAAGGCGGAGGGTACTAGATTACGTTTTAGTTGGTATCGAGGGGTGATCCGCGATTTGAAGTAGGTGTACACCTCTTTGGAAGTATTTTGGAAGTACTTGGAAATATTTGGAAGTACTTGGAAATATTTGGAAGTACTTGGGAATATTTGGAAGTATTTGGAAATATTTGGAAGTACTTGGAAATATTTAGAAGTACTTGGAAATATTTGGAATTACTTGGAAATTTTTGAAATTTATTGGAAATATTTTTTTTTTTTTTTTTTTTTATGATAATGATGAGAGAAGGAGTTACACCAAAAAAGGTGCAACCCCTAAAGGCCTGGGTTGGCCCCTCCATCGTGAAAAGAAGAAGAAAGAATTTTATGGGTTGGGCGGGGGTCGAAGGTATCTGTGGATACGGGTCTTAAATAGCTGAAGGTTATAGGTCGCGGGAAAGATGGTGGCAGGGAGCGAGTTCCAGTCTCTGGAGGTCAAAGGGATAAAGAGTTGGCGAAAGCGCTTGTTCGAATTTTATCCAATTTGACAGCGAAGGGGTGCTGAGCGTTAGAAAACCGCGTGTTTCGCGTAAAGAGGGCATTAGGGGGGATAATTGATTTCAGCTCGACTGAACAGACACCGTGATAGTATCTGTAGTACAGGGAAAGGGCAGAAACGGTTCTTCGGTGAGCCAGGGAGTCGAGTGAGTTGGTTAGAGCCGGTTCTCCTATTAGTTTAATTGCTCGCTTCTGAATTGCATCCAGTGTGGCAAGAGAATGCTTGGAGGCACCCCTCCACAGATGAGAGCCATATTCGAGACAGGGACGAATTTGAGCCTTATACAGCATAAGGAGTTGACTGGGAGTATAACAGCGTCTAGACCTAAATAGGAGACCAAGCTTGCGCGCTGCAGCTTTAGCAGTGGTTGAGATATGGTCATTCCATGAAAGGTCAGACCCTAGAGTTACGCCTAGCATTGAAATTTTATCCCTGAATTCTAGTGAGTTTGAGTCGAATGATATGTTTGGGAGGTTTCTGTCGACGCGCCTAGAAATAAGGCAACACTGAGTTTTCCCTGCATTGAAGTTAACTAAGTTTTGGGATCCCCAGTTTTTAAGTTTGCATAAGTCTAAATTAATTGAAGAGGCAATGTCTGCACGGTTTTTATGCGATGCAGGGGCGTTATGTAGGGTGCTGTCATCTGCGTAACAATGTACCGGATTGGAGGGCAAGTTTAGAAGGTCGTTGATATAGATAAGAAAAAGCGTAGGGGAGATAACCGATCCCTGAGGAACTCCAGCGTTGGTGTGGAAGGGGGAAGATGATATTCCATCGATGACAACCTTAATACTACGGTCTGAAAGAAAACTTTCGAGCAACTTACAGAGTTTCGGTGCAAGGCCGACGGAGGTCAATTTGGCAAGAAGATTTTGTGCCAGACCATATCGAAGGCTTTTGAAATGTCTAAAGCTACCGCGAGAGTCTCATTCCCGGCCTCCAAGGTTTTTGTTCCAGATATGAGTTACATATGCTAGGATGTCACCTGTCGACCGGGATTGCCTGAAGCCATTTAGAAGTACTTGGAAATATTTGGAAGTATTTGGAAATATATGGAATTACTTGGAAATTTTTGAAATTTATTGGAAATATTTAGAAGTACTTGGAAATATTTGGAAGTATTTGGAAATATATGGAATTACTTGGAAATTTTTGAAATTTATTGGAAATATTTAGAAGTACTTGGAAATATTTGGAAGTATTTGGAAATATATGGAATTACTTGGAAATTTTTGAAATTTATTGGAAATATTTAGAAGTACTTGGAAATATTTAGAAGTATTTGGAAATATATGGAATTACTTGGAAATTTTTGGAATTTATTGGAAATATTTAGAAGTACTTGGAAATATTCGCAATTACTTGGAAATATTTGGAAATACTTGGAAACATTTGGAAGTACTTGGAAACACTTGGAAGTACTTGGAAACATTTGGAAGTAGTTGGAAATATTTGGAAGTATTTGGAAATATTTGGAAATATTTGAAAATATTTGGAAATATTTGGAAATATTTGGAAGTACAAGTGGAAGTAGGTGTACAGCATATTAGGTCGCGGTACACCCCTCGGTTAGTATTAACTTAATTTGACTGTATTTTAAAGAATAAAATCAAAACAAGATTGTTGGTGTAGAGAAATTAGGAGTGATAACAGGAATTCAGGTATGTAATGGAGAATACAAAATAATAATAATAATAATAATAAAATAAAAGTTTTTTTGAAATAACATTGTTTTTTTAGGGAACCTCCCGTATAACCGGAAGTAAGAAAGATAAAGTAGGTACAAACAATTAATTAATAAATACATAGAGGCTACATTTAATTTAATCTATCTATTCTTATTAAACGAGCAAAATTGTATATATTTTTATATATTTGTATCTTAGTTCTATTTTGAAAACGGCTCTACCGATTTTGATGAAACAAATTCTATTAACAAGTTTTGAGGATGAGAAAATGATCTGGCTAGGTCTGCACCTCGAAAAATTTCATCTTAATTCATCTTTTCTTAATTAAAGTAATTATTGATAGATGAAAATCTCAATAAAAAAGTTTGTTTACATTTTTTCAATTATCTTTTATTTATTAATTTTAAAACCCACTAATAGGTTATAACAAATACTAATATATTATATTAAAATTAGGAATTTTTTGTTTGTTTTTAATTAACAGGTGTCTAAATCATAACATTACAGGTGTGTTTACAAATAAAGTGGTTGAAGTGGCTTTTTTTATATAACTTGGAAACAAATCTTATTTAATTTTATGTTTTTATTTCAGATCCTATACGATTATTTTTTATTATTATTTTCCTATTTATTTTTTTATAATGTTTATCAATATGAACGAATGTGGGCAAATTGGTGTACGAGTAAACAAATATACACATAATATATATGTGGACCACTAGAAAGCTAGAAATGCAAAAACTGGGTGAGGCGTGGGGTGGATGTGGGAGGTACAGGAGGTGGGGTGCAGTTGTGGGGATATTGGTTGGGGGCGGGGGGTGTCCAGGAGGCGTGTACTATATATATTTGTATTTTTTTTGATTTGGTTACCATGCATCGCTCGGTGGTTCGAGGTAATATTTATTAACGGAGGATTGATTATTTGTCAGAATGTTAAAGGGACGACAAATAATCCTGAATTGGTTTTAATCCTCGATCTCTAGCCATATCTAATGCTGTTACATTTTTAAAACCTCTTATACTTGTATCCGCCCCCCTGTTTATTAATACTTTTACTACAGGCAAATTATTATACCTAACTGCCCATTGTAGTGGTGTATCGTTGTATTTAGCTTGATGGTTGACATTTGCCCCCTTGTCCAGCAGGGCTTCCACTACAGGCACATGACCCCCGAAGGAGGCTAATAATAAGGGTGTTGTATAAGCTGAAGTTTCCACTGGATCTACTTCTACTCCTTTGGACAACAGAAATTGTACAATTGGTAAATGTCCTCTTAAAGAAGCAAAATGCAGAGTAGTGTAATTATCATCAAACTTTCCATGAATCGAGGAGGGGTCTTGTCTGTACCAATACTTGACTCTTGCAAGGTTGCCATTGAGCGATGCGTCAAATATATGTTCAGTTCCATTTTGATCGCCAGCCAATTCTTGATTCTAAAATAAAAAAATAATTTTATAATAATTAAGTTGGTCCAAAAACTGACAATCTCTGGTTCTATAAAACCTCGAGCATGCGCAGGACAAAATTTCGTAACAAGCAACCATGAATCGTGAGAGGCAAAACAAGATTACCCTAGGTGGTAACCCATCCACCCACTCTCGAGTGTCAGCCGGGCATTCGGATTCTTGTGGACCCTGACCATCACGAAATCAATGAAGAAACAATGGAAAAATAACGCCAAAAATCTATACATACCTGGGCACCTTTAACATCAACACACTCATCCGGCCAGGAAAATTACATAGCCTGACCATGGAACTCGATAAACAAAAAATCAAGCTCCTGGCCTTGCAAGAAACAAGATTCACAGAAGAAAACACCAATGCTTAGCGTGATCCCAAGGGTCCAAACGGAACAAATAATAATAATAATAAAGAGAGGATAGAAAAAATAGAGAAGAACAATGCGGTGTTTAGGATTGAGTGGAGAGACTGTAATAAAATCTATGTTGGAGAAACAAAGAGGAAATTAAAGGTTAGATTGCTGGAACATGAAACATATTTAGTACATAAGAATCCATTGTCTGCATTGGCTATACATGCTGGACGCGCAAAAGCGGTCCTACGAAATGGCGGAGGTACTCTGGGTAATTAGTAGTTTGACTCTTAATTACTATCTCTATGACACCAGTCACATGATCCAAAACAATGCCAATTAATATTTGTTTTTTCCATTATTAATAATTAGTTATCATTAGTCTAATGAAATTGTTAATATAAAAAGAAAAGAAAGAAAAATTGTTTTTTGTAAATGTGCCAAATATTTTTTGAAATTTGTTTTCTGATGATCTTCAATGGTAACGAAGATAACAAGAAAATTTAGACGAATGTGTGACATGACTATTTGGTGGGTAAACTATTAATACATGTGTGTTTTGGAAATGTAATTGTACTTTTCTAAATTCATATCAATAATGTTCTTATAATTGTAGAAGCCCTGAAGAAGTCGGCAAAGTCTACGAAACGTTGGTGGATAAATAAAAAAGTCAAGCATAAAAACTTGTCCTTATTTTACTAATATAAACTTTCAAATAAATACAAATTATGGACGGAAATGTTAATAATAATATTCAATAAATATTGTTAAAATTTTTTTGAATTTTATAAAATAAATAAATAAATTTAAATTTAAAAATACAATTACAAATTATCCTGCTTTCTCAATATCATTTTACTATGTAAATAAAGTTTTAATAAAAGATCAAATTCCATTTGAAATAAATTGAATAATTTTGAATTAAGTAACATTGATAGAAAAATAAAATAATACAAAATTGATATTTCTGAAGTTCAAGCAGACAAAAGTAATTTTTTTTATATATTTCAAAAATTATTATACAACAATTTACTGAATATATTAGTTTAAGAGTTAATAGAACAAATTATATGGTTATTTGTGAAAATTTTAAAAATAATTTGCTATTTAAAAATTTTTTTGAACCTCCTCTCTCCCTATAGGTAAGTAGCGAAATTAACAGGGTTCCATTTCACTTTTTAAACTGAACTGTTTTTGATAAAAAAAAATAACACACCTTTAATATAATTAAATCAGCCCTTTTTAAACAATCTCGCAAAAAAGTATAATCAATCAGCAACCCTGAAGAAGGTTAGTTAGTAGTAGAAGAACACCTCCCCTCATCTGTTAGAAATGAATTGGATGACTTACTGTGACGTTCAGGACTTCAGAAGTTCCATTAGTGGGCGAACATGTCGGAATCGAATCATCAGCGAAGAAGAACTTAACACAGATTGCGAAAATATTAAAAAATACTTTAATATCCATCTTGAAGAGTTTCGGATTTGAATAACTTATCGGTTTTCCAGTTGAGCTTATATAGGGGCCCTGAGCATGACGCCTGTTCTGAAGGCCTTGGCATTCTAGATAAGAGATGACCCTGGAGGATGCTGAAACAGCCTCAGCGCTAATTGCGAGCATGGACATTGCCAATGGAATTATCCACAAATATAATATAACTCGCATTTACAATTGGATGATGCAATATTGACGCAATTTTGAATCATCAGCTTAAAAGAAATAAGGGGATCTGGCTATCTCTACCACCGCGGAAACACCGGTTGGAATCCAGTGGTCAGCGGGGTGATTTTAATGGTCATTAAAGAAATTCAGATATTATTCAAATTTAATTGAAAAGTTTTTGTTTTGCCGAGAGTAGCAAAGTTGTTGATTCACAAAGAGAAACGAAGAGATTGTCCTCTGCTTGATGCAAATAAACATACACACATATACCGGGTAAGTTTTTTTATCTTGAGATAGTCTTATAACACAAAAACAGTACATTATATGAAAAAAATCTTCAAATAAATGTTTATTTATATCAAAGGGGAAACTAAACTAGGCTATTATTTGTCAATCTAGAACAACTTTTTAAGGATATTTTAAGGTCAAGTTCTGTTTTTTAAATAGAAACATATATATTTCTTTACATATTCATAATCAACAAAAAAACTCAGCAACTTTCATAAGAACTATTTTTTTATTCCACATCAAATAAACAAAATATTAAATCAATTATTAGATCTAAAAAAATCCTAATCATTATTTTTAACAATTATTCAACTTAATTATCAAATAATAATCATCAAATATTTAATTATTAAATAAATAATTTAATAATAATTAATAATTTAATAATTTTGCTACACTTTTCTGAAACATTCCAGAGTATATGGCAAGTTTTCTGGATGAATTCCAGTTCCAATTTCGTTTTTTGGCCTGTTGTAGTTTCTTCGTAGCCTTTTTATTTCCTGTTTTGTTTTTTTTAAACAGATTTACAACAGGATAAAATGAAGCTCGTGAGGGTGTATCCCTGTCAAGAAAACGCTCGGCATCCATTTCAATGGCAGCCTATGGCACACTTCTTCAACAGACCATTTCTATTATGTCTTCAACAAAAAATGCTCCATTTTTATTATGGGAATACAATATAACTATCTACTTGATTGACACGAGAAATAAACTTTTTCAAACTAAAAAAGTTTATGTAGTTCAATAATCTGTGTATAATGAAGTATTAAAATCATGATAATCACTTATTTTCATTGTCGTGACTTTTCGAATTTATAATTATTTATTTAATAATTAAATATTTGATAATTAAGTTGAATCATTGTTAAAAATAATTATTAGGATTTTTATCTAATAATTGATTTAATATTTTCTTTATTTGACGTCGAATAAAAAAATAGTTCTTATGAAAGTTGCTCAGTTTTTAGTGTAGATTATGATTATGAAAAGAAATAAATATGTTTCTATTTAAAAAACAGAACTTGACCTTAAAATACCCTTGAAAGCTTGTTCTACGCCGACAAACAATAGCGTAGTTTAGTTTCCCCCTAGATATAAACAATTTTTTTTTTAATGATATTGATGTGAGAAGGAGATACACCAGAAGGTGTATCCACTAAAGGCCTGTATGGGATGGCCCCTCCATCGTGAAAAGAACAGAGTAGAAGGAAAGAAGCCGGGATCACGAGCCAAATCTCAGAAAGTTAGATACAATCCAATTTACTAAGTTTTTTAAGGGCTTCGAGCAGTGGTAAATTCTCAGTGCGATAAAATTAGGTTAAATTTATCTCCCATTTAATTTTTTTTCCAGACCCTATACTTACAGAGAAAATGTCTGGGTATAGCCGGGAATCGAACCCGAGACCTCCGGGTTGCCAGCCAGACATGCTGACCACTACACCAGGGAGGCGGACAAACTGTTTGAAACTTTTATCCATATAATGCACTGTTTTTGAGTTATAAGACTGTCTCAAGATAAAAAAACTCACCCGGTATATACAAGAATTGTTCGTTTAATATAATAAGATAAGATTTTCAAACAAATATTCACTCTATTATATCTTCTATATCTTTCAAGTTTTCTCTCTATACAAGAAAAACAAACAAATTGCAAAATGTTATTTGTTTTTGTTTTTGTAATAGAGGTATAGCGAAATTCAGAGACAGAAAGAGATGATTACATTTTGTGTAAGCTAATGTTTGTAATTTGCTTATTCGAATGTTAATTTTGATTTGAAAATTCCCTTGAGAGAGAAAGAAAGAACAAGACGAGATTTTCTCGTTATATATATATAATATGTATTTCGAATATATACATATACATATATATATATATATTTCTTGTGTTCTACTTTTTGAAGTTGAAATGAGTAGGCAAAGTTAATTTATCTTACAATAAAGAGAAATACAAGGGGAAGGGATTTGGGGCTGAGTGAGGGGGTTAAAGCAGCAAGGGATGTAATTATAAAGATGAAATTCAAATTTGCGAAACTCAAGCTGCAGATGAAAGTAAAGATTAATTTATTTCTTATTTATTCTTTTATTACTTATTCCCCCTTATTATAAAAAAAGCTACCGAAACGTCCTTATCTATATATATATAAATTTGGATGTTTGTTTGTCTGTCTGTCCATTTGACTTTAATGGACTAATATTTGTTTGATTGAGATGAAATTTTGTACACATTATTTTCTCACATCCGCACTGATTTAGTATCATCAATTTAAAATCAATTTAATTTTTCAATTTTATTCACAGCCCCTAAAATAAATAGGAATGAATAGATTTTTGTTATAATAAAAATAGAAAGAGAACAAAAGAAGGGGTTTTTAGACCTTTTCAGACCTATTCATTTAGATTATTTATATAAATAATGATTTTGTTATAATTAAACATGGTTTTTTTTAAATTATTTATAACAAATATAAATAGTTCATTTCCAATAGTTGAAGTAAAATTTTAAGTATTATTGGACTTATTTTTTATAAATATAAATTAGATGTAAACAATCAGAGGAAAATAGGAACAAACAGAGTTTAAACTAGAGATGAAACGGATATTCGGTAACTATCCGGTAACCGGCCTATCCGGTTCAAATTTTAAATCCGGTCGAATACCGGATAAGAAACGAGTATCCGGCCGGATACCGGATTTCATATAAATACAGCATAAAGATTGAAGGCACTTTATTTAACAGAGACTCATGAATTTTTAATAACAAAACAAAATAATTAATACTCAAACTGCACTAAGGGCAAATTATGATGCATAAATACCAATTTCTCTGCGTTCAAAGGCAACAGACGGTTTCGCTTGTCTTCGTATACAAGGCCAGCTTCCGAAAACAGTCTTTCGCTATATACGCTGCTGCAGGGCGCTGAAAGATAAATTCTAGTAAACTTCGTTAAGTTTGGGTATTGTACAGCATTAGCTGACCACCAAATATAAGGATCACGATCGCGACCAATGCGCACTGAATTCAGATAAGAATCAATTTCACATGCAATTGCGTTTTTCCTTGATCGTGACATTGACTAGTGTCGTTTTCTGTCGCTACCTCATTAAAGCAATCCCAAAAGGTATCATGAGCTTCGCAAGATACAGCCGACTCTTCTCTTCTACATTTTTTGACTGGCGATGAACATGAACTGCTGCTGGAGGTTTCTTAGCAAGACATTTTCATGAATTCCAATAGAATGTTCTGGCGAGCTTAGTGAATCACTCTTGTAACGAGTCGCCACTCGACTATGTTCGGCCGGATATTCGGCTATCCGGCTTCAAGATTGGCCGAATATTCGGTATCCGGCACAATATCTATCCGTTCCATCTCTAGTTTAAACCATGCGAAGATTTTAGATCTGCTTTTTTTTCTTTTATATATACCCCTTCACCTCCCCTTTCATCCCCATTTTACCCCCAGCATAGCCCAACCTCCCCCCGCGGTTTCATTTTAAAACGCATCATTTCCATATTTCTTCTATGTATATTTGCCCTCCTGGTTCGTTGTTACAGTTAGTTCTTTCTTCTCCTGAGAGAGTTGCTTGCAACGAATTTTATCACGATATATATACAATATACATATATATATTTATTCAATGGACATAATTCAATTTTAATACTCTCTCTCTACGGGTGTGTTTAAGTTTTTTTTTTTTAAATAAAATTTATAACCGTTTCATATCTATTTTTTACTATCTAATTGAGAAAGAGAAACGAATATATATATATATATATATATATATATATATTAGGGTGGAGTCAAAAAATCCATTATTTTTTTTTACAAGTGATACGGAAAAATGGGTTGCTAGACACCTTAAAAAAATTCTTTCTAAATATGAGCTCTTAATTTTAATAAGAAGATCCTCCGCATCGCAGTTTTTTATTTTTCTCAGTCCAATAGAAAAAATTCATACCTCATCATTAATTGATTGTACAGAAAAATGTTCTTGAAAAATTTCGTAGAAAATTTAATGCTCTACAAAAAAGGTATCTTATATTTTTTCCGTAAACCTCACCATTTGAAAAATATTGAAGATTTAAGTTTTGATTATTTTAAGACAAATTTCATTTTTGTTTATGAATTTCATAACTCGACAATAAATGGCTATTGTAAAATTCGCAATACAAATTTTTATAGGAAATTAACTGCTCTATAAAAAGGGTGTCTTATGTTTTGGCGATTAAATTAAGCGTTCAAAAGATATTCATCATCAAACTTTCATGTGTACTGAAGTTTGATGATGAATATCTTTTGAACGCTTAATTTAATCGCCAAAACATACGACACTCTTTTTATAGAGCAGTTAATTTCCAATAAAAATTTGTATTGCGAATTTTATAATAGCCATTTATTGTTGAGTTATGAAATTCATAAACAAAAATGAAATTTGTCTTAAAATAATCAAACTTAAATCTTCAATATCTTTCAAATGGTGAGGTTTACGGAAAAAATATAAGATACCTTTTTTGTAGAGAATTAAATTTCCTACGAAATTCTTTAAAAACATTTTTCTGTACAATCAATTAATGATGAGGTATGAATTTTTTTCTATTGGACTGAGAAAAAAATAAAAAACTGCGATGCGGAGGATCTTCCTATTAAAATTAGGAGCTCATATTTAGAAAGGATTTTTTTAAGGTGTCTAGCAACCCATTTTTCCGTGTCAGTTGTAAAAAAAAAAATAATGGATTTTTTGACCAACCCTAATATATATAAATGTTAAAATTTTAAGAAATGATTTAGGAAGTTTAGAAATATAACAGAGAAGAATATACAACATATCAAAGAAATACAGGGTTAGCAAGAAATAAGTGGACCATTTTAGAAGGCTCTTCTATTGGTCCAAAGGAGATAAAATTTGAACTACAAATTATTCAAATGATGCGCATCACATTTATTAAATACAAAAAAGTTTAGTACCAAAATTCACGGTGACACAAAATGTATTTATTAGGATATCATCTTTATTTTGCAATAAAACCGACTTCAAAAAATTAAAGGCAACAAATAAAATAATAAGAACTCAAAAATAAAATAAAATACACTAAAAGGTATAAAATAATTGTCTTATTTAGTTACAACTAAACGACGAAATATTTACATGAAATTACTTTTTGAAGTCGGTGCCAAAAATATGCATTTTATGAATCGAACTCGATGGATCTTACTTAGTAGGTTTGGCGGGTAAGCTCGCTTATATAGTTTGTTTGACACCGACTTCAAAAAGTGATTTCATTTTAAAATTTCGTCGTTTAGTTGTAACTAAATAAGATAATTATTTCATACCTTTTAGTGCATTTTATTTTAATCTTGAATTCTTATTATTTTATTTGTTGCATTTAATTTTTTTGAAGTCGGTTTTATTTTTTTTTATAAAAATTATTTTTATTTTTCTCTTTTTAGTGATGTTATTAATAGTGACTTAATATAATACCTTGCATGCATCTTGTAAGAGAAAACGTTGGGCGAATGAATCAGAAAATGATTGGGCGAATGATACAGAAAATGATAATAAAATTCAATTCATAAATAGAGAAATTCTCTCGAAACGTTTGCAGGTTTTAAATGAATGTTTTAAGATTTTTTATAAAAGATTTTATTTATTATAATTTCGATTATTTGCTCATAAGAATTGGATATTTACGTTATTTCGTCATTGATCATATTATCAGAACTTGACCAAATTAATATGGGACAATTCCTAAGGCATCCGCTTTCCAATAAAAAAGAAATCATCGAAATCGGTTCACAATTGGCGAAGATATCACGTAATATAGACACAAAATTGAGAATCTTCTCCTTTTTTGAAGTCGGTTAAAAAAATGGAAAAATTATCCCGAAACGTTTGGATTTTTAATAAACGTTTTAAGATTGTTTTTTTATAAAAGATTATTTTTTATTGACCTTCACTGAAGAGGTGGGGGGGGGGTAATCAACATGTTGTAGTCTACCTATGTTTAGTGGGGGGGGGGGTAAATACGGGTAGGTGGAATGAAAAAGCAGAAATGAAAGGTTTCTCTCTCTCTCTCTCTAAATTACTTTTAGAATATTTAAAAAAGTTTTAAATTATGTAAACGAGTTTCAAACCACCATTTCACATACATATATATACACACACTAACACACATACATATATATCTAGTGGCAATCTAGGGGAATTTCAATTCAAATGAATAAAATTAACATTTCAGTGGAAAACGCATAGAATACCTACTCGTACATACACGGAATCGATGCTACAGGGACAACATTTTCCCTTTTAGGGGGGTGTAGGAAAAAGTTCTTAATTGTTTCATTTCTCTACCCCTAAGCCTAAACCACAACCTCAATTGACAATTTGTTCCCGAATAGATATAGTTTAATAATAATAATATCAAACGTAAATTAATTAATAAATGAATTTATCTTTAAGGACCAATCATAGATTTTAGAGAAAATATCTCTGATATTCAATGTAAAAATATTTTCTCTAAAATCTATGATTGGTCCTTAAAGATAAATTCATTTATTAATATTTTAGATCTGGGTTGATTTTTGAAATAATTTCCATCTTTTTTCAAAAAAGACACCTAATAAAGATACTTAAATCTTTGCTTTCGCTGTAAATTAATTATTTTAAAATCAAAAATAAATGTGTAGGTATAGAAAAGTCGGAAACAACGAGCGGAGATAGTATTGGGTGCTTCAAAAATAAGGATTTTGATTAAATTTTATAATTTTTTTTTTTTAAAGGGCCTCCACATCTCCCCTTATAGCCCTCCGATTCTCCCACTCAGGATCCGGTTGAGTGGCTCAGGGTGTGGCCACAGCAGAACGGTGTGAAACCTTAGTATGCTGCGACCAAGAATAAAATAGTAATAATAATAAAAATAAAAAAGGGAATACCGCATGTCGTCCAAACAATAAAAATAAATAAATAAATACACTGGGAAGAATAAATAAATACAAAAAATAAATAGAATATGTCACTGGGTTTAAAGAAATGCTTAAAAATAAAAAAATTATAAAACATTCAAATAAATAAGTAGACAGGAAGTTGCCGTAGTTACTGAATAAAAAATAAATAAATAAATATGCAGAAAACCGCCATGGTCAAGAAAAATAAATAAATTATTATTATTATGGAAATATAGTCTACTGGGTAAAATATTAAATAAATAGATCAACGCTGGAAAAAGCGTTGGGCTGGGCCAATCTCCCCAGAAGAAATCAATAAGATGGTCATTATTATTAGCTTATTAATTTAGAATTCCGCGGAGTAAACTCGCGAGCAAATCCACTCAACGGAATTTTTAACAAATTATAAGTAAATTTGTTTTTCTAGTATATTTATACAAATATAGAAAATTATCAAATTAATTAAATTAATCTTAAGAAATTCAAAGAGAAATTCAAAGATGTTTTTATAAAGCGAAATTTAGAGAATACTTAGCGAGACTACCGTTTTATAAGAACCATTGAGGTCCAGCTGATTCTCCATCCTGAACCAAGAGAGCGAAAAAGATATGGTCCATCTAGATGTTACCCGGTATCAATCCGCGTATAGCCCGCATGATACCCGCATGGTCCGGGGTGGGGTATCATGCGGGCTATACACGGATTGATACCGGGTAACATCTAGATGGACCATATCTTTTTTCGCTCTCTTGGTTCAGGATGGAGAATCAGCTGGACCTCAATGGTTCTTATAAAACGGTAGTCTCGCTAAGTATTCTCTAAATTTCGCTTTATAAAAACATCTTTGAATTTCTCTTTGAATTTCTTAAGATTAATTTAATTAATTTGATTATTATTAGCCGTCACGATACATCTGGCAATCGGCGCACTCCGGGTCGCTCCGAATAAAAACTCTCGAACCTTCTCAAGAATAATTGATAAATCAATGAGAATTGTTTTGGACAGCGTTTATTTAAAAAATATATTTATCGGAACAACATACATGCTAATAGATCTAGCGCTCTGGACTGGGAGATCGAATATATAACATCTGAGATTTCAAATTCACTTGGTGATCCATCCGAATGTCTAGCTCACTATAAGCGAAATGACGTTGGATTGTAGCTAAATGGATCACATCTTTTTCTCTCTTGGTCCAGACTTAAGACTCCGCAGACTCCAATAGCGTAATCTGCAGTAGTCTCGCTATAAATATCTTTTTCAAATAAGCACGGTCAAAAACTATTCTCATTGATTTATCAATTATTCTTTGATATATTAATGAGAAAAATTATAAAATTTATTGTAAATCAGGTTCAGATATTATTTTCACTCAATATTTGACAAAAAATTCCCTACATATGATTCTCGATTGAATCAAATGTATAAAACATTCGGTTAAGGAGAAAAAACGCTCAATACGAATCCGGGCCAATCTGGCCAATCGGCTACCCTGTGAGAATGTATTAAAAACTATCCATTTCATATAAAAATAAACTGACCTGTTTTGATGTGGCCATTCACTTGACTTTACCATACAACCTGGCCCTTAAAACTATTTATAATAATGGAGGGGGGGGGCTAATTTTTGCATTTTTTATACTTCTAGGGTCCACTGATTATGTATACAAAATTTGGTTGAGTTTGCTCAAATGGCGTAGATTTTTAATTTTTAACCCCCCCCCTCCACCTCCCTTAATTTTGGGACAATATCCAACAAAATCTAATCAACTCTTAATCTCAAAGGACCAAAATTACGTGTGAAATTTGGTTTCGATATTCAAACTAGTTTTTGAGCTAGCTCGTCCACAAAAACAGAATAACTAATTACCAACTAGACAACCAGACAACCAGACAGACATTTTGACAAAACAATTATTATCTCGAAAAATATAATTTTTTCGATGTTTACTTATTAGAGCTTTTTTGTAGAGCGAAATGCTATGGTTTCACTCAATTTTTTTAATCAAAATAGTTTCAGCTTTTTTTGAGATATTTCGAAAAAAAGAAGGAAAAAAACACTTTTTTTCATGCACGATTACAATACAGGGTATGGTCAATTAAAAATTTGAATTTATACAGAAAATTGTATGTTTTGTTTTTATAAATTTATCACATACTACTAAAGGGCATTTGTGCCTGGCTCTGTACCTACCTATGCCCCCCCCCCCCCCAGGGGGTTTCGTTGGGAGGTACTAAAGTGCATTTACTTTCGGGTTGTAATATATATATATATACCATTAGGGTGGCTCAAAAAAATCCATTATTTTTTTTTACAAGTGACACGAAAAAATGGGTTGCTAGACACCTTAAAAAAATTCTTTCTAAATATGAGCTCCTAATTTTAATAGGAAGATCCTCCGCATCGCAGTTTCTTATTTTTTTCTCAGTCCAATAGAAAAAAAAATCATACCTCATCATTAATTGATTGTACAGAAAAATGTTCTTGAAGAATTTCGTAGGAAATTTAATGCTCTACAAAAAAGGTATCTTATATTTTTTCCGTAAACCTCACCATTTGAAAGATATTGAAGATTTAAATTTGACTATTTTAAGACAAATTTCATTTATTTTTACTTCAGTACACATGAAAGTTTGATGATGAATATCTTTTGAACGCTTAATTTAATCGCCAAAACATAAGACACCTTTTTTATAGAGCAGTTAATTTCCTATAAAAAGTTGTATTGCGAATTTTATTATAGCCATTTATTGTCGAGTTATGAAATTCATAAACAAAAATGAAATTTGTCTTAAAATAGTCAAACTTAAATCTTCAATACCTTTCAGGTTTACGGAAAAAACATAAGATACCTTTTTTATAGAGAATTAAATTTCCTACGAAATTCTTCAAGAACATTTTTCTGTACAATCAATTAATGATGAGGTATGAATTTTTTTCTATTGGTCTGAGAAAAAAATAAAAAACTGCAATGCGGAGGATCTTCTTATTAAAATTAAGGCTCATATTTAGAAATTTTTTTTAAGGTGTCTAGCAACCCATTTTTCCGTGTCACTTGTAAAAAAATAATAATGGATTTTTTGATCCACCCTAATATATATATATATATATAGTATATGTGTGTTTTATTTAATCAAGCTTTTATCAATGTTCTGTACAAACTGATGGGGTCGGCACATTGGTGGGGGAGTGGTTTCCACTGAGGAAGAGATGCCGAAAGCGCTCTCGAAATATTTGGATTAACCATTTGAATAATATAATAAATTACTGGAAAGAAGCAATTCAATTTATTTATCCTTTAACAATAAAAAAATGTGTGTGTCAGCTCCGACGCACGACTGGAGTTTACTCATTCAGATCGACTGTCTAAATAGGCACAAAGAAAGCTTACTAGTCTAAGAAAAAGATTAATACCATATCAAATGATAAATAAACGAATCAGTGAAAATACCTAAATAAAATTTCAAATATTAATTAGATCAATAGCGCCGTCGTTATTAATTACTGTGACTGGAGGCTTATGGTAACTGAAATAAGACACATGAACGTTGGTAGATATGTGGTTCACAAATCTTACCCACGAATTATAAATAAAATCTATAATATAAATATTGTATAAATTTTAAATAAATATTATAATTAAATTTAAAATAAGAATTATATATAATATAATATGTATGATATATCTAAAATAATAACAATAAAGTATAAATATAACATAAGTATATAATATAAAAAATGAATAGTTATAGTTATTGTCTAATTATCTAAGTTTAACCATAATACGTTAGAGAAAGACGTATCAAATTATAGGGTTGAATTGTATATGATATATATGTAGAAGGCGGGGTTTCACCCCTTCGCTCATAGAGGTGAAAATAACACACTTATTCACTTCTTTATATATATATTTATTTACAAAAAGGGGTTTATACATATTCGTGTCTAGGGGTCGTCGTCAAACATCATAATACACATCGTTAATTAATACATCGTGTCATCTTAAGCACCACTGGCTTTCAACTATAAACTATAAACTAAACTAATCGACAAACTGCACTTAACTTATATCTAAATCAAGGCGATATTAGGCGGGCTCTCATTGGCTCACAGAGCTCGAGCGTCTCAGTCTCTTTTCGCGTAAATATTTCGTGAACGTGCCAACATCTGTCATTCTTGCTCCGGCCTCTGAACAAAGAACATCTCTATGGGAAATTGCTCTCCCAGGCGACCCAACGCCTGCAAGAGCCTTATCCTGGTAACAAGATGCGCTTTCGCAGATATTAGCTTTGAATTCACTAGCAAGGCAGTCCTATTTTAAAGTAAGTGGATTTTTCATTATTTCATTGGCGAACACATATATATTGAGACATGTATGTGTTTGTGTATGTATGTATGTATGTGTTTGCAACTTCTTTTAATTTTAACTTCCTACATATATAAATAAAATCATCATTTAATTTTAGAGATTAATTAAACGAAAATTTCTAAATGTCAAGTAATAAAGTTTCAAATGTTTTAAAAAATAAATAAGCACTCGACAGGGATGGAACCTGTCATGTTGCATTTATATATATATAATAATAATAATAATATAATATATTTATATATATAATATAATAATAATATTTTTTCGATTAATTTTTCAATGTCAATTTTAAAATCCGCTCCTAAAAAATGTTTGAATGATGTTGCCCTTTTTCACCACCAGAAGAGTGTGCGTACAAAAAACGTAACGCTGTCATTCGTTGACTGAATTTTACTACCCATAATTTTCCATACCGGGCTCCTTATATGCAAATCGATTCTTACGGAGTAAACTCCAAAAAATATTTTTATCGTTCATATCTCGTCTTCGGTAAGTCGCAGAGCCTTGAAATTTGAAACTGAACGAATTTAAGAGCCAAAAAGTTACCGATCATCGCTATACTTTTATATTATAAGAACAATTCAAGAGAGAAGAGATTTCTTTTTTTCTCTCTCTCTTAATATATAGTATATGTTTGGTTTCCGGCGGAATGGTCTAGAATGAAGAAAGTCCGGTTAGTATATATGGAATGGAGGAAAGGATTAAATAGGATAGTAAATAGAATAGAACAAGATTGTCAAAGTGAAGGATCAAAGACCAAGAGAAAAGCAGCCATTATAGCCCTGGCTGGCAAAGGAGAAAAATCTCCTCTTAAAGCCTCAAGGGACAAGATTAAAAAATACCAGACAGAAAACTGGTGACTGTTGTTGTTGTTACTACTAGTGTGCTCCCTTTTGTTTTATTCTCAATTATTTATTATTATTATTATTATTATAAAAATAATACTTCAATAAACCAAAAGCCAAGCAGACAAGTAATGTTGTTGCTGTTGTTGTATTTATTTTAATGATTCTTTTTTTTTTTTTAATTTTCCGAGAAACTTTTGATTAAAATAAATTGAATTTTTCTCTAATAGAACGTAAGGCCTAGGTGTTTGGATAATAATATAGACATACTTGAGTTGCTATGATAATGGACTGAAGCTTATGATGAATCTATTAGGGATCGGTATTATGATTAAAAAATAATTTTTAGAAAATAAAACCGACTTCAATAAAATTAAATGGAATAAATGAAATACTTAATTAGAACTCAAAAATAAACTAAAATTCACTAAAATGTATAAAATAATTATCTAATTTAGTTACAACTAAACGACGAAATTGTTACATGACATCACTTTTTGAAGTCGGTGCCAAACATATTCATTTTATGAATCAGACTCGACGGATCTTACTTAGTACGCTTGGCGTGTAATGAAGACAACATCGCGTAAGCTCGCTTATTTAGTTCGTTTGACACCGACTTCAAATTAAATAATTATTTTATACCTTTTAGTGCATTTTATTTTATTTTTGAGTTCTTATTAAGTATTTTATTTGTTGAATTTAATTTTTTTGAAGTAAGTTTTTTTCTAAAAATTATTTTTATTTTCCACTTTTTAGTCATGTTATTAATAGTGACTTATGATAATACCTTGCATGCATCTCGTAAGAGAAAGCGTCGGGCGGAGGAATCAGAAATTGATAATAAAATTCAATTCATAAATATAGAAATTCTCTTGAAATGTTTGCGGGTTTTAAATGAACGTTTTAAAATTGTTTTTTTTATAAAATATTTTATTTATTATAATTTCGATTATTTGCTCATAAAAATTGGATATTTTCGTTATTTTGTCATTGATCATATCATCAGAACTTGACCAAATTAATAGGGGACCACCCTTAAGGTACCCTCTTTCTAATAAATGAATAATGATTTGAAATCGGTCCATCTGGTAAAAAGTTCTCGATGAACATACATAAAATAAGTAAATAGTTAGGTATATTGACTACTTGGGTGCTATAGTGATCCAAACGCAGAAAGAATCATTCAAATCGGCCTGATTTATTATTATGCCTGAACATACATAATAAAAAAGGTCCAATACCAATGAAATTTATATGGGACCAATCGGAAACTATACTGAACCCAATGCAAAAGAAATCATTAAAATCGGTGCATAATTGGCGAAGAAATCGAGTAACGTAGATAGAAAAAAAAATCAGTCGAATGATAACCTCCTCCTTTTTTGAAGTCGGTTAAAAAGAAGCACGGAGGGTTAGAACACAAGAAAACGTTGTTTGGGTACGAAATACGATTTCGCAGTGGATAAAGACGTTCGACACTTTTGAGTGACGTCATCTCTCATACGTATACGTATCTAAACTGAGATTTTCCACGAAACGAACGAATTGTCAGAAATTTATTTAATTATTAGTCTAATCAAGACAAGAGACGTCTAATTATTATCGATGCAATGAATGATAATGGGGAATTTTCCCTTTCAAAAAGTTTTCTTCTATTATTATATGATACGATGAATAAACTCTCTCTCACTCTCGTTGAGTAAATTTTGATGAGTTTGGAATTTAATTAATATTCAAATACAAAAGAGACAGAGACAGAGAGAGACGAAAATGTGTTCCTAATATAAATGCCAAATTGAGGAAAAATAATTTATATTTCAAAAATAGAGAGAAAAAAATTATTTTGTATTTGATTTTCAAATCTGACTCAATTAACTTTGTAGTTTTTTTTTTTACTTATGGAAAGTGCTGTAGGTTTTAGGTGAAACATGATATTAATTAATAAAGTAAAGGGTGTGTAGTTTCACATTGAATGAAATAAAAGTTGCAGTCTGACATCACACAGAGTGATCCAACCTCCGCCTTGTTGAAAACAATCACTCACCTTCACCCCAGAATCCTATACCACTACACTTCGCCTCTAAAAGCCGAAAATTAGACCTATTAGAATCATCAGAAATTAAGAAAGCTATAATCGAAAAAGATAAAATTCTCAATAACCAGCAGGACATTAGAAATTCAACAATAATAAATCTATTAATTAACAAAAATTAAAAAACTTAACACTCTTAACATCATTCTTTCTCAACTATGTATATACTATTTCCCAAATTACAATCGAAATTAAATTCAAACCTCGCGCCCTCAGCCTTCTAAAATAAATGGCATACTGATATATGAGATAACCACAAAATTGTTGTATATTGTAATTCATCTCATCTAATTTATCTCTATTATGTTTTATTTTAATCTTTATCTCTATATGTAATTTATGCTTATTTGTACGAGGAGAAGTTGAAAAATAAGTTTCCCCTGTGGTCAGAGTTGTGTATGAAAGTCAAAAAATAGAATGAGACATTAAAGATATGACATACCTTTATTTTATTATTCTCGTACGAGTACGTTGAGACATTTGTCATATCGCTTGAAAAGCTTCAAAAAAGTCCTCAAGGAAAATTCAGGGCTTTGCTTATGGAAGAAGCGTTGATAGGCTATGGGCGAAAGGCGACACAGCAGGAAAACGCGCAAGTCACCGATACACCATTGGGTAGAGGTCGCTGCAAATCACCATCCTGCAATCATCCACCATTTCACGCCAGAATCGAAGGTCGCATCTATGGAGTGGAAACATCTGTCATCACCTGTCCGAAAGAAGTTCAAGACAACTCCCTCTGCAGGTAAAGTGCTCTTCACAGTTTTCTGGGACGCCCAAGGAGTTTTGTTGCTGGACTTTTTGGAGGTTGGAACCATCAATGCTACGCGCTACTGTGACACCCTGTCGAAATTGAAAGAGGCGATTCGGAAAAAGCGGCCTGGCCTTCTCACATCTGGCGTTCTGCTGTTGGATGACAATGCCAGACCACATTCGGCGAGGGCAACGCAAAACCATATTGCAACTCTTGGTTGGGAGCGCCTACACCATCCGCCATACAGTCCTGATCTCGCACCAAGCGACTTCCATCTGTTTCCGGCTTTGAAGACAAATCTCGGGGGAAGGCGCTTTGGAAGCAATACGGAAGTGAAACAAGCCGTTCAACGCTTCTTCCGTATGCAAAGCCCTGATTTTTTCCTGGAGGGCTTTTTGAAGCTTATTAAGCGATATGACAAATGTCTCAATGTACTTGGTACCTATGTGGAAAAATAAAGGTTTGTTATATCTTTAATGTCTCATTCTATTTTTTGACTTTCATACACAACTCTGACCACAGTCGACAGGGGAAACTTATTTTTCAACTTCCCCTCGTACATTGATATAATAATTAATTTTGTGTCTATGACTTAAATTTGTAATTTTATTTTTTAATTTAATTCTAAAAAAATTATATTTGTACTTGTAATTAAGGGTTTTTATTTATATTAATATTCATATTTACCTAGATTTCTTATATTTATATTTATATATTTTTATATTTAAAAAAGAAAAATCTTTGTAAAACAATTTTTTAAATTTTAATTTTATTGATGTTTTTCTTGTGTTATGTTGGTATGTAAGATTTGAATATTATATTTTGTTATATTGGTGCATATGATTTAGATGTTAAAAATTCGTGATCACACGTTCAATTATTATTAGTTTTAACATGTAAACTCCTGATGATGGACTAATAATCCGAAATATATTGAGTTTGTATAATCCTCTTTGAGTTTTATTTCATTCACTGTGAAACTACACACCCTTTACTTTATTAATTAACTATGTAGTAGTACCTGCAGGCACCGAGCGATGCTCCTAAACTTTTTACTTGAGCCAATTATTTTGTTTTGATTCAACCACATGATTCATTTTTGTCAACCAAATTTTATATACATATTCTTTGGGCCCAAAAAATTGTTTAAATGCAAAAACTAATCACCCGAAATGGAGGGAGGGTCAAAAATGAAAATTCTAGACCTTTCGACCAAACTCAACCAAATTTTGTATACATATTCTGTGGGCCCCAAAAAGGCTAGAAATGCAAAAACTAACCAACCAAAATGGGGGGAGGGGGGGTCAAAAATGAAAATTCTAGCCCTTTAGACCAACATATGTAAGTATACTAAATTTGGTTAGCTTTTGCATTTCTAGCCTTCTAGGGGTCTTAAGATGAATTTTGATGAGATCCAGACTTAGCCAGATCGCTTTCTCATCCTCAAAACTTATTAATAGAGTTGGTTTCATCAAAATCGGTAAAGCCGTTTTCTAAAATAAAAAAAAAATATTCAAATATATATACAATTATTGCTCGTTTAATAAGAGTAGATAGATTTAAAGTAAATCCTTCCAAATATTCATTTAAATAATATATGCAAAAAAAGAAAACTACCCCTAAGCGGGTAAAATTCTAAAGTAGATATCTATAGGGGCGGAAATGGAATTATATTGTTTAACCGAATGAATATTCTTTGGGGGTGGGGGGAGAGAAAAGATCTGATTAGCGAAATTCATTTCTTTGCAATTTTCCAAATGCTTTGTCTGTCCTTATCTTTTTCACCCCCTCTTTTTTATTTTTTAGTTCTATGCAAAATTCAGTTAACAGATAACTCACCCTCAGAGGGCGAACCACCAGAGGGAGGGTGTTATTTTTCTTTCATTAGAAACGTTTCTACTTTGGCCGGAAGATGGTGGGGCTCCCCCTTTTGTCACCAGGACAGACAGACAGACAGACAGACAGCCACTGGCATCAAAGGCACTTTAATTGAATTTGCCTGCAGGCGATGGCTGCGCCCTCTACTCAACACAGGCTGAGAGAGAGAGAGAGAGAGAGATAATAAACACCTAAATCAACTTTTATATAGTATTTATTTATTTATTTATTCGCTAGCTTAGAAATAAATTGAAATTTATTGTATAAATTCTCAATTTCAATTAAAAATTGGCAAAAAAAAGTGAAATTTTTTTTTCACGTGTAGATTGTCGTGTAATGAGTGAACTATTGAACCCATGGCCGTACCCAGGGGGGGGGGTATTAGAGGGGTCAAAACCCCTCACCCAAAATATATCTATCTATTTTTACTTTACCATGCAAGGTATGGTCAAGTATTGTAATCGTGCATGAAAAAAGTGTTTTTTTCCTTCTTTTTTTCGAAATTTCTCAAAAACGGCTGAAACTATTTTGATTAAAAAAATTGAGCAAAACCATGGCTTTTCGGCCTATAAAAAAGCTCTTTATTGGTGAACATCGAAAAAATTATATTTTTCGAGATAATAATTGTTTTGACAAAATGTCTGTTAATGTGTTGGTCTGTGCGTTACCAAGTTTTTGTGGACGAACTAGCTCAAAAACTAGTTTGAATATCGAAACCAAATTTCACACGTAGTTTTGGTTAATTGATTTTTCGTTTATTGGGCCACGCAGGTGGGGCCTTCACTAACAAGAAATATTTACATAATCGGGTGAATTTAATTACAGGATTATTTACATAATTATAGGAATATTATCATAATATATTTACAAAAAAAATTTCTTTTTTCTTTTTTCTTTTTTATATACAATTTCTAGCGCATGGCGATTTCCCTATAAGTTCTCCTGTTGAAGCTGTAAAAATTCATTAATGAACCCCTCATCGCCCTGAAGGTCATATCGTATAAAGTTCTCTGAGAAATTCCCAGGGCGACAAGGGGAGGCACCGCTTTATGCCACCACACTCCCTTCCACGAGAGTGTGATGGCTTCAAGAGCGGATTAGATTTTGGTGCATATCGACCCAAAATTAAGAGGGGTGGAGGGGGGCTAAAAATTAGTAATCTAGGCCATTTGAGCAAACTCAACCAAATTTTGTATACATAATCAGTGGGACCACAGAAGTAATTTATAAAAATGCAATGATGAATGATCTGCAAAAAAAATGTGAAAGCAATGGATATTCGAAACAATTTTTCAATAAAGTTCTAACTAAATATAGAAAAAATAAATTAGTAACGGAAGTGATTAAAAAAGAAGATAAAATTATTAAAGGCTCCATCCCATATATTCATGATTTATCTGAGAAAATCTTGAGAATTCTAAATAATAATGACATAAAATTGGTACACAGTGTTGGCAGGCCACTCATGAACATATTCAATAATAAGACTCATGTTGAAAAACTTGATAAAATGGGGCTTGTTTATGAGATGGTCTGTGATACATGTAAAAAATCGGTTGTCTGTAAAGTCGGTTTACTGACGATAGTTGAACGTGACAACGTCATAAGAAAATACTGATGGAATGGTATTTTCTTATGACGTTGTCACGTTCAACTATCGTCAGTAAACCGACTTTACGAGACAACCGATTTTTTCATAAAATTCTTCGTTCAGAAAATCATTTTAAATTTACAAAATACTTGAATAAAATTTATTGTTTAAATTTCTACTCGACTGTTAAAATTTAATTTTTGATTTTATTATTTTATAATAATAAATTTTGTATTGACATTATTTCTTTCAGCAAGTAAACTGAATAAAAGTTGTTGTTCAATTAGTTACTTAATTATTTTTGCAAATTTAATTGTAATTTGTTGTAAAAAAAGTAATAATTTTGAATAATTTATTATAAGAATAAACTGTGATTAAATTATTGTTCATAAATCTTAAATTTAAAATTTAAAATTTGGAAACATCATTAAAATTTTTGTAACTGTAGCTTTTAAAAAGCCCGCCTCAATCTTTGTCGCTCGTTCCGCGCTCTCGCTTGCACTTCAAGCCTTAAATGGAACGCCTCAGAGCGAGGTAACGCCGCATGAGTCATGTTTTTTCGAGCGTGCAGCCGGCTTCATCGAATTATAACACGTTGTCATGTCAAAAAGAAAAAAACACAAATATATAGGTGATACTTCAAGGCATTTGAGACAAAGAATAAAGAAACATATTTTCATCGATTAATGGAATTAAATTGGTCTCCGCGTTATCTATTCATGCTATTGACAACGAACATAGTTTCGATTTTGAAGGTGTCAAGATTCTAGATTATGAGAAGAATTGGACCAAGAGGAAAATAAAAGAATCTCTTTATATATTGAAGGATATCGATAATTGTGTAAATTTCAAAATGGATTCGGAAAACATATCAGAATGTTATAGTCTCATTGTGTCATTGTTGTGAGAATATTGATTTGATTTAGTATATTGATTAAACATGTATTGATTTTATAAGAAAAATGTAATAGGGAGATGTGTATTTTGATATTTCGTTAATAAAAAATTAAAAATAAAGAATGAATTTAACTTATAATGTGTTTTTAGAATGGATTATTTATAATGGGTTTTTTAATTGTATAATAATTGACGATGCAATGAGATAATTAGAAAAAAATAAAATTGAAAATAATATTTAATATAATCATTAATTCAAAATAGTTTCTAGTTCAGTGATAAACGTTTTTATAAATTGTTGCTATATATATGTATGTGTGTGATTGTAATGAATTGTGTGATCTATCTATATTGAAGATTTAAGAATGAATGTTTCATGTGAAATGACAAATTCCGGTTCTTGAACGAGATGTATGTATGATTTCAAATTATTGTAAAAAAAATTTTGTGTTATATAATTCTCTATAAAAAGAAAAAATGTAAATAAATGTTTCATTTCAATTTTTAGAACTACTGAGGATGGTCGACCAGTGGTGACCGAAACTGTATAGTTATCAATTAAATAATTCTAATAGTTATTAAAATTATTGTTTTATTATATTTGTGACAAAACCAACCCTTCAATTTAATGAAAAATTTAAATCAAGTCACTTAAGTTCTGGAAGAAAATTAATCTATATAATAAAAATGAATTTCTTTTTCTTTGTAAGCGCGGATCTCTCAAATGCCTGGACCGATTTGGCTAATTTTTTTTTTAAATGTTCGTAATAGTCCAATTCAGGTTAATACGTAAAAAAAATTGGAAAAGTTGCCCGGAAAATTGGAAAATTCACGAAATACTAAAACAAAATGGGTTTAGCCAACCTAGCTTGCCAAACAATAAAATAACTAAACTAGCAAACTAACTTTGTGTTGGCAGCCCTATCTGTCACATTTTTGAGATGTCATTTATTCTTAATAGCATAGAGAAAAGAGATCTAACCACATTATCGTTGAAGAGGAATTTAATAATGCAACACAGATTTAAAAAACTATCTATTTTTTTAAAGTACATTTAAAAACAAAAATTAAAAAAATAAACTCCAACGGATCGTTGTTAAACTTTATCCAATGTACTATCTTATTCTAAAATAAAGTACTTTAAAATATAATTTTACAAAAAACTATATATGACCTTTTTTGTGGTCCTCAAGGTACTTAATTACAATGAATTTTAAATCCCACAAATATTAATTTGACAATTTAATTGACGAACTCAAAAATTGTTATTTAATTAAATAAACTGCAACGGATCGTTGCTAAACTTTATCCAAATTCATTTGAAATATTAATATGTTTATTCCTTCATTATTAATCAGATATCACTTGCTATTTGCAGTTCATGTTAACCATGCGCAAATCCAGGGGGCGATGGGGGCGACCGCCCCCCCCCCAAAGCATTGGAGATCAACAATTTTTATATGTTTATTTAATCTTTTTTTGTTATATAACATTAAATTTTAAAATTGAAGAAAATAAAGTTCTATGTGGGGGGGGCGTCTCTGGCCGCCCCCCACCCCCGCTTGGACAATTCGACTGCGACACACTTCCGAGATCAAAAGTAGATCTTATATACCGGCGACCGCCCCCCCCCCCCAAATCAGAGGTCTGGATCCGCGCCTGATGTTGACTTTATTTCAAAAATAATGATCGATTCTCATTTAACAGTCGAGGAATAACCATTCTACATTCGATTTTTGACGTTTCGGTTTTTATTGGTAGCCATTGGTGAAGACATGGAGGAATCGACTTAAAATCAAAAATACCAATCGATTCTTATCTAATACTTGAGGAATAACAATTCTACATTAGATTTTTGACCCTTCGATTATTATTGGTAACCATTGCTGAAGACATGGAGGAATCGACTTAAAATCAAAAATAACGATCGATTCTTATCTAATAGTAGAGGAATAACCTTATTGCATTCCATTTTTGATGTTTTGACTATTAATGGCAAGCTCTACTGAAAACGTGGAAAAATCGACTTAAAATCAATAAGACTAAATTCTTTTATGATAAACAACTCAAGCTTGAGAATAAGAGAATTTTTTATAAATAGAGATTTTTAATACATTTTAAATATTTGTTTCATCTTATTTGTTATGACTGTATATTACAGTTAAATAGAATCACAAATTATGTCTATTTAAGACTTTATAATAAAACAATTATATTTATTCTCTGTTACTAATAAAACATCAATAAAGCAGCCACGTGGGGGTCAGGGGACGAAGCCCTGGCTAGCAAAAGGCCCGCCGAAGGCGAAACCGTGCAAACTTAGTAAATAATAAATGTTATCGATAGTATCAAGTGGAAATAGTGCCTGCTGCAGTCCCACGGTACCATATTATGTAGGGAATCCATATAATCATATAAATAAATCTACTAAAATAAAAGGACTCTGTAATAACAATGTACTATTATATCGATTAGATAATCGAAATAAAAATATTTCGAAACAATAAAATTACCCGTAATTTTTTTTATTAAATCCATATGTACCTGACAAAAATATGAAATATAAATTCAGTGTGAGAGCAGACTAACTTGTGGAAGGATCAACATTTGGCACGCTCTCTCTCTCTCTCTCTCATTGGAAAGCAGAATTTTTATAAGAAAAAGGTATCCTAATGTTTGATAAATTACACTGCTCGACAAAAATTAAAGAAAAATTTCTCCCCATAAACCTAACAATGAATTCCAGTAGAATTTTATATGCTGATTATTATGCAGTTTCCTGATTTTTGACAACACGTCAGAGTTTTGAGATATTATATGGTCAAAATGACAAAAAAATGCCATTTTGACCTATTTTGGAGTCCCATTAAATATTAAACAGCAATATTTGAAATTAAAATATTTTGTTCACATAATAGAAAACAGCTTCCTCTTTGATTTTCAAATTACCACTTGTTTTTAGCTCAATTAGAACTAATAACTAAAAAACTAAGACCTTGTGTTTTTATCTATGTTTATTATCCTTTATAATCACGTAGTTTTAGTTTTTTTAGCTATAACTCGAGTTCTAATTGAGCTAAAAACAAGATTGCTGATTTGAAAATTAAAGAGGAAGCTGTTTTCTAATACGCCAACAAAATATTTTGATTTCAAATGTTGGCGTTTAATATTTAATGGGACTCGAAAATAGGTCAAAATGGCATTTATCGTCATTTTGACCGATAATATCTAAAACTCTGACGTGTTGTAAAAAATCGGGAAATCGCATGATAATCAGCGTATAAAACTCTACTGGAATCCATTGTTAGGTTTACGAGAGAATTTTCGTTGAACAGTGTTATTAACTTAGTTAACTACACTACGGTGCAACAAAATCGACCCACTAATGAAAACTTTATTAAATAGCAAATTATTTTTAAATTTTTTCAAATATTCATAGAATTTAATCTATTAACTCTTAAACTAAAATATTCAATAAGTACTGTTGATAATTTGTGAGTTTTATAAAAAAAAAAAATAAGTTAAATTAAATTAAAAGATACAATTACAAATTATCATACTTTTTCAATATTACTTTAATTTAAATACAGTTTTAATAAAAGATCAAATTCCATTTGAAATATCAATAAAATGAATAATTTTGAATTAAGCATCATTGATAGAAAAATAAAATATTCAAAATGGATATTTCTGAAGTTCAAACAGTTTAAATTGTGTGCCTAATTAATCAAGCGATAAGTCAACGACATGTGGCAATTACACTTGCAATAAACAATAATTTCAATAAGGTATGGTTCCTTGTAAAAAAATTAAAAATGATTTACTATTTAATAAAGTTTTTATTCGTGGGTCGATTTTTTGCTCTTCAGTGTATATTAAATATAACATATACAGGGTGTCCCAAAAGTCAAGGATCAAACGTGAACACGAGATAGGTGAGTTCAGGATTGTCCAAAATAAAAATAAAAATTTAAATAAAACTGTCTTAGTTTTCGAGTTGTGGGCATTTTTTGAAAACGGTGAAAATCGCTACCCTGCTCTAAATATTTGAATGCTGTGGCTACGAATTTTCATATTTTATAATTCTAATTTTTGTTACGGAATCCTGAATAATACTGCTATCGATCACAAAACAGAAAATAACTAAGAGTATTATACTTTTTGAGAAAAAAATATTTTTGTCAGATTCATGTGTCAAAAAATTTTAATCAGTAAACTTTGACTCTTGATATCTTAAAAAAAACTGTGTCAAACAATAATGGCAAATTATCTAAAAAATTGACTCATTTAATCAAGATTTCAAAATGGTATAAAACATTCCACTTTTTTAAAAAACAAAAAATAATATTTGCATTTTTATGCGAAAGAAACTAATTTCAAAACACAATTCGTAATTGGCTAAAGGGTAGAATTTAACATGAAAACTAATTTAATTTATTAAAATATTTTTATTCAATTAAAGATTTTTGAAAAAATCTTAAATAGTTGAATAAAATATTTATTTATTTATTTATTCAATTAAAGTAAATGTTCAAAATGTCCGCTACGAGCACGAATGCACATTTTACATCGTCTAAGAAAGGACCGCCTCACACGAGTCTTGCATTTCTTCGACAATTTATTTCTTCTTTTGCTTCAGAGATTCTTTGTTTAAGTTGGGCTAGGTTATCTATTCGCTTTGAATAAACTTTTTCTTTTACTCGTGAGGCGGTCCTTTCTTAGACGATGTAAAATGTGCATTCGTGCTCGTGGCGGACATTTTGAACACTTACTTTAATTGAATGAATAAATAAATAAATATTTTATTCAACTATTTAAGATTCTTTCAAAAATCTTTAATTGAATAAAAATATTTTAATAAATTAAATTAGTTTTCATGTTAAATTCTACCCTTTAGCCAATTACGAATTGTGTTTTGAAATTAGTTTCTTTCGCATAAAAATGCAAATATTATTTTTTGTTTTATAAAAAAGTGGAATGTTTTATACCATTTTGAAATCTTGATTAAATGAGTCAATTTTTTAGATAATTTGCCATTATTGTTTGACACAGTTTTTTTAAGATATCAAGAGTCAAAGTTTACTGATTAAAATTTTTTGACACATGAATCTGACAAAAATATTATTTTTCTCAAAAAGTATAATACTCTTAGTTATTTTCTGTTTTGTGATCGATAGCAGTATTATTCAGGATTCCGTAACAAAAATTAGAATTATAAAATATGAAAATTCGTAGCCACAGCATTCAAATATTTAGAGCAGGGTAGCGATTTTCACTGTTTTCAAAAAAATGCCCATAACTCAAAAACTAAGACAGTTTTATTTAAAAATTTTTTATTTTGGACAATCCTGAACTCACCTATCTCGTATTCACGTTTGATCCTTGACTTTTGGGACACCCTGTATATTTTTGACCGAGACGCTGCCCGCCAGGGCACCAGCCCGGAGGGCCGAGATTCGAGGGCGGGCCGAAGTCACGCACGAAAATCTCGTTTGGAAATATTTGGAAGTACTTGGGAATATTTGGAAGTACAAGTGGAAGTAGGTGTATAGCATATTAGGTCGCTGTTCACCCAACGATTAAAATACAGATATGAAACCCGGAATTGTTCTTTTTTGAAAAAATTTTCTATCCATTTTTCAAAAAGATAAGACACTCAAATTTTTATATTAAATAAATCAATTAAATTGATTTTATATGATTAATATAATTAATACAAGTTATTTTAAAATTTTATCACAGAGATCACAGGAGTCAAATGAATATTTAACCTAATTCCTCTAGTTTCAATTTAGATGAGCAGATAGCGTACATATAGGAATTCTCAGTTTCTTAATATAGGTCTTAAAACAGTCCTACATATCGCCCAGAGTACCAAAATAAACTAGTTACTAGCTTTATTTGTTTTATATTTCCACAGGTGATTCTACTCCTATTTATTGGACCATGACTCCGCAATATTTGCTTCTACTTCTTCAATCTCTTCTCTCGACGAAAATTCAATCCAATTATCAAAACTTGATAAATATAATTCATGAACACTTCGCACCTGAGCTGCCCACCTGTATTCTGAGTTCAGAAAATAACCCAGAGGCTAACAACATCTTGCAAGCAATCCAGCAACATTTGTCAAACGGATTTTTCATCTCACGTGATTGTTATTTTTTTAATGAAAGTTCTAATATTCTGGTACTTACTTTAGATTCTGACCAGCCAAAAAACTTATCATATTTTTCTGAAACAAAGGCGTTAGTGTATAGCAATAATATAAGCTATGAAAGTGAAGATATGTATAGAATGTTATCCATACGAAATTTGGAAATATATCCAAAGAAGAATAGAATGATTGATATATATCGATGTGTGATTTTCAGGGAAAATGATTCAAAATTTGTGCTGTGGGTAAAAAAGATCCCAATTCCTTAACGTTAAAAAAATACCAGAATTAAAAAAAGCTTTCTTTAATCGTAAGCCGAATTTCAATAAAAGGAAGATTTTCATTGTCTATGATATATGGTCTTTGAATATAAATGATTCCTTAAGTAGTAGAATTGAAATGATTCGGGATACTTTTATACAACGTTATAATGCTACATTAGGATCTTTTGAAAATTACAAAGACTTTTTAATTTTGGGCACTGATAAGTATTATTGGATCGCCAATCCACACACTTTCCATTTTCATTCAGCAAGGATAAAATCGCTTTGTATCGTTGTCCACAAAGGGGAACATTTTCCAGAATGGCAGGCTTTGGTTCGTTGCTTCCACTGGAGTGTCTGGCTTGGGTTAACCATCACCTGGATAATCAGCTCTCTGGTCTGGATCAGAGTCAATCGAAACCAATCGGCATTCGAATCCATCGGTGAGATACTTTCCTTGATTGTGACTTATTCAGCCATTTGGTTCCATTCCACTACCAGAAACAAATCGCGAATCATGACAGGAATTATCGCTTTAAGTTCAGTAATCATGATCTCATCGCTATTTCAATCAATGTTATACACAAACCTTCAATCTCCAGGTAGATATCCACCAATAAATTATGTCAATGAAATATCTAATCCTAAACTACAAATTTATTGTAAACATATTTCAATGTGCTATTCTTTGGTGTATTTATTTAATAGGGACATTATTGATAGTAATAAGAAAACATCGGACCAGATAATAAATTTTGAAACTCTTTTTAAGAATCGTAGTCTGGTCTATGTGACTTATTGCGATGAAGCGAATTCCGCCATCAAAAATATCCCTCAATATAGAGAACACCTGCATGTAGCTAAAGAAATAATTGGCATTGAACCCGAAATGTTTGCAGCTTTGCATAGAGAATGCCCTTTTTGGGAGAGACTTCTCAATGATATTTTTCAGTTCTATGAAAGTGGAATTGCAGATTGGATGGATTCAATGTCCAATTGGAAGAAAGAGATGAAGGTGATGTTCAGAGTTCAAATTCCCGTTGATCTAAAGGTGTTCAGCCTGAAAGACCTTCAGATTGCTTTCATTGTATTAATTGCTGGTATTCTATTATCTTTTCTTGTATTTATCATTGAAATTCTTAAAGCACCACAAATCGTTTGAAATTTTGTATTATTTTTATAATCAATTATGCCTTTACAATGTGTTTTTGTTTATTTATTCATTTTTGAGTAAATAAACCGCACAAGTCAAATAATTTTATTAAATAATTGTGTTCAGTTTGAAAGATCTTCTGAATGTCTTCATTGTATTTAATCATCGGTAATAATAAACATTTTATTTAGATGGAATTTAGAACAAATGCACAAGTTACAAATCTTAAGTAATTTAAATCTCTAATCTTATTTAAATAATGAATCTACTGTATAAACATTTTTAAATTGTTCAGATTTTCAGAAAATTCAAATACTTTAGTATCACAAATTGTTTGAAATTTTTAATCATTTTTCGCAACAATTTTGTTATATATCAATGTGTTTTATTTGATTATATCTATTATTTTATTTCTTTTGTTTTTAAGTAAATGAAAGACGCAGGTCAAATTTAAAGTGGGATATGCATATTAGTTATATATAGTGAATATTGCTTATAGGAAATTGGGGATTCGTTAAGAATGTTGCAGTCAGACACTACACAGAGTGATCTAACCTCCGCCTTCGCAGATCACCTTATTGAAAACAATCACTCACCTTCACTCCAGAATCCCATACCACTACACTTCGCCTCTAAAAGCCGAAAATGAGACCTACTAGAATCAACTGAAATTAAGAAGGCTATAATCGAAAAGATATGATTCTCAATAACCAGCAAAATATTAGAAATTCCACCATAATCTATTAATTAACAAAAATTAAAAAAACTTAACACCTTTAACGTCACTCTTTCACAACCATATACTATTTCCCAAAGTCCAAAACAAAATTAAATTCAAACCACGCGCTCTCAGCCCTATAATAAAACAAAAAAAAATATGATATAATACTGATATGAGATAACCACAAAATTGTTGTATATTGTAATTTATCTCATCTAATTTATCTCTATTATGTTTTATTTTAATTTTTATATGTAATTTATGTTTATTTGTACATTGATATTTCTAATTTATTTTTTTTGTTTATGACTTAAATTTGTAATTTTATTTTTTCAATTTAATTTTATAAATTTATTTATGTTTATATTTGTATTTAGATTTTTTATTTATATTAATATTCACATTTACCTATTTCTTTATTTTTATTTTTTTTAAATTTATATTTATATATTTAAATTTTTGTAATGTATTGTATTTTGTGTTGTAGTGTATTTTGTATAATAAATAATAAATAATAAATAAATCTTTATTCCTCGACCTGCTTAGAGGCACAAGTCCTCGGTGGCTAGGTCCTCCAAACATCAATACAATCTAGCTACAATACATTAATAAACATCAATACAAATTAATTACAACAATTTAAAAAATAATAAACAAGTAAAAAAAAAATAAAAAAAAATAGAAATGTATGCTCTATTAATAAATAACATGACCATAGATTTCCATCAAAAACAAAAAGTAATTTAAAAATTCCGCGCAAAAACCCGATACCAGGAGCAAGCGACGCATTAGCCATCCCGGCATTTGCCATAAGTTGTTAAGGAAACCTGGTCAAAACCTTAACAAGGATGGTATGACCTTTCTCTACCTCACCTAATCTCTGCTTGTGAGAACTAAATAAAATTTTGCACAACTCTAGGACATTAGGACTTGACAAAATTTATAATTGATTTAATCATAGGGGCAGAGGACTATAATCCCAAGTAGTAATAGACAGACAGACTTCCACAAATCAATGCCAGATCCTACAAATGAATGTAAACCGATATTTTCTCAAGAATCTTGGCTTACGAATCTTTTTCTATGATCAGCTCTACCTAAATAATTTGGTTCCTGAAATCTATTCGTTATTTCCTCCCAACTCTAAAACCCTCATAGGCTTTGAAAATCACTTTCAATTTAGCCCATTCCCTTCTCTCCAATAAGCTAGACCATCCTAATTCATTAATCATTGAAGTGACACTACTAAACCTATCAAATTTACCAAAAACAAATCTAGCCGCCCTCCTTTGTACCATATCAATTTTTCTCTCTAATCGTTGTGGATGTTTGTCCCAAACCACAGAACAATACTCTAAATTAGGTCTCACATAAGTTAAATAAACTTTTGACTTTTGACCTTTGTATGGTATTGTATTTTGTATTGTATTGTTTATGTACTGTATTTGTATTCCACTTTTTATGTTATCAATTCAATTTTAATTGTAAAAATCTGTATCTGATGGCTAAAAGGCCAGGGATGAATCAATAAAAAAAAAAAAAAAAAAAAAATTGTAATTTTATATTTTTGTTTATATATTTTATTTTATTTTTTGTTCTATTGAATTTTGCTGGTAATTTTTGTTTTTATTTTATATTTTTCTATATTTATGTTGACTTGTCTAAAAATTTTAATTTTATCGTATTTAAATTTAAATTCATTATTGTTAAATGTTGATGTTTTTCTTGTGTTATATTGGTACGTATGATTTAGATGTTATATTTTGTGATCACATGTTCAAATATTATTAGTTTTTAACCTGTAAACTCCTGATGAAGGACTAAATAATCCGAAATATATTGAGTTTGTATAAACCTCTTTGAGTTTTATTTCATTCACTGTGAAACTACACTCCCTTTACTTTATTAATTAAACTCATGTTTCACCTAAAACCTACACCACTTTCCCTATGTAAAAAATAAATTAGGGATGTTTTGTATAAATTTTGAAGGGTACATCTAGAGAAGTTAAGTCAAAAGTTTATTTAACTTATGTAAGACCTAATTTAGAGTATTGTTCGGTGGTTTGGGACAAACATCCACAACGATTAGAGAGAAAAATTGATATGGTACAAAGGAGGGCGGCTAGATTTGTTTTTGGTAAATTTGATAGGTTTAGTAGTGTCACTTCAATTATTAATGAATTAGGATGGTCTAGCTTATTGGAGAGAAGAGAATGGGCTAAATTGAAAGTGATTTTCAAAGCCTATAAGGGTTTTAGGAGTTGGGAGGAAATAACAAATAGATTTCAGGAACCAAGTTATTTAGTAGAGCTGATCATAGAAAAAGATTCGTAAGTCAAGATATCTGTTTACATTCATTTGTAGGATCTGGCATTTATTTGTGGAATATTCTATTTATTACTACTTGGGATTATAGTCCTCCTGCCCCCCATGATTAAATCAATTATAAATTTTGTCAAGTCCTAATGTCCTAGAGTAGTGCAAAATTTTATCTAGTTCTCACAAGCAGAGATTGCCTGAGGTAGAGAGAGGTCATACCATCCTTGTTAAGGTTTTGACCAGGTTTCCTTAACACCTTATGACAAATGTCGGGATAGCTAATGCGTCGTTTGCTCGTGGTAACGGGTTTTTGCGAGAAATTATTACGATACATAAAATGTATATGTTTGGCACCGACTTCAAAAAGTGAGCTCATGTAAATATTTCATCGTTTAGTTGCAACTAAATAAATAAGATAATTATTTTATATCTTTTAATTCATTTTATTTGATTTTTGAGTTCTTATTATATTTTGATTGTTGCATTTAATTTTTTTTGAAGTCGGTTTTATGTTTTTCAAATTTTTTGTTAATTTTCTACTGGTTTCAAATAAATTAAATTTTTTAATATAGTCTTTTAATAAAATCTCCAATTTTTTTCTGACGACTTTATTTTTCTTTAATAACCCTTTAATTTTAATAGTGTTTTTGAAATTAAATTAATCTCTTATTTTATTTCACAAAGAAACTGCAATCATTGAATTATTTAAACTTTAAATTTATTATTGGGGGGGGGGGTTAGATAGGCTAGGCGGTAGCGTATCATCCTACTAACCAAGTGGACCCGGGTTCGAATCCGACTCGAGACATTCGGCTAAAATCTGACTCCCGGGGTAGAAAAATATATAGTATCGTAAATTGGCTTATGGTTAGAAAGGCCGAAAAGCCAAAAAAAAAAAAAAAAAAATTATTATTGTTGTAACTTTTTAAAATATAAACAGTAAAGACACACACACACACGTTTTGATTTTTCAAATAATTGTGTTGTGCAGCTGGGAGGCCCACAGAATATGTATACAAAATTTGGTTGAGTTTGGTCGAAAAGGCTAAAACGTTTATTTTTGACCCTCCCCCACCCCATTTTGAAGAGGTTGAAAGATAACAAGTTTGGATTTTTGGAATTTTCCCTTTGGTTGTGTCCCAAATTATACTTTCAGGCGAAATTTCATGATGCTGGGATGATTGGAAGTACCCTATAGGTTTTGATGACTTTTCAGTGATGCGCGGATCCAGGGGGGGGGGGGGCGATGGGGGGGCATTGGAGATCAACATTTTTTATATGTTTATTTTTTTTATTTTTTTATAACATTAAATTTTAAAATTGATGAAAATAAAGTTCTATGTGGGAGGGGGGCGGCGTCTCTGCCCCCCCCCGCTTGGGCAATTCGACCGCGACACGCTCCCGAGATCAAAAGCAGATCTTATATACCGGCGACCGCCCCCCCCCCGCCAAATCAGAGGTCTGGATCCGCGCCTGCTTTCAGTGAGTGAGTGAGTGCCAAAATTAGTTATTTTCTCAGGTCCATATCTCAGAAACTATTTAAGCTATATTATTGAAATTTGATACTCTCTTCAAGATGGATTACATAATTACATGTGTATAATTTCAGCTATATATCTCAAATGGATATTGAGCTAGAGAGGGGTCGAAATTGACTCGAAATGATTCCTGTAAATACCGTACAGCCTGTAGGGCAAGGGCGGATCCAGGGGGGGCGGAGGGGGCGATCGAGATAGAGAGAGGTCAAAATTGACTCGAAATGATTCCTGTAAATACCGTACAGCCTGTAGGGCAAGGGCGGATCCAGGGGGGGGTGGCGGCGGGGCGATCAAGCTAGAGAGGGGTCGAAATTGACTCGAAATGATTCCTGTAAATACCGTACAGCCTGTAGGGCAAGGGCGGATCCAGGGGGGGCGGAGGGGGCGATCGAGATAGAGAGAGGTCAAAATTGACTCGAAATGATTCTTGTAAATACCATACAGCCTGTAGGGCAAGGGATGGATCCAGGCGGGGGTGGCGGAGGGGGCAATCGAGCTAGAGAGGGGTCGAAATTGACTCGAAATGATTCCTGTAAATACCGTACAGCCTGTAGGGCAAGGGCGGATCCAGGGGGGGGGGGGCGGAGGGGGCGATCGAGATAGAGAGAGGTCAAAATTGACTCGAAATGATTCTTGTAAATACCATACAGCCTGTAGGGCAAGGGATGATCCAGGGGGGGGGGGGGGCGATCGAGCTAGAGAGGGGTCGAAATTGACTCGAAATGATTCCTGTAAATACCGTACAGCCTGTAGGGCAAGGGCGGATCCAGGGGGGCGGAGGGGGCGATCGCCCCCCCCCCATACAGGCCCGTGCCTGGCGGGAGTGTAACACGTGCGTCGCACGCAGAGGCCAAAAAACGGCGGCCAAATCGACAGGGAATTTATAACAATTTTTTTATTTATTTTAATGAACTTAAAATATGAGATATGAAATTTGTAAAAAAATTAAAAAAAACATTTTTTTTTAAATTTTAAAATTGAAAATAAAGTTCTATGTGTGTGTGTGGGGGGGGGGGGGGGGAGCGACACACTTTCGAGATAAAAAGTAGATCTTATATACATCGTGCACCTTATATACATTCTCCCCCCCCCCCATAAAAAATTCCTGGATCCGCCCTTTCTGTAGGGCCAAGCTAATGCTCGAACTTGGCCTGCGTACAATGTGCGCTTTGATATCCACAATATGTTATTTTTTAAATTTATTTTAAAATAATAAAATCATCAGCATTATTAACGAATCAGACGAGAACCTGTGTTAGTTGATTTTTCCTAATGAATCAAATATAAAATCGTGTCCAAAAGTTATTCGGACGCGCTAAAATTTTGATGTTTATATTTTTCGATTTGTGTACAAAAGTTGTAGTATATCCATTTGAGAAAGTAATTAGTAGCGGTTGGATGCCTGGCAGAAGTCGCCTGTGTATGTGTGTGGGTGTATTGCACCACTCATTTCTTCTTCCCTTTGGTTTGCTTTGATGGAATCCATCAACGAGACCAGCTATGAATTTTAATGGCCTACTTTAAACACCAATAACGAACCAACAGAACAGTTGCAATTTTCATCACATCCTATTAACTTTGTGTTTAATTAATAATCACAAAAGTTAGTTAACCCACTTAAAAGGGTGTGGGGGAGGTATCCATTAGATTTTATTTAATTGAAAAAGTTACACGGTAAAAATAAAACAATTATTATATAAAATAATATTTGGCTATAAAAAATACGGATAATATTATACCTAGTTGAGGATTATGCGAGCGAGAGGTTAGAGAGGGAATAATTTAATAGCAATAGGTTTCAGTTAGAAAGTTAAAGTAGAAAGTATTGAATTCATTCAAAATATTTATTTATTTATTTTGATAATTCAGTATAAATTATCCGAATCGTTAATATCTTTAAGATCCCTACTTAGTTCGACCTTCACCTATCGAGTTTCCTAATTAAATTTATATTTTGTTAATATAATGTATTAATAAACAAAACTTGATAGGGTCGACATCCAATTTCACTGCATAGCTGCTATTTTTAATAAAAAATTGAATTTGTTGATTTTATTACATAAATGTAGTTATCGAGCTTCCTGGATAAATATATTACCAATCGATTGTAAAATATGAATATAAAATGCTAAACTTTTTTCGCCATCTTTTTTCCCTGAATACGTCCAGGTAGACATGGTATCAACAGGTAACTTCGAATTAGTATTTTGTAGTTACTTAGTTTCCTTTATTGTTATATAAGAAATTGTAGATAATTAAAAATAAATAAATATATAAAAATAAATAAATTTAATAAATTAGATAAAATAGCTATGCAGGTAAATTGGATATCGACCGTATCAAGTTTTCTTTATTAATACATTATATTATCAAAATATAGTATTCATTTCATTAGGAAACTTGATAGATGAAGGTCCACCTGTGTAATAGTATATGTTTGGCACCGACTTCAAAAAGTGATTTCATGTAAATATTTCATCGTTTAGTTGCAACTAAATAAATAAGATGATTATTTCATATCTTTTAGTTCATTTTTTTAATTTTTGAGTTCTTATTATATTTTAGTTGTTGCATTTAATTTTTTTGAAGTTGGTTTTATGTTTTTCAAACCTAAGTCGGGATATACGTATTTGAAGTATTCTCATATTAGACAAATTGATTTTTTAAACTGAAAGTTTCAATTATTTTCGTTAAGCAATTTATAATATTTTTGAAGCAACTCTAGATATATTAATAGTTAAGATGCCGCTATTCGAACCAAGAACCAATAAGTAAATTATGAAAATATTGTTATTTGAGTAAAATAGTGGAATAGTTAAAGTTTATAGTTGGGTATTTAAATGAAATAATACGTAATTACGACCTGAAATTATATAAACTTGAATATTTTTTATTTATATTAAAAAGTATTCAAACTTATATCAATTATATTCATTTGATGTAGAATCTATATTCAAATGAATTATATAAACATTTAATTTAATTATTCATTTGGTTGAATTAATAAAAAAAATTAATTTAATTTATTTAATTTTTTATATTTATAAAGTACTTATAAGGTATCTAATTTTAATATATATTAATATTTCTTATAATCTTATATAGCGGGTTTTAAAATTAGAAAAAAAATTAACAAAATTTTTTGTTAATATCTTAATTATTAAGATATCACTATTTGGAAGAAATCTAAGTCGTTTTATGATAAAAAAACATTTGTTTAGATATAATAAGAAGTTTCACTAGAAGTAAACATGACATTTATTTAATTTTAAGAGATATCTAATAGAATAAAATAGATTACTCAAGTATATAATATATTTAGATTAAATACCTAGAAATTTGGTCATATTTGGAATGATTTCGATATATCTTGCTTATTAATAAAATATCTTTGAATTAAATAAGACCTCATTAAAAATACTCAACTCTATCAATATATTTTTATTTTTTTCTATACTAACCTTACCTGGCTGAAAACATGCATTTTTACGATTGATATTTGGATATACCTAATTATATAATTGTGCGCGATAATTCGAATTCGAATCTGTTTGATTACTTGAAGTCTCCAGTTTTATTAAGTGAAAATTTCATATATATATATAATTAAAAATAAATACCAATTTCATATATATATTTATTATAAAGAAATTGTTTTTTCAGTGTATGATTTAAAATCCCTCTACTTGTGGGAAAACATAATCATTTGAAGTACCTCAATTACACTTCTTCTTCTTCGAATGCCCTCACTGTGCTGAGTGTGTTTAGTTGTTTTTACACAGATATATGGGACCTACTTTTTTAACGCCGGTTCCGAACGGCTAATTTGGAGAGGTTACTAGGCAATTATACTCTTGGTAGGTTGCCATTACTTTCCAAGAGGAGGCGACTAAACATATCTATCTGCCGAGACTCGGTCTCCGAACCAACGATCTTCGAGTCAGTGACCCAACACTCTATCCACTGACCCACAGTCGCCTCTTCAATTACACTGCTCGACAAAAATTAAACAAAAATTTCACCACGTAAATTTCTTGATTTTTTACAACACGTCAGAGTTTTGAGTATTATCGGCCAAAATGACGAAAAAGGCCATTTTGACCTATTTTTAAATCCCATTAGATATCAAACAACAATATTTGAAATCAAAATATTTTATTGCCGTAATACAAAACAGCTTCCTCTTTGATTTTCAAATTACCACTTGTTTTTAGCTCAATTAGAACTTGAGTTATAGCTAAAAGACTAAAAACTTATGTTTTATCTATGTTTTAAAATCACGTAGTTTTAGTTTTTTACTTTACCATACAGGGTATTGTAATCGTGCATGAAAAAAAAGTGTATTTTTTCCTTTTTTTTTTTTCAAAATATCTCAAAAAAGGCTGGAACTATTTCGATTAAAAAAATTGAGCAAAACCATAGCATTTTGCTCTACAAAAAAGCTTTAATAAGTGAACATCAAAAAAATTATATTTTTCGAGATAATAATTGTTTTGTCAAAATGTCTGTGCGTTACCAAATTATTGTGGACGAGCTAGCTCAAAAACTAGTGTGAATATCGAAACCAAATTTCACAGGTAGTTTTGGTCCATTGAGATTAAGAGCTGATTAGATTTTGGTGCATATCGACCCAAAATTAAGGGGGGTGGAAGGGGGGTTAAAAATTAAAAATCTAGGTCGTTTGAGCAAACTCAATCAAATTTTGTATACATAATCAGTAGACCTCCAGAAGTCTAAAAATGCAAAATCTAACCTCGCAAAATGGGTGGGGGGGGGGCAAAAATGAAAATATAGGCTCTTGTACCAAACTCAACCAAATTTTGTATACATAATCAGTGGGTCCCCAGAAGTCTACAAATGCAAAAACTAACCACCCAAAATGGGGAGGGGAAGGTTCAAAAAATGGAAATCTTGACACCATTTGCCAAACTCAACCAAATTTTGTATACATAATCAGTGTGCCCCTAGGAGTCTAAAAATGCAAAAACTAACCCCCTCCCCTACATTATTATACATAATTTTATTAAATATTAATTTAAGTGAGGGGCCAGGTTGTATGGTAAATTCAAGTGGATGGCCACATCAGAACACCATGTATAAATTTGTAAATTTCCCTGATCATATGATAATGAACTGAGGATAATGGTGTGGACTGTATTTCTTTAATTAAGATAAAGGAAGGTGTATTTCTCCTTCTTCAATAAATAAAAGAAATACAGTCCACACCATTATCCTCAGTTCATTATCATATGATCAGGAAATTTACAAATTTATACATGCTTATTAGCTATAACTCGAGTTTCTAATTGAGCTAAAATCAAATGATAATTTGAAAATCAAAGTGGAAGCTGTTTTCTATTACCCCAACAAAATATTTTGATTTCAAATATTGCTGTTTAATATTTGATGGGACTCGAAAATTGGTCAAATGGCCTTTTTGGTCATTTCGACCTATAATATCTCAAAACTCTGGCGTGTTGTAAAAAATCGAGAAATTGCATGATAATCAACGTATAAAACTCTACCGGAATCTGTTAAGAGGTATAAAAGGTGTGGATTGCGGAATATCACAATGATAGATAATTTTATAGATAAAATATATAAAGCGTTTTATTGAGGTTGCGCATATTACAATAAAATAGAATAGTACATGACAAAAAAGCAATATATAGGGTCCGCCATCTAACGTTTTTTTTTATTTCAACTAGTGCTTATTTCGTGAATGGTAACATTTAGCTCATGTTTGATTTGACAGATAATTAGTTTTATCCTTCCGCTGAACGAATATGGTTGTGTATACGCTTGAACAACGCTGGGAAATATTGCCTGCGATCGACTTACAGAGGATGCCGATTTTGCCAAAAAAATCATCTTTTCAGATGAAGCTCATTTTGATCTTGGCGGGTATGTAAACAAGCAAAATTGTCGCATTTGGGGCACAGAAAACTCGCACGCATACATATATAGCAAGTTACATGAACTCGATAGAAAATAAAGTGAGTGATAAGTTAAGTTAAGATAGTCAACACCGGAGTGGCGCTGATGTCATATCGGAGGTGCCAATATTATACATATATTTTAACAGAATCCGTTGTTAGATTTATGGGGAGAAATTTTTATTGAACAGTGTTATCATTTCTTCCTTTTTCAAAAATAATTTCTAAACCTGGTAGAATTAATTAACTGTACTTAAAACTATACATAGTTCAAATTATTATGCTTTCCCCACAATGAGAGAAAGAGATATGAATATCTACAATTTATGTTGTTGCTGAAGATTATATTTATTTCCCAGTTGATAATGAAGAGGAGTGCGGGGGCGTCATTTCATTAGCTGATAACAGCAGATGATTTGCACCCTTTTGCACCCTCTTATTCCAGCCAACCCCCATTTGCATTGTCTGTGTCTTTATCAACAGAGACTTAACTTTGATATATGCGAATTATGTACAACTAGACAGAGACAGAGAAAGATAAAATAATCCATCCATTCGTGTTTGAGACTCGGAATATTGCAATGGAATATTCGTAAAATAAAAATATATATTCAACTTTTGCTCATTAAACGGATGAAAACTCTTCTTCTTCTTGTACGACGTTTATTTTTTTGCCTCATTACTTGGTTATTTTTTAACAAGGTGGGGGGGAGGGGGGTGTTCTTCGAAGAAGTTTTCTTTGATATAAAGAAGAGGTTATAGTAAGCCGCCGCCAGGGGAGAATTAATAAAAACTATTTCTCTCTTTATTTTTTTATATTTTAATTTAATTTACTCTTATTAAACGAGCAAAAATTGTTTGTATATATTTGTATCTTGGTTCTATTTTGAAAACGACTCTACGGATTTTGATGAAACAAATTCTATTAACAAGTTTTGAGGATGAGAAAGCGATCTGGCTAGGTCTGGACCTCGACAAATTTAATCTTAATTGATCTTTTCTTAATTAAAGTAATTATTGACAGATGAAAATCTCAATAAAAACGTTTGTTTACATTTTTTTCAATTATGTTTTATTTTTAATTGGATTTTTAATTTTAAAACCCACTAATAGGTTATAGCAAATATTAATATATTATATTAAAATTAGGAATTTTTTGTTTGTTTTTAATTAACAGGTGTCTAAATCATAACAAAACAGGTTTGTTTACAAATAAAGTGGTTCAAGTGGCTTTTTTTATATAACTTGGAAACAAATCTTATTTAATTTTATGTTTTTATTTCAGATCCTATACGATTATTTTTTTATTATTTTTTTCCTATTTATTTTTTATAATGTTTATCAATATGAACGAATGTGGGCAAATTGGTGTACGAGTAAACAAATATACACATAATATATATGTGGACCATTAGAAAGCTTGAAATGCAAAAACTGGGTGCGGGGTGGGGTGGATGTGGGAGGTGCAGGAGGTGGGCTGAAGTTGTGGGGGATCCGGGGGTGGGAGGCGCGGTTGGGGTGGGGTGAGGCATTGGCGAGTAGTGGTGTGGCGCTTCACAAAACATGTCGGTAGAGCGCGCCACATATTTAATCACTTTCAACACACAAGTTGTATTTTAACAGAAAAACAAACAAATATACAAAAATATTGATATTTGTAATATACATCACACACATGCAACCATATGTAAAGATTTATCATAAATAAATTACCACCAAGGCGAGGGATAAATTATGCAATGCAAGAAATAAACAGATCAATTTCAGAAGTGATAAATATGTCCATTTTGATTCAATATAAGTCATGACAATTCAATAGCAACTTAGATTCAAGTGCAATAGACTTGAAGATTGAGGTGATAGATACACAACGGGGGTCTCTTACTGGTACGGTAGCCCGAAGTGTATCAAATAGTATCATCTCTTTCCCTACAAGTTCACCTGCGTCCACTCGCCTTGTGTCGTGTACCAATTTTATATGTGCACTTTTTATTTAACCATAACGCCTATCTCTTGCTTGCCGGCCTTCTCTCCCACGCTATATATTCTATGTGCTACTCGCTATAGTGGTACATAAACATCAAAAAGTCTTTGACTTATGAATTATGATTCCTTATTGTCTGAACTAAATACTCTAGCATTAATTTTTTGCTAGTATTGTCGCGAAACGACTACCTTAATAGTATAAGATATGATATTGTGAATTTAAAATGTTTAAAAGAGTAGCTACAGAAATAAATTACATGGTGAGTGATATACCTACTTCTAATATCAAAGCTGGTATTTTATAAAAGGACAAAGCGAATAATAAAAATAATGTTATTTAAAATACATTTCACGCGAGCTAATTTGATCAAAAAGTACATCAAAGAGAAATTCATTTCAAAAGAATAATATAATTTAGAGGCTGAAAATAAAAGGCCCGTCCTAAGTAGAAATCAACAGGTGCTGCTTTACGAGTACTTTTATAGCAATTGAAGAGAATTCCAACTGTTCATTTCAATCAATGGGATTCTATATAATATTTAATAGGATTGTGTGTGTGTGTGGGGGGGGTGGGTGGGTGTTAGTGAGGAATTTGGATCGGGTGTCAGACTAGTATGTTAGACATTCGATTTGCATCCAGATATGGAAATAGCTGGAATCCAGTCAGCACTATTCAACCCCCTCCACCCCTAGGTCCCTTGTCTCATGGGCAATCATCCACCAAACCATTCCATTCCATATTACGCCAATTCACCTTAGTATTATCATATAAAATATGTAAATCAATTGTTTAGGTTGTTTAACAATTAAAAAAATAAATATTTTCCATATATGGGTGGGGGAGCATACGAAAACAAAATGGACCCTTTGAAAAATTGTAACTTTCACGAGAACTATTTTTTTATACGACATCAAATAAATAAAATACACGAATCAATTAAATCTCAAAAAAATCTTAATAATTATTTTTAACAATTATTTAACTTAATTATTAAATAATAATATTTAAATAATTAATTATTAAATAAATCTTAGACCATGAAATATATAGACACGCCCTCTGCTACTCTCCACACAGAGTGAAGTGAGGCCAACATCGCCTACAGATGACGTCACGTTCTCGCATAAATATTTTGGTTATATTAATTTAATATTAATTTGCGATTATTGGAATCAAAATAAATAATCTAAACTACGATAAATTTATCTCAATGTATAATAATTTCTATAGTGGCCATGCTATTTCTGGGTGTTCCTACCTACAGATGACGTCAAGTTCTATAGGAGATGTTGGCCTCACCAAATCGACACCAGGGCGTGTCTATATATTTCATGGTCTAAGAAATAAATATTCATTAAATCGAAAAATGACAACAATGAAAATAGGTGTTTATAATGATCTTAAAACTTCGTTATACACAGATTAAAAAATTATTTTCTACTAATCTTTCTAAGAGAACTAGTTAAAATTCGTGAGTTTAAAAAAGTTTATTTTTCTTTTCAATCCATTAGATAGTTATATTGTATTACCATAATAAAAATGGAGCATTTTTTGTTGAAGACAGAATTGAAATGGTCTCAATTTATGCGGTGAATGTGGAAGAAGTGTTGGGGGGTTCCAATGAAATGGATACTGAGCGTTTTCCTGAAAGGGATACACCCTCACAAGCTTCAATTTACCGTGTTGTAAATGTGTTAAAAAAACAAGAAATTGTAAGGTTACGAAGAAACTGAAACAGGCCAAAATAACGAAATTGGAACTGGAATTCATCCAGAAGATATGGGATACACTCTGGAATGTCTCAGAACAGTGTCAAAAATTATTAAATTGTTAATTATTATTAAATTATTTACTTAATAATTAATTATTTAATGATTATTATTCCATAATTAAGTTAAATAATTGTTGAAAATAATTATTAAGATTTTTGAGAACTAATTGCTTTATTTTTATAATGATATTGATGAGAGAAGGTGTTACACTTAAAAGATGCATCCCCTAAAGGCCTGGGTTGGCCCCTCCATCGTGAAAAGAATAAGAAGAGGGGATTTTATGGGCTGGGCGGGGGTCGAAGGTATCTGTGGATGCGGATCTTAAACAGCTAAAGGTTATAAGTCAAGGGGAGATTCATGTAGTTTCATTATTTGATATCGTATAAAAAAATATAAGGTGTAGAAATAAGTTTCCGCAGTTTGACAAAGCATGTCCAACCAGTAAATTATGATTAAAATTGTCAGAATTAAAACTTAATTATCGTAAGGTTGTATATTTGTTAACAAAATAACCTTGAAATCTTAGTGAATTTTTATCAGGATATTATATTTTTTTGTGTGCGAACATGTCGAGTTTTGAGCCGAATTGAGCATCATTTGCGGGAGCTTTTGATTTACTTCTTCAAATTTTAAAAAATCTGCAGCTGAGGCGCATCGATTGCTTGGAGAAGCATATGCTGAGGCTGCTTTAAGTCGAGACAGGTTGACATGAGGTGGTTTCAAAAGTTTAAGAAGGGTGAATTCGACACCGAAGATAAAGAACAACGTCCTGGAAGGCCGAAAGTGTACGAAGACGCGGAATTGAAAGCATTGTAACCAAAATAAATTTTCCGCGGTTATATTCCGGGAGCCTAGTGTCTGAAGAGAGAACTAGAGTCGAGTAGGACCGACTCGATGACGTGGAAGCTGGTGCACGTGGAGGAAAAAAGAATGATCATATGTGTCGAGGTGGCAAGTTGAAGTGAAGTGAAGGGTCTGTTTATTTTATCGTTATCGCCTATCGTGGGGTTAATATTTATCGAATATCGTTCTGTGTGAATAAGTGTCGTTGTTATTGTTAAGAAGTACACAACAATTTATATTTATATATGTATATATATATATATATATATCTTATTTCTTAAATATCAACAAATATTTAAGTTTTATTTATTTAGAGAAACGGCCATTGCCTAATGCAAGTATAATGACTGTATTAATAATATAATTATTTGTTGTTCAATTTTAAATTATATAACTGCATTTAATTAATAAAACTCAAGCTTGTTTAACCACATTGTAAAACACCTATACATAATTATATACATATTATTAACAACAAGCATTTATATTATTTATTTATTTTTGCCTTCAAGGGCAAAGTGAACATTACTGAATTTTCCAGCCAGCACAATGGCGCCCGAACAGGGGACTCTTATCAGAACTAGGTTTAGTGCCAAACGCTAGAAGAACTTGCACATACATTAGGACTCAACAAGAAATTTCGCATCGGTTGAAATCATTGAGAATGATTCTAAAACAAAGGAAATTGGGTTCCATATGAACTGACGCCGAGAAACGTTGAAAGCCGATTTTCACAAAACTGGTCAAAACATTTTTGGAAACACTCAATTGGGAAGTTTTATCCCACCCGCTATATTCACCAGACATTACTCTTTCTGATGTCCACTTGTTTCGATCGATGGCGCATGACCTATCTAAGCAGCACTTCACATCATATGAAGATACCAAAAATTGGGTCGATTCGTGGATAGCCTTAAAAAATGAAGCATTCTTCCGAAGTGGTATCCGAATACTGCCAGAAAGATGGAAGAAAGTAGTGGCCAGCGATGGAAAATACTTTGAATGATACATGTGTAACTGATTTTTTTCAATAAAGCCTCAAATTTTGGGGAAAAACGGCGGAAGCAAAGTTGTACACCTTGTAGTTCTTGTAAAAAGTTGTTTAGTTTTTATTATAGATTAAGTAGACGTAAAGAACAATGTTCCATTTTAAAAAATAGAACTTGACATTAAAATACCCTTTAAAGCTTGTTCAAGGTCGAGAATCAATAGCGTAGTTTAGTTTCACCCTTGATATAAATAAACTTTTAATTGAATTTTTTTCCAAATAATGCACTGTTTTTGAGTTATAAGACTGTCTCAAATAAAAAAACTCACCCTGTATATTTTATATAAACTTTTGAATGTAGGGTGATTTTAGGGTCTAGGGGCCAGGATCGGAAAACCTATGATTAAATTTTCCGGAAGTCGCACCATGTGAGTGCTCGAAATCTACCTAAAGCAAAAATCACTATTTATGTTTGCTTAAACATAAAAAAACATAATAAAATAGTTTTAACGCAACTATTCGGCTATATCTGACTTTTTCTGTAAAAGTTGATTTTTTTTTGTTTTAATTTTCTTTTCAAAATAACCATTTTTGTTAGCGAGCGCGAAATGTCAGTCCGAGGTGAAATTAATTAATTTTTTTTTTATTTTTGATTATTGGAATAATTTCATTCAACTGGACATTTTTATTTCCAGACTCCATTAACTTTTTATTGAACTTGATTTGCGTTTTTATTGGCATGAATGTGATTTTTTTTTTTTTTGCTGTTTCGGACACGGTTTCCCATTTGGGACTGAATTGACATGCATCGATAGATGTACATACTATATATGCGTATTCCCTACACGCACACACACACACACACCACATACGTAGATACAGATAGACATACTGTGTATCGAAATGGATGGTTATTAATAATTTCTAACTTGGGATATTTAAAACACACTCCCTGATAATGTAGGTATATACATACACTCACTTTACCTAAAATATATTGTAACCGGAAATGAAATAAAAAATAGACAAATCAATAATATGATTGGCAGTATTTTTTATATTTATATTAAAAATAATGTATTAAGGATATATGTTAGTACATGGAACACCGTTTTTGATTCAGTTAAAAGCGATATATTAATATTATTTTTAACCGACTCAAAAAAAGGAGGAGGTTCTCTATTGACCCGGCTCTAACCAACTCACTCGACTCTTTTTTTTTTTTTTTTTTTTTTTAATGCAATCGAATGCAGAAGGGGTGCACCAGTAAAGATGTAGCCCCTATGGATCTCGAAAGACCCTTGCATTACCGAAGAGAAGGGAAAGTTGATTAAGAGAGAGGATGTAGACGCAGGTGTCTATGCACCCTGGTTTTGAAGGTTTGAAGATCATAGGTGCTGGGAAAGATAGAGGCTGGGAGAGAGTTCCAGTTCCTTGAAGTCATGGGGATATATGTATTCGCGAATGAAGTGGTCCGGCACTTTTCCAATTTGACAGCGAAAGAGTGTTGGGAGTCGGCAAAACGTGTGCTGCGTGCAAAGCATGCTTTGGGGGAATTATTGATTTTATCTCGTCAGAGCACCTGCCGTGATAGTATCTATAGAAAAGGGAAAGGGCAGAGACATCTCTTCGATGAGCTAGCGAGTCAGGGAGTCGGTGAGGGTAGAATCGTCAATTAGCCTGACGGCTCGTTTCTGAATTGCATCAAGGGTAGCAAGAGTACTCTCTGGCTCACCGAAGAAACGTTTCTGCCCTTTCCCTGTACTACAAATACTATCATGGTGTCTGTTCGAGCTGAAATCAATTACCCCCCTAAAGCCCTCTTTACGAGGAACACGCGGTTTTCGAACGCTCAGCACCCTTCGCTGTCAAATTGGATAAAAATCGAACAAGCGCTTTCGCCAACTCTTTTATCCCTATGACCTCCAGAGACTGGAACTCGCTCCCTGTCACCATCTTTCCCGCGACTTATAACCTTCAGCTGTTTAAGACCCGCATCCAGATACCTTCGACCCCTACCCATCCCATAAAAACCCTCCTTCTTCCTCTTTTCGCGATGAAGGGGCCAACCCAAGCCTTTAGGGAGTTGCACCTTTTTGGTGTAACTCCTTCTTTCATCATTTTGCATTAAAAAAATATATTATTATTATTGTTTTTTGTTTAATTAGTTAAATAAATAAAGTGCTTGTTAGGGCTCTCTTGAAATTGAGTGCTGTGTGGCGCTTTGATGTCGCTTACACCATCAAGTCGATGGGGTCCTAGCAATCTTGCGTGTGCAGAGTTGTAGGTTGGGTGTTCATATAGGGTGTGTGCAGGGGAGGGGCTGCTGGATGGCGGTGGCCCCTCCAGATTCGCTTGTTCGAATCCGTTCGCTTCTCCAGTCGAATCGAGTCGCTTTAATCATAGCATGGGTGATAATATTTCACTCATGCAAAAGCAACGCAACGATCCGACTGAGTCATCTAGCGGCCGTGGCTCAAGGCTCGTCGCCATGAGCGAGAGCGGGCCGCTACAGTGCTTAATTAGTTTAAATTTTAAACACCAATTTAATTAATTCTTTGCATTATGTTGTTTACCCCCTACTTACCTAATTTTCCTTACTCCTTATTTATTTATTTTCTTAAATTGATCTCATTTATTAATGCTTGTTATTTAATTTCTCTGTTTCCAGATGCAGCACAGTGACCATCGTCAGATTGTCTTACGCGATTTAGACTTCGAAGCTTCCGGTCTTTATTCGTGCCAGGTTTCCTCACAATCGCCAATTTTTACAAGAGCTTCAAACGAACAGGAGCTCATCATCTACCGTAAGTTAGAAGAACCATTTTTATCATACCTATTTATAAATTCTATCAACAACTGATTAAGTCGTTAAAGAATGTCTTAGGAAATAAGATTCGAAACTTTACAAGGTTAGACGCAAAAATTTGAGTCAAAAGCAATCCGGGACGGCTATATAACTCTAGACAATTTCTAAACAATCCGAGAGTAGAACATATTAGAAATTAAAACTGAAAAATGGAATCGTAAATAAAACATAGAATTATCAATATAATTCCAAGACCCTTTGATCGGTTTGTACGAAATTTCGCATATTCACCCTATATGACCTTATGAAAATTGATTCTGACGAGGAGGTTAAAAAAATAATAAAAATTTTTTAAACAAAACGTTGGCTCAGATTGACCCATTAACAGCTTTTGAGAAGGAAAAACACCAGCTTTTTTTTACTTTACCATACAGGGTATGGTCATGTATTGTAATCGTGCATGAAAAAAGTGTTTTTTTTGCTTCTTTTTTTTGAAATATCTCAAAAACGGCTGAAACTATTTTGATTAAAAAAATTGGGCAAAACCATGGCTTTTCGGTCTATAAAAAAGGCCTAATAAGTGAACATCGAAAAAATTATATTTTTCGATATAATAATTGTTTTGTCAAAATGTATGTTTGTCTGTTAGTCTGTGCGTTACCAAATCTTTGTGGACGAGCTAGCTCAAAAACTAGTCTGAATATCAAAACCAAATTTCACTCGTAGTTTTGGTCCATTGAAATTAAGAGCTGATAAGATTTTGGTTGCAAATCGACAAAAAATAAGGGGGTGGTGGGGGTTAAAAATAAAAAATCTAGGCCAATTGAGCAATTTCAACCAAATTTTGTATACATAATCAGTGGGACCCGAGAAGTCTAAAAATGCTAAAACTATCCCCCCCCCCTACATGATTATAAATAATTTTATTAAATATTAAATATAAGTGAGGGGCCAGGTTGTATGGTAAAGTCAAGTGGATGGCCACATCAGAACGTGTCAGTTTTTTTTGTAGTAAACTCAAACTATTCACTGTTCAAAATGGTTCGGTTTGAAATAGGGTTTCTTTTTCCAGATTTCCCGAGAAAAAAAATCAATTCCCAGGATTTTTTATAACATTTATCATCATATAAACGAAAAATAAATATTCCAAAACTACATGTTTGATTAATTTAATAATTATTAGAAAATAAATTAACCATTGACTTTCTTTTATTTGTGATTATGCAGGTGAGCAACACATTAATTATTTGAAAAGTTAAGATGTGTGTGTGTGTGTGTGTGTGTGTCTTTAGTCTTTATATTTTAAAAAGTTACAACAAGAATAAATTTAAACTTTAAATAATTAAAAGATCGCAGTTTCTTTGTGAATTAAAGTAAGTTTAATTTAATTTCAATATTGTTTGACTGGTATAAAATTTTAAATATTAAAATTAAAGGGTTATTAAACAAAAAGAATGTCGTCAGAAAGAAATTGGAGATTTTATTGAAAGAATTTAATTTATTTGAAGCCAGTGGAAAATTAACGAAAAATTTGACTCTTAAACCAACCTCAAAAGAATCTGAAAGAGTATTTCGACTACAGGTCTTTTTGTCAGCAAAATTAGAACACGAGTCAACGACAATTTTGGTTAAAATGCGTTAGTTTGTCTCAGAATTCATTTTAAAAACCCTTCTGATTTGGTATGACCTAGTAGTCAAATCCAAATAAAAAAAAAAAAAAAAACCTTCTGATAAATTACTTTTTTTTTTGTTCTATTAGTAATTAAGTTTTTTGTTTTAATGAAAAAAATAAATAAATATTTTAATTGTTTTTTTTTAACTAACAAATTTATTTTGATTAGGGCCAGTTTCATAAAAAAAACTAATCCTCGGCTTACTAAACTCTAGGTTGAGAGTTACCCCTGGAGTTTCAATCAATATGAACCATTAGCCTAACCTCACATGCCTCCAAAATCCTAACCAAAATAATCCAGAGAAGAATAGAACAAAGAGTTGAAGAAAATCTGGGGGAAAACCAGTTCGGCTTTAGAAGAAACAGAGGCACCCGAGAAGCAATTCTCTCTCTTAGACTAATAATAGAAAGGGCTTTTATCAGGGAAGAATCTGTCTACATCGGATTCATAGACCTAGAAAAAGCATTCGATAACGTCAATTGGGAAATTATGTTTAAAATATTAAAACAGGCGGGAATAAAATTCAGAGAGAGAAGACTAATCTACAATCTATATCAAAACCAGACGGCAATTATAAATATTGGTGATGAACAAAGAGAAGCCAAAATAAAAAAAGGTGTAAGACAAGGATGTGTGCTGTCACCCATGATTTTCAACTTATACATAGAAGAAGCGATTAAAGAATTCAAAGACAAAATTGATACAGGTATAGAAATCCAAGGTCAAAAGATCGCTATGTTAAGATTTGCCGATGACATTGCCCTTCTAGGAAGCAATAAAAAAGAATTAGAGGACGCCCTGAATGGAATTAACCAAATCCTAATAGAAGAAATCAAAATGAAAATAAACAAGAATAAAACCAAGGTCCTAGTATGTACAAAAAAAGAACAAACGAGACAGGAATGCATCAAAATTAACCAAGAAAACCTAGAAGGAGTTAAGGAATTCCGCTACCTAGGAAGTAAAATAACATGGGATGGGAGGAGCAAAAACGAAATTAAATCAAGAATTGCCAAGCAAAAATGGGGTTTAATTCAAAACAAAAACTACTATGCTCCTCCTCAATCAGCTTAGAAAACAGGAAGTTGCTATTGAAGACATATGTATGGAGCATAGCCATGTACGGGTGTGAAACCTGGACAATTGGAAAAGCGGAGAGAAAGAGATTGGAGGCTTTCGAAATGTGGTGCTACAGAAGAATGATGAATATCAAATGGATGGATAAAATTACAAATGAAGAAGTTCTTGGAAAAATCGGAGAAAGAAGAACCTTGTGGAAGAGTCTGAAGAAGAGAAGAGGTCAGATGATGGGGCACACACTGAGACATGGGGGACTGCTTAGGGATATCTTGGAGGGGGAGGTGGAAAGAAAAGGGGAAGGGAAGACCCAGATTAGAATATTTCAACCAAATAATTGGGGATATGGGATGCCAGACATTTAGAGAGGTTAAACAGCTGGCGGAGGACAGAGTCGAGTGGAGACGGATTGTTGCATCAAACCAGTCTTAGGACTGTATACTCAATGATGATGATGATGATGAATTTCATAAAACAAAATAGAGTCGAGTTAGCTCACCCTGAGTCAAGGGTTGGAAAATAGGTTGGCAACGGCCAAATTCCCTACATTTTAGTTATTTTTAGAAAAAAAAATTACGTTTAGATTTTTTTGTTTTGTATTCATTAAATAAATGAATGTCTTGTATTCTTTTATTATTTAAAAACAATCAAAAATTTTTTCTATTTAATCATATAAAAATAAAGTGGTAAAAAGTAAATATATAGATACAACAAAACTGAGACAAATCATGTAATTTTAAAAATTTGAAATGTATTGAATAAGTGAATATTAAATTTTAGATAGAATATGGACCGATCTTCAATTAAGAGTAAAAGAACTCTCAATTTCACAATAGAAGAGGAGAAACATCTTGTTTTTCTCGTTAATAAATATAAAGATGTGTTGGAATCTAAGCGTTCAGATTCCGATGCTAATTTAAAGAATAATAAACTGCAACGGATCGTTGCTAAACTTTATCCAAATCCATTTGAAATATTAATATGTTTTAGAGTAAAGTACTTTAAAATATAATTTTACTAAAAACTTTATTTAACCTTTTTCTGTGGTGCCCAAGGTACTTAATTAGGATATTAAATTTCATCAAAATTGGTTAAGTCATTTTCAAGATATTTAGAAAAAACTAAAAAAGTACTGAAATAAAGTACTAATGTCTGTGGACCGATATGTACCAAAAACTAATCAGCGCTTCATTTTGTTAAAATACTGGTAGGTTTTCAATTTCAATTCATTCGGTGCAACGGTGTGGAAAAATTCGTGGACGAAAAAAACGATAACACACATCCATCCATCCATCCATCCGCACGCACTTCCAAAAAATGTCACTTTTTGGCCTCTCAGCGAGATCCCAGGTAATTTTTGGCAAAACCGTCACGTGCTAAAATTCAATCTCATTGAATACTTCAATTTGTGACCTTAATTGAGTCCATGGGTTCCGTAGTCTTTACCTAAGGACCCTTGAAGTCGCGCTTGACGCGAGAGCGATTCCAATACTTTCTCCCATGCTTCGCATTGGATAAAGTAAAAAAATATGGGATGATTTGGCATCAGAATTTAATGCTGACTCCAATCGTTTCCGATCTAATTTTATTCTAAGAAATAAATATAAAAATTTAACTATTTTATTAGAAATATCTGCTTTCTTCGATTTTAGTTAGAAATTTTTTTTAATTTAATTTATTAGATATTTACTTTTAAAAAATATACATATACCTATATAATGAATTCTTTTGTTTTATTCTAATTCTGTGTTAAAATAAATTAAAATTCTATTTACATTTATATAGGTATATTTGGCTATATTTAATATTATATAATAATAATAATAATATTATAAAAAATAAATAATATAACGATTTGTTTTGAATTATTTTGATTTGAAACTCTAACCTATAAAATGTTTTTCTAATGTAAATAAACACAGGGTTATCCCCACGATAAAGGTTAACCCATCAAGTTCGGGGAGTTAAAGATAGAGGGGTTAAGTCTGCGATCACCCTATTTTTTTTTTTTAATGAACCATATTTCGAGAGCTAAGCCCAGGGTCTTCCCTAGCATAGGGTCTTCTTAGTTTTATGAAACTGGCCCTTAGTAAATATTAAAACTCGGTTTTCTCGGGAATCCCGGGATTATCTACGAAAACTAATATTCTCATTTCCCTGGAATTATTATTTGGCGGGAAATGAGAAACCCTAGTTTGAAGGTAGACTGGTGTCGAGGGGTGAACCGCGATTGGAATTAGGTGTACACCGTCTTTGGAATTATAATTAAATTAGATTTAAATTAATTTTTTTTTTTAGTTTACTCTATATATTTCGAGCTCTTAACTCATCGTCAGGAGAACATTGACCGAAGATAACATAAAATAATGAACAGAATTTATTTTAATATGATGGACAAATATTTATGACTTAGTGTAAATATAAAAGAATTATCAGAGGATGGGATGGCCTTAAAGAGGGAGACCCGAATGAACAGATGGAGCAGACAGAGGGCTAAACTGGGAATAAAGAAAAAGATATTTATATTTGGAAGTTGCCGAAAATTATGTATGTACCGTAAAGGTAGCAATAAACAATACAATGTGATGTGCAGGTGATAGTGAAAGATTTAATTTTTAATTTTTATAAACCAACACCTAAATTTGATTATTTGGAATTACTTTGGAATTCATCAGATAATCTACTGTTATCTATTGTATTCTACTTGGAAATGAAAGTGGAAGTAGGTGTACACGATTTTAGGTCGCGGTTCACCCCTCGACTAGTGTATAAGTAGATGCCAAATTTCGTTTTGTTAGTAGAACTCTCTAGAAATGTGGCTGGGTCAGATCGATAACAACGTTATTCTCACTGGCGGGGTTTAAAAAAAGAAAAGAAAAAATTCAATTTAATTATTTGTTAGTGATTTTTGTGATTAATAATAAATAAATAAATAACAACAACAACAAAATTGAATGATATTTAAGTGGGTGGGTTAAATTGTCATTTGTAAAATGTCATTTACGGAGGGGGGGTTGTTATAGAAATTTCAATAAATCATTTATAGAATTTGTTTATATAAACAAAATGGGTGAGAAAGAAATTATGTTCAAGTGAACGGGGGATATATCCAAGAATGTGCCAATGTCATTTACGTATTTCTGTGTGGGTGTGTTAGTAGGCGTGAACAAACTGAGTAGTAGGGGCTACATACCTGGCATTTCTGCGACGTTCATGTTGAAAATGAATTTACCCCCAGAAAACAACCCCTTTCGAGCCCCCCCACGTTTCATCAGATGACGACGTTCTTCTTCTTCTTCTCGCATTTCTCCACCAAGTACGAAATGAGATCTAATTTCTAGGAAGCCGCCAAGCACAAAAATTTATTACTTCAAAATGTTTTAAGATAAAGCAAACGACGCACAATTAGATTCAATGGCTCGCATTTAAAAGTTAAAATGACTAACACCACTACTACTACTAACACCATTATACCAACAAAGAATACAGACCAGACGCAGACAGTACTCTTAGAAGAATACAATTTAAATAAATATATTTTATTAATAGTTTATATATATATATACCGGGTGAGTTTTTTTTTCTTTGAGACAGTCTTATAACTCAAAAACAGTGCATTATATGAAAAAAGTTTCAAATAAAAGTTTATTTATATCAGGGGGGAAATTAAACTATACTATTGTTTATCGACTTAGAAAAAGCTTTCATGGGTGTTTCGAGGTCAAGTTCTGTTTTTGAAATGTAAACCTATGTTTCTGTACAAATTCTGAATCTACAAAAAAAAAAAAATTAAGAAAAAAATAAAACCGACTTCAAAAAAATTAAATGCAACAAATAAAATACACTAAAAGATATAAAATAATTATTAATTTATTTAGTAACAACTAAATATTAACATGAAATTACTTAACCCAGTGCTTTCTACATTTGATTCAATCGCGAATCTAATGTAGGGAATTTTTGTCAAATATTGAGTGAAAATAATATTTGAACTTATATATTTCTAACTTGAAATAATGATATTAAATAAATTTTATAATTTTTCTCATTAATATAACAAAGAATAATTGATACGTCAACGAAAATTATTTTGACTGCGCTGGTTTGAAAAAGATATTTTTATCTCGCAGTAGTCTCAAAACATCTTTTTCAAATCAGCGCGGTCAAAATAATTTTCGTTGACGTATCAATTATTCTTTGATATATTAATGAGAAAAATTATAAAATCTATTTAATATCATTATTTCAAGTTAGAAATATATAAGTTCAAATATTATTTTCACTCAATATTTTACAAAAATTCCCTACATTAGATTCGCGATTGAATCAAATATAGAAAACATTAGGTTAATTAATGGCAAGCATCTAACATACAATGCTAACAGATCTAGCTCTCTGGATTGGGAGATCGAATATATAACATCTGAGATTTCAAGTTCACTTGGTGATCCATCCGAATGTCTAGCGGGCTATACGCAAAATGACGTTGGATTGTAGCTAGGTGGATCACATCTTTTTCTCTTGGTCCAGACTTAATACTCGGCTGACTCCAATAGCGTAATCCGTAGTAGTCTCGCGAGATAAAAATACCTTTTTCAAATCAGCGCGGTCAAAATAATTCTCGTTGACGTATCAATTATTCTTTGATATATTAATGAGAAAAATTATAAAATTTATGAAATTACTTTTTGAAGTCGGTGTCAAACATATACATTTTATGAATCGCACTCGACGGATCTTACTTAGTACGTTTGGCGGGTACGCTCGCTTATATAGTTTGTTTGGCACTGACTAAAAAGTAATTTCATGTTAATATTTCGTCGTTTAGTTGTAACTAAATAAGATAATAATAATTTTATACCATTTAGTGTATTTCAATTGTTCCATTTAATTTTTTTGAAGTCGGTTTTATTTTTTTCTTAAAAATTATTTTTATTTTTCTCTTTTAGTGATGTTATTAATAGTGATCATATCATCACAACTTGACCAAATTAATATGGCACCATCCATAAAATACCCCTTTCCAATAAAAAAAGAATCATCAAAATCGGTTCATAAACAAAGAAGTTAGTCCTGAACAAACCTAACAAAAAAGGAAAAATTATATTTACCCGAATATTAGACCTGGCTAGAGCTTCGCACTAGACGAGACGAGACGAGATTTGAGAATATATCGTCTCGGTCTCGTGAATTTTCAAAAAAGACAGTAACGTCTCGGTCTCGACTCGTCAGGGCTATTCTCGTTTGGTTCATATGATATTTATTATTGAACTATTTAAAAAGTAAGGTAAAACGATTTTTATTTAAATTATATTAGGTATTTTAATTTATTCAATAAAATATTAAATAGAAATTTAACCACACAAAAAATGGTTACGAGACCACGAGACTTCACAAGAGACTCTCGCGGTATCGTCTTGTTTTTGTTAAGGCGGTATCGTCTCGGTCTCGTCTCGTTTTTGTTAAGGCGGTCTCGTCTCGGTCTCGTCTCTTTTTTGTTAGGCGGGCTCGACTCGGTACCGTCTCGTTTTCGTTAAGGCGGTCTCGTCTCGGTCTCGTCTCGTTTTCGTTAAGGTCCTGAGTTGAACCATAATTTATTTTCATAATTAATCAATTAAATTCTTATTTTTATACATAATTAAGTCTAATTGAGGCAATATAGTAATCAACGAACAAGGGAAGCTTATGAGTTCTGGGAAAGCATAGTAAATGACCGGCGATTAACAACAGAGAAGAGCATTGACTTGAGTGAGTTCCACAGTATTGACATGAGTGCAGAGAGAGAGTGAGCATAAACTACTGCTATCGAGGTGGCTCTGAATATACACCTACACATATACTTATATTCAAGTTCCGCAGTATTTGACTCCAGAGAGGCGAGCAAGTGAGCATATACTACCAGCGAAGTGCACAGAATACATCTACACAAATACTTTTATACTCAAGCTCCGCAGTTTTGACAGGAGAGAGGCTATCAAGTCCCGCCGTGATTGACTTCAAGAGCCAGGAGTGAATAGGAGAGCTCTACTGTCTTATATATACACATATATATATATCTACACACACAGCGGAGTGCCATACACACCTACGCGCTGAATCATCTGTTACAAGGAGTATACAACGAGCACACACACACACGGAGGCTCCTCTCAGGACTTCGCTTGCATTACAGATACAGAGTGCATTGTACAATCCATCAATAAAACATCTCATTGTCTCATAACCGCTGGTCTGTATAACATTATTTATAGTATTAGTACCAGGAAGCCCATTTCCCTACATCCTTCACTCATCACCTAAGATTTCATTCTCCATTTTAGGGACGTGCCACTTGGATCAGACACTGAGGGACACACCCACCCAATCAACAAATAGCGAAGCAGATTAAATTAAGATTAACATAACAATATAAAGCCCAATTTCCCTAGTACATAAGTTACATTCACCCCCCCTTGCCCCTTAATAACCCCCACCCCCTCGTGAGGCGGTCTCGTCTTGGTCTCGTCTCGGTCCCGTGTCGTTTTTGTTAAGTCGGTCTCGTCTCGGTCCCATCTCGATTTCGTTAAGGCGGTCTCGTCTCGTTTTTGTTAAGGCGGTCTCGTCTCGTCTCGGTCTCGTCTCGTCTCGGTCTCGTCTCGGTCTCGTCTCGTTTTTGTTAAGGCGGTCTCGTCTCGTCTCGGTCTCGTCTCGTTTTCGTTAAGGTGGTATCGTCTCGGTCTCGTCTCGTAGAAATGAGACGAAAAAGTCTCGTCTCGTGCGATGCTCTAACTCTGGCTGATCGATTTCTTGATTCAAAGACTTCCTAATCTGTGATTTTCATTGAAATCGTTAGAACCGTTTTCGAGAAAATGATTATATATTTACGAAAATTGCTCATTTGAAAATATAAGATAAATTTAAATATATTACATTCCACCATTCCTTAACATTTTTTTTCCATTGAGTGACTCTTGATTTTTGATGTTTCTTCAAAATCCTCTTTTTCTTTCTATATTAGATATATTTTCAAGTCAAGTTGTTTCGTTTTATATATCTTTGTATTGATATTTGAATCACTGGGGGATGATGTGGGGGTGGGGGATGAACGAGCCGGTTAAATCCCTCGCAATGGACAACATAAATGAAAAAGCACTCGGCCAAAAGATAATGCCCACGAATAGAAAGATAAAAAAATAAATATAAAAATAAAAAAAAAATAAACGAAAAAATAGGAAAAGGAGGTGGCGAAAACATGAATCAACAAACCACTGGTATAAAATACAACAACAACAACAACAACAACAACAGCCGAAGGGAATCTTAACAACAAGCGGTGACAGCGGAATGGGATTTATTCAGAGGGGTTGAAAAACGAGTGTGAAGAGATGGGCTCTTTTTTTAGGGGGTGGCTTAGAGGGGGAGTTAATCCGTAATATACCCCCCCCCCACCCCTGCCCACGGTGAAACCAACCGGACGGTATATAAAAGTCATTTCCAACCAAATTAGATAATAAAACATTTCATAGGTAGAAAAGGACAGTCAAATAAACCCACGACAAAACAACAACTACAACATCATATACAGGTATAAAATAATAATAATAATAATCATCTGTTTTTCACTTGAAAACAAATTTAAAAATAAAATTAATTCAGAAATATATAAGTTAGTTCAAATGAGTAGATTTGAGAGAGAGAGAAAAAAATTATTATGCTAATAAAATAAATAAGCTGACGTGTTCTGATGTGGCCATCCACTTGACTTTACCATACAACCTGGCCCCTCACTTTTATTTAATATTTAATAAAATTATTTATAATCATGTAGCGGAGGGAGTTAGTTTTTGCATTTTTAGACTTCTGGGGTCCCAATGATTATGTATACAAAATTTGGTTGAGTTTGCTCAAATGGCCTAGATTTTTAATTTTTAACCCCCCCCTCCACCCCCTTAATTTTGGGACGATATACACCAAAATCTAATCAGCTCTTAATCTCGATCGACCAAAATTACGTGTGAAATTTGGTTTCGATATTCACACTAGTTTTTGAGCTAGCTCGTCCACACAAATTTGACAACGCACAGACTAACTAACAGACATTTTGACAAAACAATTATTATCTCAAAAAATATAATTTTTCGATGTTCACTTGTTAGGGCTTTTTTGTAGAGAAAAATTCCATGGTTTTGCTCAATTTTTTTAATCAAAATAGTTTCAGCCGTTTTTGAGATATTTTGAAAAAAAAGAAGGAAAAAAACAACTTTTTCTTGCATGATTACAATACTTGACCATACCCTGTATGGTAAAGTAATAATTTTTTAAAAAATAAAATACACTTGCGGACAAAAAAACGAGCGACCTACTCTCTTTTCCTAAAACTTGATTGGAATAACCAAGGTGTCATAAGTTAAGGATTCTATTGCAATTTAATAAGAAATGAATTGTTAAAGTCGAAGAGCCCATGACCAATTTTTCATGAAGTGTTTGATTCAAGTTGATATTTCACCTAGAGTTATTAATAGTATAGATGAATGGGGAATCGGCTGTTTTCCTGATCTACCTGGGTACTACTGTTACTGCGCATAGGAAAAAGTTGTAAAAAAATGTTTGCCAAAAAAGTGTTTGATTCAAAAGCCAACAAATACTATTCGACAGTTAAATTGATTTTAAATTAAAAATTAACTAAGCCAGACACTTTTAGGGGGGGGGGGCGACACTAAGCCAAACGTTGCATTTTTTTTATTTGAAAAAAATTGTTTGATTCACACTGAGATTTTAATAGCGTCTTAATTATATAGGCTGACCACGAGAAACATTTACGTTTTAGAAATAAAAAAACAATATTAATTTTTCATTGAAAAGTGAATTTATTTTTATTTAGGAACAAATCAAAGATTTTAGTAGAAATATTTTTACATTGCATATCAGAGGGTTTCGTCCCCTTGGGAATCGAACCCAAGCGCTAACTAAGCTTGCCGGGCTGTTAGCCAAACCCTTAAGACAAATCTCTCTCCGATATGCAACATATATAAGAAATAAAGCTACAAATATTTCACTCCTTTCAACTCGAATGGAATAGTAAAAAATCAGGCTAAACTTAAAAATGATGTGCAATGTAAAAATATTTCTACTAAAATCTTTGATTTTTTCCTAAATAAAAATAAATTCACTTTTTCAATATTATATAATTGGGTTGATTTTTGAAAAAATTCCATCTTTTTTCAAAAAAGAAACTCAAAAAAGATGCTTAAATCTTTACATTAATCATTTAAATATAAACTCTGCCTAAGCCGGTCCCAAGCCCGTGTTGAAAAAAGAGGAGGGTTCCCAGTGAGGTTAGCTCCCTGCTAGGATGAAAACCCATTTGCTCACAGAACTAACGATAAGCCTCGGAATTGGATGGATGACACGGAAACGACCACTGCTTGGACAAGGACAACGAATAAATTAAGAAAGAAGAGAATTTGGAGAAAGAAAGATGTCTTGAGAATAGGGGCATGGAATACTAGATCATGGAACAATAAAGCACAGGAAGTGTTACTAGAACTCACTAGAAATAAAATTGACATTTGCGCGATATCTGAGTCAAAAAAGAAAGGGAAAGGAATAACTCCATATCAGGATTACCTCCTGTTTTTTAGTGGTGTACCCAAAGAATCAAGAGCTAAAGAAGGTGTTGCACTGGCTATCCATAGGAACTTGGAAAGATTAATTGACCATCATGAATATATTTCTGAGAGGATTCTTATGGTATCAATGAAAGTCGATAACTCCCATCTGTATGTTTTTAGTGTGTATGCGCCTGAGGATTGTAAGCCTAAGTTGGAGAAGGAACAATTTTATGACTCCCTCCAAGAAAATCTATCTAAAATACCTCCAAATAATCCTGTACTAATTCTAGGAGATCTAAATGCCAGAGTAGGAGACGATGTTGTGCACGGAATTAAACATCGCTTCAATGAGAGAGAGTATAATGACAATGGAACTATCTTTGTTCAATTTTGCGCAGATAATGAGCTGAGGATCAATAACACCTTTTTCGACCATAAGATCCAACATAAATACACATGGCAAAATACTAGGGGCCAAAAATCTACTTTAGATTATGTTGTTTCAAATCGTAACTTACATCCATCGCAGATACTAGACGTAAGATCATTGAACTCAGCTGACGTTGGGAGCGATCATAGTCTTGTTCTCTGCAAACTACGGCTGCAAGTACAACGAATTAAGAAGAAAGAAACCATCAAGGAACAAAGATTAAATATAGAACTATTAGAAGACGAAAGTATTAGGCACCTCTATCAGGCGAGACTGACAAATCTGATCCACGAAAATCAGACAAATATTTCAAATGAGATCAATGATTACTGGAGGAACATAAAATATAATATCCTAACCGCTGCCAAAGAAGCAATTGGAGTGAGAGAAGTAAAGATCCCATCACAAACTCTTAAGAAAACACCCTGGTTCTGTGAGGAGATTAAAGACCTGGCAGATCAGAAAAGAAAAGCTTTTCTGCAATTTAAAGCATTAGGAACATCTCAGGCATATAACGTCTATAAGTTGATAAGAAATCAAGTTAACTGTAAAATCAGACAAATAAAAAGAGATTACTGGGAAGCTTATACTAAGAACCTTGAGAGAGATTTTTACGGCCAGCAAAGGAAAATATGGGGAATGTTACGTAATCAAAAAAAGAACTTCAAGAATACTCGCCCGTGAACAGAATAGAGAAAGATACATGGATTAAATACTTCGAGAAGCTCTATGCCGGCACAAATGAAGAACTTCCGAGGATTGGTGATTCAAGGGATGTGGTGAGTGTTGATGAGGAGGAGGTTTATGAGGTCATAAAAAAGTTTGAAAAATAGAAAATCTCCTGGCGAAGATAACATCACTAACGAGTTGATAAAATATGGAGGTATACCCCTGTGGGAAGAGATTTCAAAGCTGATTCTGCTGATATTTGAAAGAGGCAAGATCCCTGAAGAATGGAGAACAAATGTCGTTATACCCATTTTTAAGAAAGGCGAAAGACGGGTGCCTGATAATTACCGCGGAATAAACCTGCTTAACACTCATCTGAAGCTAACTACAAAAATAATATCAAATAAACTACAGGAAATAATTAATATCCATGATGAACAACAAGGATTTCGAAGAAATCGATCATGTATTGATGCCATTTTTGCCATCAGACAACTCTCCGAAAAAGCCTATGAATTCAATAAGCCAGCTTTCTTCTGCTTCATTGATATTGAAAAGGCGTTTGATAAAATCAAGCTTGCACATATCATCAACATCCTGATTAAGCATAAAATACCAAATAGCCTTATTAACCTGATCAAAGATATCTACACAGACAACTCTGCAAAATTAAAAATAGAAGGAAGACTGACACAGAGCATCCCAGTAAACCAAGGGATTAGGCAAGGTGATTCCCTTAGCCCATTACTATTCAACATAGTAATGAACGAGATAATAGAGGGAATTAAGGACCTTAAAGGATACACCATCGGAGATGAAAATATATCATGTGTGTGTTACGCTGACGACGCAGCCCTGGTTGCCGAAGATGAAGATTCTCTTCAAAGACTTCTATACCGATTCAGTCTACTAGCCACCAAATTCGATCTTACCCTATCAACAAAAACAAAAGCTCTTACTATATCCAAAGAGCCACTTCGATGCAAATTACAGCTATATGATAAGATAATAGAACAGGTCATGACATTTACGTACCTTGGTATTCAGATAACCTCTCATCAAGATCTAGAGACAGAAGTAAAAACACAATCTATTAAAGCCCTACGGATATCAGGTTGTCTTAATAGCACAATCTGGTCGAATAAGTTTTTAAGAACAGAAGCCAAGGTGCGAATATATAAAACTATGATAAGGCCAATATTGACGTACGCAGCCGAAACAAGGCCAGATACAGCTAAAACTAGGCAGATGTTGGAGACGGCTGAGATGAAGACCCTAAGAAGAATCCTTGGCGTATCGTTGTTTGATAAACAAAGAAGTGAAGACATCAGGGAAAAATGTGAAATACAAAAGATCGATGACTGGGTCAAATGTAGAAGAGCGAATTGGTATGCACACGTGGAAAGAATGAGCGAAGACCGAATTCTCAAGAAAATTTTAACGAACAAGCCAGCAGGGAAAAGAAGTAGAGGTCGACCTAAAAAACGCTGGCAGGACGAGTTAGGATAAACAGACCACAGGTCTATCAATAAGAAGAAGAAGAAGAAGAAGATTTAAATATAGGAACCGACACTGAAAACTTTTTTAAGTTTAGCCTGATTTTTTACTATTCCATTCGAGTTGAAAGGAGTGAAAAATTTGTAGCTTTATTTCTTATATATGTTGCATATCGGAGAGAGATTTGTCTTAAGGGTTTGGCTAACAGCCCGGCAAGCTTAGTTAGCGCTTGGGTTCGATTCCCAAGGGGACGAAACCCTCTGATATGCAATGTAAAAATATTTCTACTAAAATCTTTGATTTGTTCCTAAATAAAAATAAATTCACTTTTCAATATTATATAATTGGTTGATTTTTGAAAAATTCCATCTTTTTTCAAAAAAGAAACTCAAAAAAGATGCTTAAATCTTTACATTAATTAATTTTTCAAGATACTATTTATTTAACTTAAGTTCCATAGTTGTGGTTATACGCCATTTACTTTACGTAGAGAAAATGATGTCAGGAAGGTGACGTCCTTCTTCCTGAGGCATTTTTCTATTCTGTCCAGGAAGCTCCTCCACACGTCCTGACAGGTCACCTGATTTCAAGATTTGGAGATGTGCACTGGCCTCCTCGATCTCCGGACCTTAACATGTGTGATTTTTATTTGTGGGGACATTTGAAAGAGCAAGTTTATCGACATAAACCCCGTACTTTAGATGACTTGAAAGCGGCGATACGTACTGAGGTGGCGTTGATCACTGAGGATACACTGGAACGAGTGTGGAGGAGCTTCCTGGACAGAATAGAAAAATGCCTCAGGGAAGAAGGACGTCACCTTCCTGACATCATTTTCTCTACGTAAAGTAAATGGCGCATAACCACAACTATGGAACTTAAGTTAAATAAATAGTATCTTGAAAAATTAATATTGTTTTTTTATTTCTAAAACGTAAATGTTTCTCGTGGTCACCCTGTATGTTTTTAATAATACTTACAAAAAGCCAGACACTTTTGCCGGGGCTTAACACGTCGAAATATCTTGTACGGATAGTCCAGTCAAATTGTGCTCAAATGGAGAAAGTTTTGGAGTAGTTCTGATTTTTTGAATACATATTTGTTTTTTGGGGCGCAGAATTCAAATCTGAGGTCTCCCAGCTAAATTTCGTGACGCAACATTGTAGAAAATGCAAAACAAAAAAAGGTGAAAATTTCCATTTTTTTGGCAGTTTTTGGCTTATAACTTGAAAACTATCAACTTTTCGTAAATAACCTTTCTATTCAAAAAAAAAGTTCATAAAATGTCCTACAAATTTTACCATTTAGATTTTTTCTCCGACCAACCGTGCGGGCTCAAGCGGAAATCTGTTTCCGACCCGGGCAGAGCCCACCCGGATCACCCAAAAACTCGCACTTTTTTCGATATTTTCCCATTTTGACCATGAAGAAAAACGTTTACGACAAAGACCACCCTGTACATTTTTAAACTAAATTAGAATTTGCTACAATTAAAACAAAGTTTCATCTTAATTGAATAAATGGTAATCCGTGCCCCAATGAGGTTGGAAGTTTTGAAAAACTGCAATTTTCCTTCATAAAGTGAAAACCACTCATCCTAAAAACTTGATTCCTATCTTATTCTCTTTGTTGACTTGAACGTTTACCTGTTTTTTGTTAAAAATCTTAGATTTGTAGATATCCAGGGGGTATCACTGAGCCAGACAACCCTAAAGTTGCATTTTTTTTATTTGAAAAAGTGATTGATTCACTCGGACAATTTAATAGCGTCTTATTTATGTTTTTAATAATACTTGCAAAAAGCCAGACAATTTTGCCGGGGCTTAACAATTGTCGGGCGTCGAAATATCTTGTACGGATAGTCCAGTCAAATTGTGCTCAAATGGGGGAAAATTTTGGGGTAGTTATGATTTTTTGGATATAAATAATATATATATATATATATAAGAGTATATAGGTATGTAAACTTCCTGTTATCCCGTATAGTGCAATGTACCGGGTGATTCAATAAGGGTGACGAGGTGCCGTGTCTCAGGAACTAATAATCGTAGAAGTTTGGAAAAAAAATCCTTCAGAGGAAATCGGCCAAGAAAAATTGCTGGAAATATTTTTTAAGTTCATAAGTCTACCGCTAGGTGGCTAAATAGCTTCGATCGTATAAAAAATGCAATTTTCTCGAAAATTTTCCAATATAAGTTTAGAAATGAATACTCTCACGTTAATGCCATCATAATAGACCATCTTTTTGATAAATGGCTTTTTATTGTAGGACGTAAAATAAAGGCGGGTGGGGATGCTAAGCTTTTATGGACTCTAGTGTCTATAACTTAAGTTTGACTTAACGGAAATTTGTTAACAAGGTCTGGTTCAAGAAAGGAAGGTTTGGTGAATAAAATAAAAAAACATCCATGCCATTCTAGTTCTTGCCGCCCTCGCTAAGGGCGTGTTTTATAAAGTTAAACGTTTTATTAATTTTTCTCCGAAATCTTAAATAGAACCGTATAATTATTTTATTAGATTCAGAAAGTAGATCAAATTTGCAACAAAATATGTTCAAACCGCATGTCGATATCTCCATTCGTTTAACAGTTATTGCTTAAAGAATATTTTATTAACTAATTTATTAAAGAAACAAAATAGGTAATTGAGTTTTCAAATTTTTTTTTAAGTTTCGTATTCAAGCATGCCATCCACAAATAAAAAAACAGTTTAAAACTTTGTTCTTGTTTTCATTTAATCACAAAAATAATGATATAACATAACAAACAATAAAATAACAATTACAACATTAACATCTATTTGTGAAAAATGCCGTTTCCATAGAAACTGTCAACCAAGTCTTTCACGGCCTTCTAAGAAATTAGACATTTTTGAAATTTAATACCTACTCACAGGCGACAGAAAAGCATTAGGAAAAAAGCGTTATTATCATTATTTTTGTGATTAAATGAAAATAAGAACAAGGTTTTAAACTGTTTTTTTATTTGTCCATGGCATGCTTGACTACGAAACTTAAAAAAAATTGAAAAATCAATTACCTATTTTGTTTCTTTAATAAATTAGTTAATAAAATATTCTTTAAACAATAACTGTTAAACGAATGGAGATATCGACATGCGGTTTGAACATATTTTGTTGCAAATTTGATCTACTTTCTGAATCTAATAAAATAATTATACGGTTCCATTTAAGATTTAGGAGCAAAATTAATAAAACGTTTAACTTTATAAAACACGCCCCTTAGCGAGGGCGGCAAGAACTAGAATGGCATGGATGTTTTTTTATTTTATTCACCAAACCTTCCTTTCTTGAACCAGACCTTGTTAACAAATTTCCGTTAAGTCAAACTTAAGTTATAGACACTAGAGTCCATAAAAGTTTAGCATCCCCACCCGCCTTTATTTTACGTCCTACAATAAAAAGTCATTTATCAAAAAGATGGACTATTATGGTGGCATTAACGTGAGAGTATTCATTTCTAAACTTATATTTTAAAATTTTCGAGAAAATTGCATTTTTTTATACGATAGAAGCTATTTAGCCACCTAGCGGTAGACTTATGAACTTAAAAAATATTTCCAGCAATTTTTCTTGGCCGATTTCCTCTGAAGGATTGTTTTCCCAAACTTCTACGATTATTAGTTCCTGAGATACGGTACCTCGTCAACCTTATTGAATCACCCGGTACAAGAGCCTGAAAAACTCTCTCTTTGGAATTTAATATCTCCGGAACTATATTGTTTTGCCACCAATCGAAGCAGAAGTATTTAAATAATAATCTCTTTAAATTTCAAAAAATAATCATAAGAAAACCCATATATGGTGAAACAACTACCTTAAATAAAAGCAAGACTTGGTTAAATTATAAATATTCCAAAATATATAGGTATACATATCTACACATAATAGATGAATTTTCGCTATTTCTGGATCGTACCATTTAAATGCGAGAGAGGATTATATTCCGCTCTTAGTGGGCAGAACACCCACACACACATACATATATATCCTTTGACAATCCTGACACGGCATTCAAGGCTGTCAAGTACACTTGACACGTGACACTTTCAACCCCTAACCCACCCCTATATACTACCTTTTCTACTCTATTCCTATATATTATATTAAAATGAATTTTTCGATTGATACTTGATGGACTTTTGCCTTTTTCTCTCCCCGTCTAATCACTAATACCGCCCCTCTCTCCTCCCCTCCCTCTTTTGCTCCCATCTGGTACAAATTATATCCTGACCGGAAATCGAACCGCACAACTTGAGAGTTTATTAGTCTGGGTTCTCGAGTAGTAGAACTTAGACCACACTCTGCTTCCTTTCCACACACCCCAGGGGTGGGTTTTCGCACACATCTAACAAAATTTGTGACATTTTCATTAAATACGCTGGTGCTCCCTCTCGTTTCAATTCCCAATATAGGGAGAGAGGGTGCAGCAGCACCTTCCTTATTTCTGGGCTCCTTTCATCCCCCCCCCCTCGTCACCGAAACTCCGTCAACCAACCACCGTCGGCGTCGTTTCTATTCCACCCTCTCTTATTCAATATTCGATTTTCAATTTTTCAAATATTCACACAGCTGCATTTTTAGACAATTTCAATAACCTAAAGGGAGAGAACTGGATATATATATCTACTATATATTACAACGAATAGCAATAGATTATAATAAAATTAATTTTCTCTGTCTTTTTTTTTGAGGGGTTTAACAGAAAATTGTTAATAATAAATTGGATGTGCGCGCGCATCCTAGTATTATTTGTTATTGGGTGCCAGCACGAGTGAACATTTTCAATACCTAAACATGGTTAGAAATTCAAATATAGGGTTTTGAAAGAATATACCAGGTGTGTAACTTTAAAATGCAGGTTTTTTATCCAATAGATGGCCCACAAAGCCTATAGTTTCTGGAGCCATAACCAATATCGTCGTTTTGTAGCTATGTCTGTCGGCCTCCCTGGTGTAATGGTCAGCATGCCTGGCTGGCAGCCCGGGGGTCTCGGGTTCGATTCCCGACTACACCCAGTCATTTTTTCTATAAGTATAGGGTCGGTCAATCAGAAGAAAAAAGTACCGGAAGCCATCGAATACTTGTGGAAACATACAGTGCAGAGACTCTATCTGTCAACACTCACGAACGGTGGTTTAAACGATTCAGATTTCAATGTCAGTGACAAAAAACGTGAAAATCGAATGAAACAGTTTGAAGAAACCGAATTGTTGCTGAAACCTGGCGAAACAGTTTATACAGATCGCTACTGACAACAAATTATTGAATCATACGTTGATAGAAAATCGACCAGTATGTGCTCGAAAGCATGGAAAGGTGATTTCGCTGAATGAGAATGCACCCAGTCACGGAGCAAAACTGGCCAAGTACACTCTGACAGCACTTGGTTGGGAAATATTAGCCCACCCGCCGTACTCACCAGACCTTGCTCCTTTCGACTACCACCTGTTTGCATCCATGGGACACACACTTATCGAGCAGCATTTTCATTCTTATGAAGACGTACACAAATTGAAGATCTAGTTAATTTATCAAAGTTTACTGTCAGAAATATTATTCGAGTTTATAAAACAACGGCTACAATACCTACAAAACCTCGGTATGCGTCGAAATCCAAAATATCAGATGCTGATAGACGGGCATTGAAGAAGTTTATTAGAAAAAACAGGCGTTCGAACTATGGTGAATTATCTGTTCTTTGGAGCGATGCTGTGGGGCGAAGTTTTTCAAGATCCACGTGCCATAGAGAAGCCCTTAAGTTAGGTTTTAAAACTTACAAGGTAATTTTATTTCAACACATTAATTGGACGAGTGATGAGTGGAATAGTGTCCATTGAAGTTTGTGTTGGGGACAATTGTAGCAGAGTTATTCGTCAGAAAAATGAAGCTTTCAATTCATATTGTTTAAAAATGAAAGTAAAATTTCCTTCTTCAGTTATGGTATGAGGTTCAGTGTCTGCTAGAGGTGTTGGAAAACTTCACTTCATTGATGGAATTGTAAACACCAATAAATATTTAGAGATTTTAAAAAAATCGTTACTTCGAACAATGGCAGATGCATTTCAGAATAATAATAATTTTGTGTTCCAACAAGACGGGGCGGCCTGCCATACATCAAGAAAATCTTTAAAATGGCATTCTGATCATAATGTTCCACTTTTGGAGTGGGTGGCAAACAGTCCCGAATTGTCATCAATAGAAACTCTTTGGCACACAATGAAAAAGCTATTACGAATACAACCAGCGAAACGTAGTCGAATTAAAACACAAACTTCAAAATATTTGGGATACTTTCACTCAAGATGAGGGTCAAAATTTAATAAGTACGTTGCGCAAAAGAATTCAAAAATAAAGGCGACGTCACACAGTGGTAAAGGTTTATTTTGTATGTTTTCCTTGTTTTTAACAATTAAAAAATAATTTTAATTTAAATGTTACAATAAAATGTTTTAAATTGTTTAAAATGTTGTTCAAAATGATAATAAAAATAAATATTTAAATTAAATTTACCGTGAATTAGAATAATTTTATATAAAAAGAAAAAATATTGGCGGGCCAATTGAGATGGGACGGGGCTCGTATATAGAAATATTTTGGGGGGTTTTTTTTGGGCTTCCTAGATGCTGAATTTTGTGCAGGTGCTCATGTTGCACATGACTAGATATGGCACTGGCTTCAAAGAAACTCAAAATATAATTTGCTTATAAAGTTTCCACTGGATTCACCTCCACCGATTTTACAGGTTCTCTTTACCTTCAATACGAGTTAGGCCCGGTCAAAACAGGCAGGACGTATGTGGTAAGAGTGAATACTCTTGTGAAGTGAGCCTGCCTCCCGGGCGTGCCGAGTTATTTAGAGGGAATCTAATATATTCCAATCTATTTTCAAGCTTTGTGAATATTTCTCTTAATTTCGAATTCATTCATGATGAAGTTTTATTATTTATAGATGCGGAGATAGAGGGAATAGCGTCTTCTCTCTCGTACAAAGGGCTGGCTGGTTTTCTGCAAAAGGCAAAATTATTTATGTATATCATTAGATGAATTAATTCACTCTGTCAGGATTCCAATTGGATTTCCGAAGCAAATCTATTTCCCTGGCTGGCTGGTGGATCGTTTTTAATTCAGATATAGGTATATATATATATGTATATTGTACCTATCTAATGTAGAGTATTAGTGGCTGCGATTAAGATTAGAAAACCGCCCGTTTTTTTAATTATTCATGCTGGGTTAAATGGAACAAGAGAGAGAGAGAGAGAGGCAGAGCAGCCAACCTTACCAATTGGAATATCTAATCAACTCATTTTATTATTTATTCTTATTAATTATGCAATTGAAACTTGTGTGGGATTTTAGGCTTTTTTCTTTTGGATATGAAATTGAAAATTCTTGTGATATTAATATATAAGTACCTGGAGCCACCGAGCGATGCACGGTAACCAAATTAAAAAAATAGAAATATATATGTTACCGGCCAAGCCCGATTTCAGGACAAACTAGTTTTGCCTAGGCTAAACTAGTTCTTCCTATACCTCGATAGGATTAACTAGTAGCAGCTAAGTCCAAACTAATTGTCCTAAGCCCGATATGATAAGCCAGTTTAAGCCTACGAGCTAAACTAGTTGATCCTGATATAAATACACACACTCTAGGATAAACTAGTATGGCCTAGTCTAAACATTATACTATATTTAGAAAGTCAAAATAAATAGATAAATTGAATAAAATACTCCGTAATTGGAAAAATAATCATTTTTATTAAAACGATAATGATTCGTCGTTAAAGTTATGGATAATTGGTAATACAAACAATCATACTATAACAAATTTAATAATAAGTGTTTTTTTAATAGAAGCAATAATCATTCGACTCTGCTAAATTGGTTTAGACTAGGCCATACTAGTTTATCATAGAGTGTGCGTATTTATATTAGGATCAACTAGTTTGGCCTAGGCTAAGCTGGTTTATTCTATCGGGCTTAGGACAAATTAGTTCGGACTAGACTATACTAGTTAATCCTATCGCGTATAGGAAGAACTAGTTTAGCCTAGGCAAACTAGTTTATCCTGAAATCGGGTTTGGCCGGTAACATATGTAGTACACGCCCCTGTACCCTCCCCCCCACCCAGAAACCCCGCACTCCCATCCCAGGATCCCATTCAACTGAACCCCTCACATTCATCCCCACCCGGAACCCAGTTTTTGCATTTCTAGCTGTCCACAGATTATATAGGTATATAAATAAATTACGTATAATTATTTTTTTTAATTAAATTTTAACAATTTAATCAATTAAATAAGTAATAAATTTATTGAAGCAATTTTTATATAAAATAATGTTTACATTCTATTTGAGGCTTCGATTTCGGAGATTACTTCCCACCATCGACTGTACTTGATCTCCTAACTTGCGATAATATATGTTGTCCGTGTTTTTAAATAAGAGGAATTTTAATCAATTTTTTTTTATAAATTTTATTAAACCAATTATTTTACATTAATTAATGTATACATTGTATTTTTGCTTCGATTCCGGAGATTACTTCTCCACCATCGAGTGTCCTTATTCATCTTTAGTCCTTATTTTTAATAAGAGGAAAAATCTAATTAGATAAAAAAACCTCTTTTCCGATAATTATTTCAATTCCATTATTCCCCAATCAAGTCGATTGGTAATCCTCCAATCCAATCCCTTTCCCTATCATTTTTTAATCAATTAATAATAATAATAATAAATAATAATAATAAATTTTTATTGAACCAATTATTTTACATGCATTAGCGTATACATTTTATTTGAGCTTCGACTTCGGAGATTACATCGCCACCATCTTTAATCAATTAAATTGGCAAATTCATATATAACAATGTTTGGGTTTTAAAATTCAAAAACCAATTAATAAATAAAAGATAATTGGAAAAAATGTAAACAAACTTTTTTTGAGATTTTCATCTATCAATAATTACTGTAATTAAGAAAAGATCAATTAAGATTAAATTTGTCGAGGTCCAGACCTAGCCAGAACGTTTTCTCATCCTCAAAACTTGTTAATAGAGTTGGTTTCATCAAAATCGGTAGAGCTGTTTTCAAAATAGAACTAAGATACAAATATATACATATATAAATAAATATATAAACAATTTTTGCTTTTTTAATAATAGTAGATAATTTTATTGAACCAATTTTTTACATGAAATAGGCTTCGATTTCTGAGATTACTTCCCCACCATCGAGTGTACTTGATCTTATAGCTTGTGAAAATATTTTTAGTCCGTGTTTTTTAATAAGAGGAATTTTAACTCAATTAAATTGGCAAATTCTAATATATAACAATATTTGGTATAAAGTATTAGTGGGTTTTAAAATTAAAAAAACCAATTAATAAATGAAAGATAATTGAAAAAAATGTAAACAAACTTTTTTATTGAGATTTTCATCTATAAATAATTACTTTAATTAAGAAAAGATCAATTAAGATGAAATTTGTCGAGGTCCAGACCTAGCCAGATCGTTTTCTTCATTCTCAAAACTTGTTAATAGAGCCGTTTTCAAAATAGAACTAAGATAAAATAAATATGGTATACAAACAAATAAATATATAAACAAACAATTTTTGCTCGTTTAATAAGAGTAGATTTATCGTTTTTTATTATTAGTCTCTGGAGCAGCACCGAGCGATGGTCAGTAACTTTTTGCTTCAGTTAAAAGTAAATATTAAAATAATTTTTAATTTAAAATTAAAAAGGTCGATTTTTATTTGGATTCAGAATTAAATAAAAAAAAATGTCCTTGGAATCTATGGCCGGCAAAAGAGAAACTTTTTTCTATTGATATATGTACTTTCTAATGGCTGTAGGTCTACAAATTATATCGAATTTCGTAGCTCTCAGTACGTAAACATCAACTTCTGGATCTTCTATTTTAACCAAAATCGTGTGGTACTTCTTCTTGCCTCTATATAACTTAAGTTTCAAATTTAAAGGCTCTGCGACTTTCCGAAGACGAGATATGAACAATTAAAATTATTTATTTTACGACATGACTAATTTACACCCCCTTCCTTTATTTCAATCGGATTAAAATGTATACACAACTAATAACACATGAGACTTTTTTTTTTTTTTTTTTTTTTTTAATGATATTGATATGAGAAGGAGATACACCAGAAGGTGGATCCCCTAAAGGCCATGTATGGGCTGGCCTCCTCCATCGTGAAAAGAACAGAGTAGAAGGAAAAGAAGCCGGATCACGATCCAATCTCAGAAACTTAGATACAATTCAATATCCAATTTACTAAGGTTTTAGGGGCTTCGATCAGTGGTAAATTTCTCCGCGCGATAAATTCGGTTAAATTTATCTCCCACTTAATTTTTATTACCAGACCCTATACTTACAGAAAAAATGTCTGGCATAGCCGGGAATCGAACCCGAGACCTCCGGGTTGCCAGTCAGTTACTCTGACCATTACACCACGGGGGCGGACACTTGATAAGTACACCAATTTTATATATATACAAGAATTGCTCGTTTAATAAGAGTAGAGTAGATAATAGGTTTAATAAGAGTAGATATAAATAAATAACTCTACTAATTAAAATCCTCAAAATTTAGTCTTAATTAGAACTTGATTTAGGTTGGTGCGCCAGTATTTGAGCAACTCATTGAGAGCAGAAGAATGAAAGGCTGCGTAGAAGCTAGGCGGAGTCCAGTCGTTGATGGGGGTTTATAGAAATAATAATCTTAATAAATTTGATTTGTCATAAACTATTAATTAAAATTCTTCCAGGACTTAAGTGACTTGATTTAAATTTTCGTTAAATTGAAGTGTTGGTTTTGTAACAAATATAATAAAACAATAATTTCAATAACTATTTGAATTATTTAGATTGATAATTATACAGTTTCGGTTCACACATCTGGTCGACCATTCAGTAGTTCTAAAATTGAAATGAAACATTTTATTTACATTTTTTCTTTTTATAGAGAATTATATAACACAAAAAATTTACTAATTCTTGAACGAGATGTATCTTTGATGATTTCAAACTATTGTAAATTTTTTGTGTTATATAATTCTCTATAAAAGAAAAAATGTAAATAAAATGTTTCATTTCAATTTTAGAACTACTGAGGATGGTCGACCAGTGGTGACCGAAACTGTATATGAAAAGATATTAATTTGCCGATGGTAATAGATTCAAATTTACTAGAAAATCATAAGATGGTGTCATCTATTAAATCCGATGGAATGGAATATTTTTAATTATATGTCAGGGGGTTGTTTTTCACCCCCTCGGGAATCGAACCCGAGTGCCAGTAACAGCAATCCGGGCCATCTGGCTCACCTGCGGGATACGAACCTCTCTGACATATGTAAAGGCGTAAACGGTGAAAAACAACCCCCCTGACATATAATTAAAAATATTCCATTCCATCGGATTTAATAGATGACACCATCTTATGATTTTCTACGAAACTGTATAGTTATCAATTAAATAATTGAAATAGTTATTGAAATTATTGTTTTATTATATTTGTGACAAAACCAACCCTTCAATTTAACGAAAAAAATAAACTATTAATTAGTTTTAAAATTTAAAAAATCACGTCGGGGTTGTCGTGCAAGCCGATTATAATAAGTAGTGCCTGGAGCACCGAGCGATGTTCGGTAACTTTTTGCCTCTAATTAGCTTAAGTTTCAAATTTCAAGGCTCTGCGACTTTCCAAAGACGAGATATGAACGATTAAAATATTTATTTTGCGACATGACTAATTTACACCCCCTTCTTTTATTTCAATCGGATTAAAATTGATATACGACTAATAACTCATGAGAATAAGTACACCAATTTTAGCGAAATTGTTAGAGCCGTTTTCGAGAAACCAATTATATACTATCATCATCATTGAGTATACAGTCCTAAGACTGGTTTGATGCAACAATCCGTCTCCACTCGACTCTGTCCCCCGCCAGCTGTTTGACCTCTCTAAATGTCTGGCATCCCATATCCCCAATTATTTGGTTGAAATATTCTAATCTGAGTCTTCCCCTTCCCCTTTTCTTTCCCACCTCCCCTCCAAGATATCCCTAAGCAGTCCCCCATGTCTCAGTGTGTGCCCCATCATCTGACCTCTTCTCTTCTTCAGACTCTTCCACAAGGTTCTTCTTTCTCCGATTTTTCCAAGAACTTCTTCATTTGTAATTTTATCCATCCATTTGATATTCCTTATTCTTCTGTAGCACCACATTTCGAAAGCCTCTAATCTCTTTCTCTCCGCTTTTCTAATTGTCGAGGTTTCACACCCGTACATGGCTATGCTCCATACATATGTCTTCAATAGCAACTTCCTGTTTGCTAAGCTGATTGAGGAGGAGCATAGTAGTTTTTGTTTTGAATTAAACCCCATTTTTGCTTGGGCAATTCTTGATTTAATTTCGTTTTCGCTCCTCCCATCCCATGTTATTTTACTTCCTAGGTAGCGGAATTCCTTAACTCCTTCTAGGTTTTCTTGGTTAATTTTGATGCATTCCTGTCTCGTTTGTTCTTTTTTGTACATACTAGGGCCTTGGTTTTATTCTTGTTTATTTTCATTTAGATTTCTTCTATTAGGATTTGGTTAATTCCATTCAAGGCGTCCTCTAATTCTTTTTATTGCTTCCTAGAAGGGCAATGTCATCGGCAAATCTTAACATAGCGATCTTTTGACCTTGGATTTCTATACCTGTAGACACAATTTTGTCTTTGAATTCTTTAGAATAATTAATAATACTATGATATGCAAGAATTGCTCGTTTGACATGACAAGAATATAGGTAGAATAATTGAATAAACCGGCACAAGTGCGAGTCAGATCCATCCACTAACGAGGTTTCTAATTATACTCACTGGTTCTCAAACTTTTTGAAGTCCTATAAAAAATCTTAGGCGAACTATATACAAAATGCGAATAGATATATATAACTAAAATATCATTTTAATAATAACCTGCATATAGCTATTTGGGATTTTCTAGGGCCCACTTAGAAATGTCACCTGAGCACACCCTTGATGAAATAAATCTAATTATATTAATCGAGCAATTCTTGTATATGTACAATGTAACCAGAGCTTTTTGGCTATAATTGTCCTAAAAATGTAATTACAATATTTCGAATACTGTGTCTCAAAGATTAAGATTTAATTATTGAACAAAATATTTAGTTTGTTTTTAAAAATTTATCCTAAATCTTTGCAAAAGCCATTATAAGTAATCATGTCTAATGAAAAAACGGCTTGATCTTGAAAGTTTATTAAAAAGCTAAATCTAAAATGAAGAAATTTTTAATGAAAAGTTTTTATTTTGAGATTAAAGAGATCTCTAATCGGAATACCTTTGGTCATATACTATGTGCTGTCTAAACAATATGTTCCTGAGGACAATAAATAAAATAAATAAAAAATACCTTTGGTCGGGTTAAAATTTGATCTCTTTATTTATTAACATTGTTTATTATATTATTATTATTAGGTATTATTTATTATCCAATAAAGCTTAATATTTCATTTTTGTTGATAATAATAAATGAATAATAATTATATGATGATTTAAAAATAATTAAAATTTTAATATTTAATTCTAATTATTTAGTCAATTATATTTATTAAAAAGTAATTAGATAATAAAATATATCTACTCTTACTGAACGAGCAAAAATTGTATATATATTATATATATTTATATATCTATATATTTAAATTTGTATCTTAGTTCTATTTTGAAAACGGCTCTACCGATTTTGATGAAACCAACTCTATTAACAAGTTTTGAGGATGAGAAAACGATCTGGCTAGGTCTCGACTCGACAAATTTCATCATAATTGATCTTTTCTTAATTAAATTGATTATTGATATTTAATTAAATTAATTTTTAAGAAATTAAAGATAAAGTCGAAATTTTAGTATAATTGCTTATACCAACCCATCTGAGGTCTAGCGATTCGTCCGATATCTGAGAAGCCAAGAGAGTGCACTAGATTACGGTCCGCATGATACCCCACCACCGGTGGTCCGTGGTGGGGTATCATGCGGGCTATACGCGGATTGATACCGGGTAACACCTAGATGGACTATCTTTTTTCGCTCTCTTGGTTCAGGATGGAGAATCAGCTGGACCTCAATGGTTCTTATAAAAACGGTAGTCTGGCTAAGTATTCTCTAAAATTTCGCTTTATAAAAATATCTTTGAATTTCTTAAAGATTAATTTAATTAATTTGATAATTTCTATATTTGTACAAATATACTAGAAAAACAAATTTATTTATATTTGTTAAAAACTCCGTTTAGTAGATCTGCTCGCGAATCTACTTCCGCGGAATTCTAAATTAATTTGATTATTGATAGATGAAAATCTCAATAAAAATGTTTGTTTACATTTTTTCAATTATCATTTAATTATTAATTGTTTTTTTTAATTTTAAAACCCACTAATAGGTTATAATAAATATTATTATATTATATTAAAATTAGGCAATTTTTTTTTAATTAACAGGTTTATAAATCATAACATTACAGGCGGATTCATAACAAAACAAGTGTGTTTACAAATAAAGTGGTTCAAGTGGCTTTTTTTATACATATAACTTGGAAACAAATCTTATTTAGTTTTATGTTTTTATTTCAGATCCTATACGATTATTTTTTTTTATTATTTTTTTTCTATTTATTTTTTATAATGTTTATCAATATGAACGAATGTGGGCAAATTGGTGTACGAGTAAACAAATATACACATAATATGTGGACCACTAGAAAGCTAGATATGCAAAAACTGGGTGCGAGGTGGGAGGTGAGGTTGAACTGCGTGGTTTCGGGGGGGGCGGGGTGTCCAGGGGGCGTGTACTATATAAATATTTGTATTTTTTTTAATTTAGTTACCATCGCTCGGTGGCTCCAGGTACTTTAATATTTATATGATAATGACTAATAACGTACACCTTTGTTTAAAGTTTGAATTTTATAGCTCAAATCTTTCGCTGACAAAAACTGGTATGTTCTTAAAATTGGTAGATTAGTTGAGAGAATACCGAGAGCTTTTTCCCTTGATTCTAAATATAAAAATAAATGTGTCAATAAATTAGAATAAATATGAATAATAATAATAATAATAAAATAGCTAATAAAAATTTTATTAGTAGTATTAGTGTGTAGGAGGAGAGTAAATTTGAATATAATTTCAATTATTGATAATAGATGGCTTTATTCAAATATATCTGTCAATTACACTTAACTGGCAATATTAAACGAATATAAACATCAATATTAATAATAATAGTAATAATAATAATAACATCGAGTGGAAAAAATAAATAAATAAATTATACAACGATTGGGATCGAATAGGCGTAATTAAAACAAAACAAAATAATTAACAAATAAACAAGAAGCTTAATTTTTTTGTTCAACTATTTATTTTTATATTTATTTATTTTTCTAATAAATAGATACAGAGTGGTGGGTGGGTCATTCAATTAAATAAATGAAGGATAAACAAACATTTTATATTTATGTTTTAAATAAAAACAAAACAATTGAATGATAATAATTAGCAATATCGAATATCAATTGTTTGTTAGTATTAATAAATAAATATTCAATAAAAACAATAAGATTACAATGTATAGGTATATATAAAATGGTGATTTCTAGTGCCAACATAAATGATAAAAAATCACTATTTTTAATAGATCAGTAAATTTAACTATTCCAAACTATTTTTATGTAGGGGGAATTTCACTTATTTGGCTCGTATGGGTCAAATAACACACGTATTTTATAGTTAAAAGTATTTATTTACAAAAAGGGGGTTTACATATTTTGTCTGGGGGTTCGTCGTGCAAACACTTGTCATCTTTACATCATAACATACTGATTAAATCATCACGTAAAATGCAATGCACTCAAAATACAATTCATGTAATTTTTAAAATCAACTAAGAACTAACATGTCATCTTAAATTATCAACCAACAACTCATCTTAAAACATCATCGTTAATTAATACATCGTAATGGGTCAACTCAAATCAACAACCATCTTTTAGCAACTCTCGTTATCAACTGACTCCCATTCGCAGCTGACATTCACACATGGATATGAGTAGTAGTGGGGATGCACTGTCAATCGACAACCCATCAAAACAAGTTGTCATAATAATATTTAGTACTAGCGGACGCTCGGGCCTTCGGCCCGGCGTTACCTAGCCCCTGGCGGGGAGCGTCTCGTTTTATGGTTAAAATTTATATATAGATAATAGCTGACCCGACCTCGCGTTGCTGTGACTAACTCTTATGATTCAAGCCTAAACCACTGGACGTATCGAAACTATATTAGCAACATATGTCCGTTTGGTGTTCCGATTAGTATATCTAAATTTTGGGTCAGGTTTATAATTATTGTTCCCTTAACCAAAAATAATATTGACAGTTAATAATAGTAATAATAATAATAATATCGAGTGGAAAAAATAAATAAATAAATTATACAACGATTGGGATCGAAGAGGCGTAAATAAAACAAAAAATTAACAAATAAAAAAGAAGCTTAATTTTTTGTTCAACTATTTATTTTTATATTTATTTATTTTATAGATTTCCAAAAAGCTATTATCGGGCATCTTGTTTGTTTTCTTTTACCCCCTCCCCCAGAGAAGCGCTGGCGTTGTTTCCTAGAAAAAATATTTTTTACACGCCACAGGTGTGATATCTATAAAAACACTCGTGTATAAAACACTGCTCAGGCGATTACAATTTTCATGTTCATAAATAATCTTCAAACATGATTTTTTTCTCATGTTAGATGGTTTGTTTGAATTTCGTTACTCAAGAACGGAAGCTTGTTCAAAATTTGTTTGTATATTATTTTAAAATAAATTTAAAGGATACAATAAAAGAGTGTCTTCCGCTAGAAAAATAAATTTAAAGAGATATAGTTTCGAGGACTTTATACACGTGTAAAGAGCACTTTCATATTTCAACTCTTGTGAATTAATTGTAATAGATTGATGAAGAGGACAAAGTATACCTCTTTATGAATGAATTTAAAAAATTTATTTTTCAAGCAGAAGACAATATTTTATTGTCCCCTTCTGCTACTCAATTATTCGGCAAAAAGAACCTTTCAACTTTAATTAAAATAAAGTTTTTGTCTTGTAAAATTTCAATAAATAAGGTAAAAATCGTCATTTGGGGAGAATTATCAAATTAAATAATTAAAAATAATAAACTTTTAAAGTTTATTATTAGATTATAAAAAATTTAGGTTTAATTAGGCTCAAAATAGGTTTTTAATAATTTCAATAGGCTGAAATTTCCTAGATTTCAAAACAATATAACAATGGGTTTTCAAATGATTTGTAAAAATTCAGTATTAAATTCTTCTTCAACGATAATGTGATTAGAACTATTCAGAATGAATGACTCTCAAAAAATCTTAAAAACAGGGCCGCCAACACATGTTTAGTTTGCTAGTTTAGTTCTTTTATTGTTTGGCAACCTATGTTGGCTAACCTGAATTTTTTTTAGTTTTTCCTGAATTTTCCAATTTTCCAGGCAACTTTTTCAATTTTTTTTTACATATTAACCTGAATTGGACTATTACGAACATTTAAAAAAAATTAGCAAAATCGGTCCAGGCATTTTTTTGAGAGATCTGCGCTTACAAAGAAACATAAATTCATTTTTAACCGACTTCAAAAAAGGAGGAGGTTCTCTATTCGATTGAATTTTTTTTTTTTTTTTTTTTTTTTTTTTTTTTTTTTTTGTGCCTATGTTACCTCATATCTCCGCCAATTGTCAACCGATTTTGAAAATTTTTTTGCATTGGGTCCAGTCTAGCTTCCGATTGGTCCCATTTTTTTTTCGATTTTTTTTCATAGGTATTAGACCTTTTTTATTAGGTTTGTTTAGGTTTGTTTAGACCTAACCTCTTTGTTTATGAACCGATTTCGATGGTTCTTTTTTTATCCGAAAGGGGGTGTCTTAGGGATGGTGTCATATTAATTTGGTCAAGTTCTGATGATATAATCACTATTAATAACATCACTAAAAAGAGAAAATAAAAATTTTTAAGAAAAAAATAAAAACCGACTTCAAAAAATTAAGTGCAACAAATATAAAAATACACTAAAAGGTATAAAATAATTATTATCTTATTTAGTTACAACTAAACGACGAAATATTAACACGAAATTACTTTTTGAAGTTGGTGCCAAACATATACCTTTTATGAATCACACTCGACGGATCTTACTTAGTACGTTTGGCGGGTACGCTCGCTTATAGGTATAGTTTGTTTGGCACCGACTTTAAAAGTAATTTCGTGTTAATATTTCGTCGTTTAGTTTTAACTGAATGGAGATAATAATTATTTTATGCCTTTTTTAGTGTATTTTTTATATTTGTTGCACTTAATTTTTTTGAAGTCGGTTTTTAATTTTTTTCTCAAAAATTTTTATTTATTATATAGAGATATGCTTTTAGCCTGAATATAAAGGTCTTAGAGGTCAATACCCGGCTAAGAAGAAAGAGAGCGGCCTCCAGTGTACAAGGGCAGGAACCCAGAAGTTGGCCTTTCGAAAGAACAACGGGCCGTAATCCCTTGACTGGCATGTGCTAACCATATGCTCTTAATAAAATAGAAATTAAGAAAATTCACTTAAATAATTTCCCACATATATAGGTATACCTACGTTTGTAAGTAAAATAAAAATAATATATTTAAACAACAACCTCAAAACGTTTATTTTTGAAAAACAATAAAATTTTGTCAAAAAATATATATTCTGGATATACGTGAGTCCATAATATATTATTTTTTCCTGTATACAAATTGTAAAGGATTGACCGATATTTAGAGTTCCGAACAAGAATAAATATTTAGGCTTCAATTAGCGATGTCCTTGTATATAAATAACCCGAGCTTAAAAGTTACAAAAAGAACCCCCCCCCCCTTAATCAGATAGGATCGGAAGTTTGTGCTTTGAACATGATTTGGCTCTTTGCCTGATGGCAAAAGATTTGATAAAATATACATAATGTTTCGATTTTTGTCAAGATTAACTGAATAATTTATAGCTTAGAGATTTGTATTAAATTGTTTTATTTATTTTTTTTTTGCAGAGGATCAAGCAATGGCGCCGGATGTGACTTTGCCAAAAGATTGGTACACAGTGGGCGAGCCATTGACGGCCAACTGCACGCCAGCGCCCTCGTGGCCAGCCGCGACAGTAACCTGGCTACTCAACGGAAATCCGGTAAGTCACATTTTGTTTGGTAAACTCAAGGGTAAAAGAGAAAACACACTATACAATACAAAAGATATTAATTAACCACGGGGTTACGATTTTGAGTTCAAATTTTTAAACACTTTAACTTATGCACAATTGGTCAAACCAAATACTGTATATATCAATACAGGACAGCCTGTCAAAATCCTATAGAAAATTTTACGGTTTTTGGCATCATGTATTTCAGCGCCGCCATGCGAGCAAGAATGAAATCTTGGTGGGCGGGCTGGCCCAGCGGTTAGTGCAAATACTGGATATATACAGTTAACCACTTACATGTGATATCTACTCTTATTAAACGAGCAAAAATTGTATATTTATTTATTTGTTTATATATTTGTATCTTGGTTCTATTTTGAAAACGGCCCTACCGATTTTGATGAAATAAAATCTATTAACAAGTTTTGAGGATGAAAAAACGATCTGGCTAGGTCTGGACCTCATCAAAATTCATCTTAATTGATTTTTTCTTAATTAAAGTAATTATTGATAGATGAAAATCTCAATAAAAAAAAATGATTCGGCGGATGTCGTATTAGAACCTGAGACCTCTTGCATCTGAGGCAGGCACTCTACCACTGGACCAAAGAACTATTTTAAAAACCCTTGCTTTTTACTTTTACTAAAATGAATATTTTTGAATTAGACTTTATTATAAGTGTGGAAATAATTGAATATATTATATATAGCTATGTATTTAATAAATAGAATTTATTAGATAATTGCGGCGCGGCAAATTTGAAATATGTATAATTGAATTAAGCTGAAAGACAATTAATTTTAAATCCAGAAACATTAAATATATTTAAAAAGAACCGTGTTTGGTGGCCCTATTTTATTTAAATTGAATTGGCTAAGGGGCCAGTAAGGGGAAAATAAAAAGTTGAAATAAAAGTCAACTTCTATTTGTTACTTTATTTTGGGCAGATCGTAATTTTACGTGTTTTTGTGACTTGGGTGAATAGTATATAATCCACATTTCCACCCTTTAAAAATTTATTATAAATGTTAAAACAAAAAATTAAAACATGCAATGATCTTTTCCAGTTGACGTGCACTGATGAAGAGCAGCGGTATAGCGCTCGAAACGTTGTTAAAATATCGATTACGTCTGCCCAAAATAAAGTAACAAATAGAAGTTGACTTTTATTTCAACTTTTTATTTTCCCCTTACTGGCCCCTTAGCCAATTCAATTTAAATTAAATATATTAATAATTATTCCTTTGCCCCCCCCCCCCACTCTTCTAATTAAAATTAAATATTCAATTCTCTTTTCTCGGGGCAATTATCCTTGCAATTGTCTTCCTAAAAAAATACTTGGTTGATGAAAGTTATCACTTCTGTCGCACGTCCCGAGACGCACACATTTTTTTTTAATTTTATGTTTTTATTTCAGATCCTATACGATTATTTTTTTAATTATTATTTTTATTTATTAAATTTCTTCCAGAACTTAAGTGACTTGATTTAAATTTTTCATTAAATTGAAGGGTTGGTTTTGTCACAAATATAATAAAACAATAATTTTAATAACTATTAGAATTATTTAATTGATAACTATACAGTTTCGGTCACCACTGGTCGACCATCCTCAGTAGTTCTAAAAATTGAAATGAAACATTTATTTACATTTTTTCTTTTTATAGAGAATTATATAACACAAAATTTTTTTACAATAATTTGAAATCATACATACATCTCGTTCAAGAACCGGAATTTGTCATTTCACATGAAACATTCATTCTTAAATCTTCAATATAGATACATCACACAATTCATTACAATCACACACATACATATATATAGCAACAATTTATAAAAACGTTTATCACTGAACTAGAAACTATTTTGAATTAATGATTATATTAAATACTATTTTCAATTTTATTTTTTTCTAATTATCTCATTGCATCGTCAATTATTATACAATTAAAAAACCCATTATAAATAATCCATTCTAAAAACACATTATAAGTTAAATTCATTCTTTATTTTTAATTTTTTATTAATGAAATATCAAAATACACATCTCCCTATTACATTTTTCTTATAAAATCAATACATGTTTAATCAATATACTAAATCAAATCAATATTCTCACAACAATGACACAATGAGACTATAACATTCTGATATGTTTTCCGAATCCATTTTGAAATTTACACAATTATCGATATCCTTCAATATATAAAGAGATTCTTTTATTTTTCTCTTGGTCCAATTTTTCTCATAATCTAGTATCTTTACTCCTTCAAAATCGAAAGTATGCTCGTTGTCAATAGCATGAATGGATAACGCGGAGACCAATTTATTTCCATTAATCGATGAAATATGTTCTTTAATTCTTTGTCTCAAATGTCTTGAAGTCTCACCTATATATTTGTGTGTTTTTTTATCTTTTTTACATGAATCACAAACCATCTCATAAACAACCCCCATTTTATCAAGTTTTTCAAGATGAGTCTTATTATTGAATATGTTCATGAGTGGCCTGCCAACACTGTGTACTAATTTTATGTCATTATTATTCAGAATTCTCAAGATTTTCGCAGATAAATCATGTAATATATGGGATGGAGCCTAACTGTATAGTTATCAATTAAATAATTCTAATAGTTATTAAAATTATTGTTTTATTATATTTGTGACAAAACCAACCCTTCAATTTAATGAAAAATTATTTTCTTATGTATTTTTTATAATGTTTATCAATATGAACGAATGTGGGCAAATTGGTGTACGAGTAAACAAATATACACATAATATGTGGACCATTAGAAAGATAGAAATGCGAAAACTGGGTCGGGGTGGGGATGGATGTGGGGAGTGCAGGAGGTGGGGTGCAGTTGTGGGGGGTGCAGTGTTGGGGGCGAGGTGTATGGTTTCGGGAGGGGGTGGGGGGATCAGGGGTTACCGAGCATCGCTCGGTGCTTCCAGGTACTTTTCTATTATGCGCTATATTTATTTTCATTCTAGTCCGCTAGAGTGCGGAGTTTTCATGATGCCGATGAATATGACAAGATGTCCTGTATTGATATATACAGTATTTGGTAAATCTTAGAGTAATTTTGCTCCACCAAATGGAAATTAATAGCTACCCGCGGTTCTGGCCGATATTGTTTTTTTATAAAACCCAACAATGGTTACTGATTTATGCAAATGTCACTATTTTAAGTTTATAAATTTAAAATTATGTTTTATATTTTTAAGTGGTAGATAAATTTAATTTAAGTGAGAGATAAATTTAACTTAATTTATCGAAGGAGAATTTTGCCACTCCCTCGGAAGCCCGTAAAATTTAGTAAATTGGATATTAGATTGTATCTAACTTTCTGAGATTTGGCTCATGATCTCGGCTTCTTTCCTTCTACTCTGTTCCCTTCACGATGGAGGGGCCAGCCCATACAGGACTTTAGGGGATGGACCTTCTGGTGTATCTCCTTCTCACATCAATATCATTAAAAAAAATTCCATTAATTAAAAAAATCAGTACAAGAAAAAACAGTGCCGGATTAAGGGGGAGAGGGGGCAAGATGGGCAACTTCCCCACTTTCTATAGGGGACTTCCAAATTTGAAAATAAAAAATTAAGAAAATAAAAATATGACTTAGTTAAATCTCAAATATATTTTTATTGTTGAATTTAAATAATCGTTAGCTATTTAAAATTTTGAATTTTCAATTTGCGTAGGGTGAATCATAATACAGGGTTGGGCATAAAAAGATCTACCCTATTTTGAAGAGGTATAAAAAAATGAAAAAATTTAACTAGAAAAAACTGAATATATTTTTGAAAAAAAAAAGATAAAAAATATTTTTTTTTTTTCAATGTCTTTTAAACATGATATCAGACGTAAAAGGGGGAGGGGTCAAAAAATAAAATTCTAGCCAAATTCAACCAAATTTTGTATATATATATTCAGTGGGCCTCAAAAAGGCTAGAAATGCAAAAACTAACCATCCAAAATGGGGGGAGGTTAAAAATGAAAATTCTAGCCATTTTGACCAAAATCAACAAATTTTGTATAGATATTCTGTGGACCCTCAGAAAGCTAGAAATGTAAAAACTAACCAAATTTCGTATACATAGAAAGGGCTAGAATTTTCATTTTTGACCCCCCTCCCACCTTTTTTGTCTGATAATGCTTAAAACAAATTAAAAAAAAATTATGTTCTTTTCATAAATATGTTCAGTTTTTTTCACTTATAATTACACGAGAGCTTTTTTTTGCCGAAGTAAACTTGACATTTTAATGAGAATTTTGTTGCCTGGCAATTAAACGAAAAAAAACTACATGTGAAAAAATTACGAGTCCGTAGGACGAGTAATTTTTTCTGGTAATTTTTTGAGTTAAATTGCCCAAAGGCAACAAAACTCGAATTATAAAATATCAAGTTTACTTCGACCCAAAAAAAGCTTGAGTGTAATTCGGTAAGACAATTTAATGAATCAATACGTAAATCACAAAATTAACAAAATTAAGACATAAATTAGTTTATTTAATTTAGAGGAAAAGTACAATTGTTAAAAATACAATTCTTATAAACAACTTGATTTTACAGAACTTCTACGTTTCTGTGTTAATAGTTTGCGGCATGCTGTGTATTTGTGAGCGGATGGTAGTAACCGGTTTCTGAATCGGTAAAGTACGAACGTTCCAATGATTTCTGCTATGATGTTCTATGGTCGTAACTGAAGGTAAACTGCACTTTCTTTATAATCGTCTCCGTTGGTCTTCTTCATGTTAAATGCCCAGTCACATAAAATAGAAGCTAACTCTTCAGTGGACGTTTCTTCAACGAGTTCATATTTTTTTCCACAAAAAACAGCGTAAACTGTCTCCATATTGATGTAGTTGAATTCACAGTATTCTGAGGCACATTTTTGTTGATAGCTTTTTCAATTTCTCCAGTCGAAGACTCTCCAAATCTCGACATTTTCATACAATGCAAGTTTGACATAAAATTGTTTACAATGTTGGTTGTCATGTCAGTGTTGCTAGACACCGATGATGCAGGCCTACTAGAATCTTAAAGCTAGGTTCAGTTTTGTCGCTGGAAAAGTTAGGGTAAACTTTTTTCGCTGTCATAGTGACAAAAACACCGTTGCTTATGGGACTTTTAGTGTATGAATTAAATTGTCTAGTAAAATTTTTTCATTGCACTGGGAAAATTCGTAAAGAGTTGAATAGTTGCATCAAAACAGTCCTTTGAATGCAAAAGTTGAATTTAATTTTGATCTATTTACTTATAAACATTTGGTTGAGCCAACTGATAGTCAGGGTAGAAAAAAGTTAGAAAAATTCAAAGTTCAACAAAATTAAAAAATATGCTAGGATTAAAATAATAACAGTGACTCCAAAAAGTTTTTCAGTTGCTCAGCGCACTTAAACTTTTATGTTAGTTTTAATGTGATTAAATTATCACCATATTATGAAATTGAATTTAAATTAGAAGGTTCTTGCTTACCTCTGAAAGTCGAGAATAAATAAAAAAAATATAACAAGAAAATTATCTGAGAAAAAATTGCAAAGTCCAATTGAATTGTGAATATGAATTATGATTAGAAATTATCACTTTATTTTTATTATTATTAACAGGGTAAATTATAAGTTAATTAAACAGAAAGTATTTGAGGCAAATAAACGAATGAATTTAAAATTAATTAATTAAATCTAATTAACAATTTTTCAATTAAAGTTAGTAGTAGTAACAGGATTAAAAATGTTTAATTAAAATTAATATTAGAACTAATTAGCCATTGAAAAGGCGGCCATATTTATTTATAAAATAAATATAATAATCAAATGAATTCGAGAGAGTCTTAGCGTAGATGAGATGTAGTGATCAAAAAACCAAATGGATTGTATTCAATAAGAAATGAGAGAGTTTTTCAGTAATTAAGGAAGAGTAGAAAAATGTATTAAAGAGTATAGGATCAAATAGGTTCACTTAGCAGTTTGTTGAGAAGGTTTGACGAATCCGATGAATTTGAGAATTTCTTCCAGGCCAATCTGTACCAAAAATAAAACGAGTGTGTATTTCCTTCCAATGAAGTCGATACTGAGAGAGAGAGAAGATGGTACAGCTTCCAGAAAGCAGAAGTTCAGAAGTCCAGTTGTGATGTTCGGAAATTAAATATCAACTCACTAGCTGATATTTTATCAATATACAATTGATATGGGGAAGAAAGAACATCAACAAATAAAAAATATGAGAGTAAAATGTGAGACTGGACTCTGATTAGCAGAACATGATCTGCACAGATTCGATGATTACACAAGAATGAGAAAAAATTAATTATATAAATAAACATAAATTTGTTTATGGCTGTTCCCAGAGCGAGCGCCTCCCTCGCGCTGTTCTATCGAGTTGACGAACACTGCCCTAGAGATATTTTTTCTGCACAAAAATCGTAAAAACGATGATCACACATGCAATAAGCTCACGGTTGCGATTGGCGCAACCATACCGGGGCCCGGTGAACGAAGTTCGCAATATGTACATCTGTAATGTAAGCTATGTGAGAATCTGGTATGTGGATCTTGTTTGTTGCAATTGTGTTCTTCCTTGGTTGTGTGTGTTCTTCTCTGTTGGTTGTAATGTTCTTCATTGTAAGAGTGTGCTGTGTAGAGTAAATGTGAGAAGAACTGAAAGGAGTGATCCCTAGCCCTCGTTGCCTAATAGCATCAGGATCGGAAGAACTGCTGATCGAGAGTGATCGATAGAAAAGATGAAAGAGAAGGAGTCTGACACAAGAAAGTGGAAGTAATGTCAGCACTCAGCTCAGAAAACCCCGTGGTTGCCATCCACGTACTCATAAGGTATGAGCTCCTGAGGTTGGGTGAAGTCTACGTAGATTTAGATCTACTCTTCCGTTTGTATTCCTCTGGCGAAATACTTCTTTGTGGATTAAACCTGAGAGTACCTGTGGACCAGGTTGAGCGCCAAGGCTTCTTGTTTGTGGACCTCCGATTACCAATCTCGGACGGCCTGTTTGTCCTTGACAGGTTGTTAGTTTGTGATGTAAAACTCTGGAAATTGCGAGAAGTCTGGTCTGGTTTGAGTGAATTGGTAGTGAGCACAAAAATACTCTTGGTTGCTTCATTTGTTTGTTTGTTTCCCAATTCACTTGGTAGAGGTTCTCTTGGTAATGCTGGTGCAGAGCCTAGCAACACCCATCCGAATTCTGTATTGAACATTGCTAAGTTACTGTTGGGAACATTGAACTTCTCTCCTGTGAAAATCTTGGCACATACAGTTGCTCCCAATATTCCGTGTATTGGAGCTGAAGTGTGGAAGTATGGGTCTGCCAGTGGTTTGTCTTGGATAAAAGCGACCAAGGCTGGGTCGACAGGCCTGGTTGGTAATGTGAGTTCAATTTTGTCCACTATATGGAACTCATACGGTTGGTAGTTCGTGTCACTGTAGCACGATGAAATATGGATCAGAGTCGTATGTGTGGATTCCATTTTGTTTGCGGTGCCCAATCCTTCTATATGAATCGGATCTGGTTTTCTTCTGGTACCCAGAGTGCGTGCCAACTGTTTGGATATGATGGAAACCTCACTTGCTGAATCAAGTAGGAATCTCGCTGGATGTATGGTACCATTATTATGTAAGAGATGGATTCTGACTGTGGAGAGTAATGGCACCTGTTTAAGTCCCTGTTTCCTGGTTTGTTGGGCCACACAAGTCTTCTGGGTGGGAGTAAAGTCTGGGCTGGCTTCTGTCTTGAGATCCGATTGATCCGAATTAGAGGAAATAGAAGGTCGAGACTGATTAGAGGAAGAGCTAGATTGTGCTGATTGATTTGTGTGTTCTCTGTTTTCATGTAAGAGTCGGTGGTGTAATTTGCCGCAAAGAAAACATGGCCTAAATGTGCAATTGTTCGTAAAATGTGTGGGTGAGAAGCAAAGTACACACCGTTTGTGATCTTTGAGTGTTTTGTATCGATCTGGTACGGATAAGGTCAAGAACTTCTGACATTCCTTGATTCTGTGACTCGGTGATTTTTGACAGATCGGACATGTACTGTTTGTAATGGTGACATTATATGTTTTGGCTGTTTTCTCTTTTGGAGAATTATATGTGGTTGTCTGATGTTTGTTCGGTGTTTGATTAGTTTTATATTGTGTCTCCATAGCTTGGGACCTGATGTCTAGATGTTTGAGGAGAGTATCGAAGTTCGGCACTTCATCTACCACTTGTGTATGTAGCCAGCTTTCTAATGAGTGTGAATCAATCTTTTTCATGATGATCCTTGTTATGAAAGCATTACAGGCTGTTAGGTCTAAACCTAGTGTTTTTAAATTTGTGGCGATGTCTCTTACTGAGATGTTAAACTGACTGAGGGAGTCTTTGGTTGGATGTGTTACTGAAGGTAGATTAAGGAGCTTGTCTATGAATGAGAATATGATTTCTCTCTTGCGATCATAATGAGACTTAAGTAGATCCAAGCATATTGTGTAATTTTCGTCTGTAATGGAATATGCCTGAATGACAAGTGCTGCCGGACCTAAAAGGCTCCCCTGAGGTATGTCAATTTTTGGGCTTTAGTGAGTGTTTTATTTTGATCTATTGTGGCGAGGAATAAATCCAAAAACGATTTCCAGTTCTCGTATTCACCTGAGAACTTCGGAAGATTCAGTGTGGGTAGATGAACATAAGACTGAGTATTTGTTGGTGTGAGATCCTGAGTAGTGCTAGAGGGGGTTAATTGTGTTAAAATAGATTTGGCTTCTCTTAGTATATTTATAAGAGAATCATAATGTGCGGTGATTTGACTATCGAGATCTTCCCCTCCTTCTAGGGTAAATAAATCATGTTGTGATGCTTTCTTGATGATATTCTTAATGTCCACCTCTAGTTTTTCCGCACGTTCTAAAGTATCGGTAACTGTAGCTAACTGTGGGTTCTCTTTGTCATAAGGGTTTCTCAAAAGTATCCTGATCCCAAACCCTAAGGCTACTATATCTCCTTTGACTTGTTCTAGTATCGATTTGGGTGGCATTGTGAAAGATTATGACTAAATACAATGAGTGAGAACAATTTGTATAATTACAACTAAAAATAAAATAAGAATAATGTAAAAATAAAAATAAAAATATATGATAATTTCAATAAAATTATTTGCACTTTGTTTGGCGATGACTATACAGTGTAAGCAAGTTAGCAGTTTGGATCACGTCGGGGTCACCAAAAAATTTAAATGGTTGAGCCAACTGATAGTCAGGGTAGAAAAAAGTTAGAAAAATTCAAAGTTCAACAAAATTAAAAAAATATGCTAGGATTAAAATAATAACAGTGACTCCAAAAAGTTTTTCAGTTGCTCAGCGCACTTAAACTTTTATGTTAGTTTTAATGTGATTAAATTATCACCATATTATGAAATTGAATTTAAATTAGAAGGTTCTTGCTTACCTCTGAAAGTCGAGAATAAATAAAAAAATATAACAAGAAAATTATCTGAGAAAAAATTGCAAAGTCCAATTGAATTGTGAATATGAATTATGATTAGAAATTATCACTTTATTTTTATTATTATTAACAGGGTAAATTATAAGTTAATTAAACAGAAAGTATTTGAGGCAAATAAACGAATGAATTTAAAATTAATTAATTAAATCTAATTAACAATTTTTCAATTAAAGTTAGTAGTAGTAACAGGATTAAAAATGTTTAATTAAAATTAATATTAGAACTAATTAGCCATTGAAAAGGCGGCCATATTTATTTATAAAATAAATATAATAATCAAATGAATTCGAGAGAGTCTTAGCGTAGATGAGATGTAGTGATCAAAAAACCAAATGGATTGTATTCAATAAGAAATGAGAGAGTTTTTCAGTAATTAAGGAAGAGTAGAAAAATGTATTAAAGAGTATAGGATCAAATAGGTTCACTTAGCAGTTTGTTGAGAAGGTTTGACGAATCCGATGAATTTGAGAATTTCTTCCAGGCCAATCTGTACCAAAAATAAAACGAGTGTGTATTTCCTTCCAATGAAGTCGATACTGAGAGAGAGAGAAGATGGTACAGCTTCCAGAAAGCAGAAGTTCAGAAGTCCAGTTGTGATGTTCGGAAATTAAATATCAACTCACTAGCTGATATTTTATCAATATACAATTGATATGGGGAAGAAAGAACATCAACAAATAAAAAATATGAGAGTAAAATGTGAGACTGGACTCTGATTAGCAGAACATGATCTGCACAGATTCGATGATTACACAAGAATGAGAAAAAATTAATTATATAAATAAACATAAATTTGTTTATGGCTGTTCCCAGAGCGAGCGCCTCCCTCGCGCTGTTCTATCGAGTTGACGAACACTGCCCTAGAGATATTTTTTCTGCACAAAAATCGTAAAAACGATGATCACACATGCAATAAGCTCACGGTTGCGATTGGCGCAACCAACATTGTTAATATTTAATTATTAACAAAAAAGCTTAATAATTTGCTAATTATTGCTAAATAATAATTACGAAAATATTTTAAAATTAATTAAAATTTCCCTTTATATAATAAATTCTAAGTACTTGCCCATTCATTGAATGGCCAATTTGGCCATGTTCTTTTTCCAAACACAAAAGTACTTACCGGTGATTTAAAAAAATGAGCGGTCCATTGATTTTCCACTCTCAATTGTTTCTTTTGAACATGATCAATGATTCATTCATTGATAGACACAGACACTTGTTTGATCTGCCACAAGGGATGAGCTCTACATTCTGTTTGAGGCTGTTTGTTGTTATAAAAAGAGAGGGTGGAGAGGAATGAATGAATTCTGTTTTCGTTATCAAATATTTATTCGATTCTCTCTCTTTTGATACCACACATTTACTCAATGTATTTTTTCATTATTATACTATAAGTATTAAATATTTACTATATTATCCATAATATCTGATTTTTAAAAAATATAAATATTCATTATGATTCATGACTTGGGTTAACGAAAACACCAAGGCTTGGACCATTCCTAGGTGCAAGTACTGAGTAGGAGAAATTCGCCAAGCCTTGGCATTATAGACAACCAAGGCTTGGCTTACCATAGAACGAACAAGTTTCCCGATGTCTGCCATATTGGTTTGGCGGCATTGGGCCAATTATGGAAATAACTATGGGTAAAAGAAAAATTTCTAAGGGCCAGCTGTATGTCGTAAAGTAAATGTTTTTTACCACTAACGCAAGGGTAGATGGTAAATAGAGGGGCTGGGATGGCCAATCAGATGACAGGCACTGAAATTTCCTGTCATCTGATTGGCCACTTCAATCCCTCCATTTACCATCTACCCTGGGTTAGTGGTAAAACATTTACTGTTGCAATGCTAACCGGCCCTAAGGGTTGGCAATTGAAGATTGGGCCAAGCCTTGCCCAATTGTCAGCATTGGGGATTCCTACCAGGGTAGAAAAAATTGTTTGTATTATTTATTTCAACCAATGTTGTTCTAACCAATTGAGGTGAGTCTTATGTAATAATAATGTTGTTTTTTGTAATATTTGTAATTTTGATTGTATATATTTAGTTGATTTCTGAAGACATTCACCTAATAGATCTTTGTTCTTGTTTGCAGTACTTGAAAAAGTCTCGAGAGAGACGAAAACGTTGTACAAATATTGAAGAAGAGCTTCAATAAAAAAACTTTGTCCAATAAACTGTGAATTTTAATCTATTGTTTGTATATTATATATATTTGTATTTTTTTTTAATTTGAAAACGGCTCTCAAATAAAAATCGACATTTTTATCAGAATTATAAATTAAAAATAATATTAAAATAAAGCTTTTAACTGAAGGAAAAGTTACCGAGCATCGCTCGGTGCCTCCAGGTACTTAAATATAAGAGGGAGACCCCAGGTGTCTGGTAAAGTTATGTGGATGGTCACATCAGTTTATTTTTTTATTATAAAAAAATCCGTGATTATTATTAGATTTGATGATAGGGAGATGTCGTCATAAGGGGTGAACTAAACACATTAAAATATTTTAGAGAGGGCTGAATAAATCAATTCGCGAATTCGTTATATAAAATATTTATTCCTGTTTCTCTCTTTCTGCCCCCCCCCACATATGCTGAATGACTTTTTCATTATCCCCCTATTAAATGTATTTTTCATTTCTCCCCTTTAACCGTTACACCCCCCCCCCACTTAACCTACTTTCCCCTGTCTGATAAATGTACTTTCTAAAGGCCTCTCTCTCTGAATTGATATCGTTTTCTTTGATTCTAATCGGATTTCGAATTGATATCCACGAGTTGCAAAGTGAATCGAGATTAACGTTCAATGGGTGGATGGGTGGGTGGGTTAGAGGAATTTCCAGTGGGGGGGAGGGTTTGCCCCTCTTGTGCTCTAACCATGCAAACCACCAGCCACTGAAAGCAATCCAATTTTCTCTCCGTGTGCAATCATCAACTATCATTAGACGAGCAAAGACACTAAGTCAAGAATCGATACTCGATTATCCATTCAAAGGATTTACTCACACACACACACACACACACACACACTCTTAGAAACACAATCAATCCCTTCCTTCTTTGGGCATTCACTAAAGGACCCCCTTTCCCCGGAAAACAGACAATGATAACGAGATTAAAGAATAGATTAGCTACTTTACAAAAATTATATTACCCAGTGGGGCCCATCCCTCCAACCCTCTCCCAGTTTCTAAAAAGTACCGCCCCCACCCCTTGTATATTCAGGGGCGGATCCAGGAATTTTTTATGGTTGGGGAGGATGTATATAAGATCTTCTTTTTATCTCGAAAGTGTGTCGCGATCGAATTGTCTAAGCGGGGGGGGGGGGGGGGGCACCACTAGCAACAAGTAGCTGTATAATTTTAGGTTATATAACTTTTATGTTTTGTTGCTGTTGTATAAGTGCTCCATAACGCTTATAAAACATCAATAAAACATAACAGTTGTATAACCTAAAATTATACAGCTATTTTGCTAGTAGGGAGGGGGTCAGAGACGCCCCCCCCCCTCCCACACACATATAACTATTTTAAAATTTAAAAAAAAAAAATGTTTTTTTTTACAAATTTCATATCTTTAAGAACATTAAAATAAAAAAAAAATAAAAAAAATTGTTATAAATTCCCTGTCGATTTGGCCGCCGTTTTTTGGTCTCTGCGTGCGACGTACGTGTGATGCCAGGCACGGAGCCTGTATGGGGGGGGGGCGATCGCCCCTCCACCCCCCCGCCTGGATCCGCCCTTGTGTATATTATATTTTATTCACTTCTAAAGAACTAGAAAATGTTTGTATTATCTTTTGTTCCAGTTATAAACTTGGCATTTTTTAGCATAGACTACAAGGTGTATGCATATTTTTAAAAAGGAAAGAAAAAAATATTTTATTCAAAGTATTTTCCATCACTTTCTACACATTTTGACCACCTTTCTGGCAATTGGTGGATCCCCTTCCAAAATAAGCTGACGTGTTCTGGATGTGGCCATCCACTTGACTTTCCATACAACCTTGCCCCTCACTTATGTTTAATATTCAATAAAATTATTTATAATCAATGTAGGGGTGGGGGGTTAGTTTTTGCATTTTTAGATTACTGTGGGCCCACTGATTATGTATACAAAATTTCGTTGAATTTGGTACAAGAGACTAGATTTTTATTTTTTGACCCCCCCCCCATTCATTTTGGGCTGTAAATTTTTGCATTCTTAGACTTCTGAGGGTCCACTGATTATGTATTCAAAATTTGGTTGAGTTTGGTACAAGGGACTAGATTTTCATTTTTTGATCCTACACCCCCCCCCCCATTTTGGGAGGTTAATTTTTCAATTTTTAGACTTCTGGGGGTCCACTGATTATGTATACAAAATTTGGTTGAGTTTGGTACAAGGACCTAGATTTTCATTTTTTGACCCTACACCCCCCCCCCATTTTGGGCGGTTAATTTTTGGATTTTTAGACTTTTGGGGTCCCAATGATTATGTATACAAAATTTCGTTGAGTTTGGTAAATGGCCAAGATTTTCTTTTTTTGACTGCCCCCCACCCCATTTTGGGCGGTTAGTTTTTGCATTTTTAGATTTCTGGGGTCCCACTGATTGTGTATACAAAATTTGGTTGAGTTTGCTCAAATGGCCTAGATTTTTAATTTTTAACCCCCCTCCATCCACCCCCTTAATTTTGGGTCGATATGCACCAAAATCTAATCAGCTCTTAATCTCAATGGATCAAAACTACCTGTGAAATTTGGTTTCAATATTCACACTAGTTTTTGAGCTAGCTCGTCCACAATATTTGGTAACGCACAGACTAACAGACTAACAGACATTTTGACAAAACAATTATTATCTTGTGTTCACTTATTAGTATATTATAGTATATTATAATTCCAAATATTTCCAAATACTTCCAAAATACTTCCAAAGAGGTGTACACCTAATTCCAATCCCGGATCACCCATCCGATAAAGTAATAATATTAATGTGTCAAATACCAATAGTATATAATATGTCTTTCTCAACTAGTTATGTATTTTAATATACTATTCTAATTCAATTATTGACGTATAGAGAGTATTATTCTAATATTAGTGTATATATATATATTGAGTGGGTAATAAATCGAGAAATGGCATCTTAAGAGGGCTCTCTGTGTTCTGTATGTGAGGCAAATGAGTTGGTTGGTTCGTTTATATTTCCCTTAGAATTTATAGCCAAAAGAGGGAATCATATAAAATTTGATTTAATACTTGCATTAATTTATATAGAGAAAATTTTATGTCTATCGACCAATTAAAAATTATGAGCAAGTTGTAGATAGTAAAGTATTAGTAGTATTTTATTGGATTAATTATTATTATTATGAAGAAAGTTGTCGTAGAAATTATTCAATAATTTTGGCTTTATTTTTATTATCCTATCCTATTACGGGATTTAAATAAAGTTTTTAGGTTTATATTATAATAGACGGAGAAAAGCAAAGTTGAAAGTTTTGAGTGAGGAATTTCAGCTCAAAATTAATCTTTTTTAAAAGCTTTTATTTTTTGATAAAATGTTTCTATTAGAATACTCAATGTTTAGATTAAAAGTGTTGTCTAATTTGGAAAAAAAAATCATTTTCGAAAATTTTTTTAAGGGTTTGAAGTTTTCAAGCGACCTTTAAATATTGAAATTAGGCCTTGATTTTTTTTTTTTTTTTTACTGTCAATTTAAAATATAATGAATAATAATAGAGGACAATCCTAAAAAAAAAAATCGATATTAAAAAATAAAAGTCTTCATGATTCTTGAGCGACCTATAAAAATTGACATTTTTAACCGACTTCAAAAAAGGAGGAAGTTCTCTATTCGACTGATTTTTTTTTGTGTCTATGTTACCTGATATCTCCGACAATTCTGAACCGATTTTTGAAGATTTTTTTGCATTGGGTTCAGTCTAGCTTCCGATTGGTCCCGTTTTTTTTTTCATTGCTTCATCATCATCATCGAGTATACAGTCCTAAGACTGGTTTGATGCAACAATCCGTCTCCACTCGACTCTGTCCCCCGCCAGCTGTTTGACCTCCGTAAACTGGAAGAGGAATATAATAGATGGGGACTGGAAATAAACTTTGAAAAAACAGAATACCTGACGGTCGGGACAGAGGGGGAAAATCTGGATATCAATGGAAAAGTGATAAAAAACTGTAAGGAATTTAGATATTTGTGATCTGTCTTTAGCGAGTGAGAGGGATATTAAAAATAAAATCTGTCAAGGTCGAAGAGCTATTGGGCAACTGAATGGGGTATGGTGGAGCAAAGGGATCCAACAGGACACAAAAAAATATATATATCGGTCCATAGTGGAAGGCATAGCCCTATACAATTCAGAAACATGGGACATGAATAAGAAAAACGAAAAAAAATTACAAGCGCTCCAAATGGATGCGATGAGGAGTTGCAGAGTGTCGAGATTGGAGCATATCCCAAATACAACTATAAGGGACAAAATGAAAATGGAAAACGACATAATAGATAGAATAGAAAGGAAGAGATTAATATGGTACGGACACCTCAAAAGAATGCCGGAAGATAGGTGGCCTCTATAAAATATGGACCTGGATGCCCACGGAGAAGACGGAGGAGAAGAGGAAGAACCGAGACGAACGTGGAAGCAGGGAGTAGATGAGGCAATGACCAGTAGGCAACTACAAGAGCAAGACATCCTGGATAGAGAGAATTGGCGTGTTGGATGCGGAAAACGGCGCATGCTGTAGAACAAACCGCTTTTTATATATAAATTAAGTATTTTCTGAGATAAGCTATTTTAAACCAAAAAACAAACAAACTCACCAGCTTTAATTTTAATAAATTTTATTTGTCATGAATTATTGTTGGTTACGTCGGCGTTGTCGCGCAAGCCGATTATTATTAAGTATAGATATATAGATACTTTATCAGTCTTTCGAGATTTTAAAAGTTGTAAATTTTTCCTCCAATTAAAATTAAATTATTTTCGCAATCTATTTTATTTTTAAAGCTTATCTATAACGTTTTATTATACACACTGTAATACTGAATCGATGTATGTATGAATAGATGGAAATGACGTTTTGTGGAAATCAAATATGAATTTTATTCTCTCATAAAAGCTTTTTTTTTAACCCGAAGGTAGATACGAAAAAAAATGAAGAGATTATCCAGATGTTTCAACATGTCTCTTTTGGACTGTGTGTGTGTGTATGTGTGACCCAGGGGCCTGAACTGAACCTGACAACGACCTGAATGTTGTGTGTGCTGGGCCAAGTATCGATCCCATCCATACCCTCCTAGGGGTTGCTCTGCAAGCCCAGCCGAGACCTTTAGGGGGGTGGGAATTAATCACGACGACCACCTGAGGATAAAAGCCAAACCACTCCCCTACTGGGGGGGTACGTTTCGCTTCTTCTTCTTCTTCTCCTTTGTGCAAAGTCAGAGTATAAAACACACGGAACAGCTTGCCTCTTGTATGCCAGGCATATTTCTTCATTGAGAGGAACAAATAATAATCATTTTTAAAAAGGAAAAAGGATCAAGAGAATTATTGATAGCCATCTATGGCTAAACGGCTATCCGAAATGGCCCATTAATAATAAACAAAACGACATTTCACTTTTCCCTGGTAGAATTTACATCAAAACAGCACCAGCAACAAATGTTAGCCTCAGATGGTTTATGGTTATTATTAGCGAACTTCTCTCCTAGCAATTTAATCTACCCTTAACGGAGATAAACCGTGTAATTCTAGTGGAGATAGAGGAATGGATCTACTAGTATTTATTTAGCACCTGGTGGTAATTTTTTGCAATTATTTTTACTTTCACATATACCGGGGGAATTTTTTTTAACTTGAGACAGTCTTATAACTCAAAAACAGTGCATTATATGGAAAAAAATTTCAAATAAAAGTTTGTTTATATCGAGGAGGAAACTAAACTACGCTATTGTTTGTCGACTTAGAACAAGCTTTCAAAGGTATTTTAATGTCAAGTTCTGTTTTTTAAATGGAAACCTATATATTTCTCACAGATCTTGTAGCTGGCTGGGAAAATCGGTAATTATCACTTTGCCCTTGAAGGCACGAATAAATAAAATATAAAATATTTGTTGTTTAAAATATGTATAATTATTTAAACCGGGTCTTGTATATGTGTTTTACAATGTGGTTAAACAAGCTTGGATTTTATTAATTAAATGCAGTTATATAATTTAAAATCAAACAACAAATAATGATATTATTGAAACAATATGTTGTACTTGAATTCGGCAATGGGCCATTTCTCTAAATATAGTAAATAAACTTAAATATTTATTGATATTTAAGATATAAGATATATATATAAAAATTTTATTGTTGGTTAGTTCTCAACAACAACGACACTAAATCACACGGAACAATATTCGATAAATATTAACCCTACGATAGACGGTAACGATAAAAACAAAACGAACGAAACCAGACCCTTCACTTCACTTCACCTTGCCAACTCGCCACATATGATTCTCATACTTCCACGTGTTCATTAGTCATTTACCAACTCACTTCCTTCCGAGTAGTGAGCTCCGTCTAGACACCATACTCCCGGGGCGAACCCGCGCAGATTTATTTGGTTACAATCTTTAATATTGAAAAAGAACTGAGCAACTTTCATAAGAACTACTTTTTTATACGATTACAATGTTAATTTTTTAATGTGCATTTATTTGCTCCCCTAATTATTTTAGAGTTAAAGCTCTTATAGGTTTTTTGTAGAGAAAAAATACTGAATCCGAACATATTTTTGTTTTCAAATTTTGAAATTTCAGAACCGTAATAATCAACATTATAAATAATTGTATTTTTACAAAAATCACTGAGGCCATGGAATTATTAAAACAAACAAGGCATTTTCATTTGTTGTTTCTAAGTGACGTTTGTTATATTTGAACTTTTTAAAATCAGTTCTTATTAGAATTTATTGATTACCATAATGAGAAACTCGTTAAATTTGAATGGGCTGAGTTTTTGTATTCGTCATTGATAAATAAAAATAGTAGATTCACGTAGATGAAGTTTAGAACGAGCTTTTAAATTTTCACAAGAATAATCAACGAAATTATAAGTAATATTTTTAAACGTAATTAAAACAATAAAATTAGTAAGGTAAACAGAATTTAATTTTTTAACATAATTAACAAATGCATAAAATTATAACAAAAAATAACAATCATAGCAAATGTTCGAATAAACCACCATTTACCACTAAACAATGGCCCAACCTTTCGTAAAATTCTCGTCTGACATTTGCTAATTGGTATTGTGATATTTTATCACATTCGGCTTGTATACGATTTTTGAGTTGATCTAAGTTTTGAAATGTTTGTCCAGAGTAAATCTTTGATTTTAAATGTCCCCAAAGAAAAAAATCGTTGGGAGAAAGATCGGGGGACCTTGCAGGCCAGCTAATCGTAAACCTCGGACCAATGATTTTATTCTCAAAATGATTATTTAAAAATTCACGGACATCGCGGCTGTTGTGTGCGGGGCAACCATCCATCTGGAACCAAATATCTTGGTTTTCTCGAGCATTTTCCGTTACAGCCGGAACTATATCCTCTTCCAATAACTGCAAAAAGCGCTATCCAGTTAAATTTTCATTTAAGAAAAATGAAAATGCCTTGTTTGTTTTAATAATTCCATGGCCTCAGTGATTTTTGTAAAAATACAATTATTTATAATGTTGATTATTACGGTTCTGAAATTTCAAAATTTGAAAACAAAAATATGTTCGGATTCAGTATTTTTTTCTCTACAAAAAACCTATAAGAACTTTAACTCTAAAATAATTAGGGGAGCAAATAAATGCACATTCAAAAATTAACATTGTAATCGCTATGCTGCGTCGGCCAAGTCACCACCCTGTATATTTCTTTACATTGCGTACATCTACAAAAACAAACTGAACAACTTTCCTTAAGAACTATTTTTTATACGACATCAAATAAACTACAAAGTGCATGAATCAATTAGATCTAAAAAATAATTCTTATTAATAATTATTATGCACGAGCAATTATTCAACTTAATTATCAAATAATAATGATTAAATATTTAATTATTAAATAAATAATCATTAAATAGAATTCTCACAACAATGAAAATAAGTGTTATATATATATATATATATATAGTGTTTTTTTTTTTTTTTTTTTTTTGCTTTTTGGCGCTTTCAGGCCATAAGCCATTTACGATACTAATTATTTTATTTAAATTTGTCTTCTACCTCGGGGGTCAGATTTTAGCCGGATGCCTCGAGTCGGATTCGAACTCGGGTCCTCTTGGTTAGCTGGCTGACATGCTACCGCCTAGCCTACCCGACCCCCCATATAGAGTGGTAACGAGGCTACAACTCTTGTGTAGATTTTCGCGAAAGAACTACCTTAAAGCCAAATAATGAACTGAAAATTGGCAACCTAGGTTATATTAATAACCTACATTTCTTTAACGAGTTTCAAAATTTTAGCTTAAACTGCTCGATGACAAAACAATTTTTTTTTTTTTTAAGGACGCGCCGACTACGAAGGTCATTAGCGTCACCAGATTTATTCTCTTTTTGTATGGATCTAATTTAATTTATATAAATGCAAAAATGCTTATTGCTTTTAAAAATATGAATAAATTATCAAACCCTTCAGGGTCGAGCAATATTTTCTCCAGGCTACCCTGAATTTTAAACCTGCTTCTATCGTTGTCATATAACATTCATTTGTTTATTACAATCCATACAATACGGGGAAGTCTGTTTATTCATAAAAATTTTTAAGAAAAAAATAAAAACCGACTTCAAAAAATTAAATGCAACAAATATAAAAATAAACTAAAAGGTATAAAATAATTATTATCTTATTTAATTACAACTAAACGACGAAATATTAACACGAAATTACTTTTTAAAGTCGGTGCCAAACAAACTATACCTATAAGCGAGCGTACCCGCCAAACGTACTAAGTAAGATCCGTCGAGTGCGATTCATAAAAGGTATATGTTTGGCACCAACTTCAAAAAGTAATTTCGTGTTAATATTTCGTCGTTTAGTTGTAACTAAATAAGATAATAATTATTTTATACCTTTTAGTGTATTTTTATATTTGTTGCATTTAATTTTTGAAGTCAGTTTTTATTTTTTCTTAAAAATTTTTATTTTTCTCTTTTTAGTGATGTTATTAATAGTGATTATATCATCAGAACTTGACCAAATTAATATGACACCATCCCTAAGACACCCCTTTCGGATAAAAAAAGAACCATCGAAATCGGTTCATAAACAAAGAGGTTAGGTCTACAAACAAACCTAATAAAAAAGGTCTAATACCTATGAAAAAAATCGAAAAAAATGGGACCAATCGGAAGCTAGACTGGACCCAATGCAAAAAAATTTTTCAAAATCGGTTGACAATTGGCGGAGATATGAGGTAACATAGGCACAAAAAAAAAAAAAAAAAAAAATTCAATCGAATAGAAAACCTCCTCCTTTTTTGAAGTCGGTTAAAAAGATGTGGTGTGAGAAAAAACAGTGTCCTATTCTTAGTCTATTAAGAATAGTTTGTTGTTTTCTCGACATTGAAACTATATTTTCAACTTTCTGTATCGCTGGCATAATTTTTTTTAAGTTGTTGCCTTCAATTTGATTCCATTCATCTTTCCAATTTTCTCTGAAGGTTCGTGTGATATATTTCTTTAGTACATGATAATTGATTGATTGATCTTTATTATTAGCCTTCTCGGCTATTTTTTTACATTTATAGTTTTATATTTATATTTTTACATATAGTTTGACATATTAATTTACAATTTTAGGTACAAATAATATAATTCTTCACATTAACAGTTTCAATATAATAGGGACATATTAATAGAAAAATATGATGTATAGCTACAATAGCTAATAAAGATTATTATCTTTGTAAAATGTATTCTTTTAATTTTCGTTTAAATATTATAAGACTGTCACATTGTTTTAACTCTAATATACCATCGTGAAGTCGAGAGTTCGTTTTGTAGCCCCCTTTTTTGCTAGCTGGTCTACAGTTTCGTTTCCTGGTATATTTTTGTGCGCTGGGATCCAGAAAAAATTATTTCTTTGCCGTCTTGCTGCAGATCTTTAATGAGGATAAGGATTCTCTGTATCAGCGGATGTTGGCTATATATATATATTTTCTATAGATTTAAGGGCACTTAAGGAATCTGAACAAATTACAAATTTGTGTAAGATACGAGGTAGGTTTCACAAAAAAGAAATAAAACAAAATTGAGTTTTGAATTCGATATATTTCGGGGTTAGCCCATCATCAGGAGTCTAAGAAAACTGATTACATATTGGAAAAATAGTTTTACAAGTAACAATTTTTAAAATTTTTTTAAATGTATGTGGTGAGGGGAAAGTAGGGGAAGAGGAGAAGTTGTTCTAAGAATTAATATTTTCTATTGAGATTTGAACTGGCTGAAATGAATCTATACGTGCTATTATAATAACGAATGGACAAGTACCTGAGAAGGTACAACTTGAAAGGTACATGAGAGAGTGCAATTACCCTAGTAAATTCAATGTGCGAACAATGGAAGGAATGTTTAATTAATTTATTATAACATATAATCAATAATTGTATTTTTATACACTTCCAATTGATTATTTAAAATATTTGAATTATTAGAGAGGGCTATTTTTATTTCGGTGGATTCTAAGAGATCCAATTTAAGGCCTTTTCTTTCGAAATGAATGGGGATAGGGTTATTATTAGAGGTTGAATGGTTAGATTCATGTAAGTGAATTGCGAAGGCTGAGGTTGAATCTAAATTAATGTTATTGGATTTATTGAGATGATTAAGAGCTCTTACATGCTCGGAGTAACGTATTTTGAATGAGCGGCCTGTCTGCCCTATATAAAAAGCATCACAATCTTGACAAGTTAATTTATACACTCCTGATTTGTCTAATTTATCGATTTTGTCTATTTTATTGTTAATTAATTGGGAGCCTAAATTGTTGTTGTTGTATAAAGCAGGAGTGATTCCATATGATCTAAGGGTATAAGCTAATGGAGATTTTATTTCTTTTTTGTGAAACCTACCTCGTATTTTACTCAAGTTTTATTATTATATTAAAATGTTTCACCTAGAACCAACACCGAACTCCTTAAAAGTTACAAATTTGTCATGACATAATGATTTAATCTTCGTGAGGATCAACATGAGTGCCAGTAATTCTGCAGTAAAGATGCTGACTTACAGGAGGTAGTTTATAATATTTCTCTATTGAGACTATTTTAAAAGCACATCCTACTAAAGAATTAGATTTTGACCCATCAGTATAAGCTATTTGGTGGTTGGGGAACTTGGAAATGGTATTTAAAAACAGATTCTTGTATATAATTGTGTTTGTTTTTTTTTTATATGACTTAACATATGAAAGGTCTAGCTAGGCTCCAAGGAGGATCTGGACATGAAATAAAATTGACCAGCTTCTCAAGATTATCTTGTTGAGAATCTATATAATTTATCATCCTAACTGACAGTGGCCGTGTGCTTCTAGGCTTAGACAGAAATTTATTTGTAAGCCTATTAAGAAATATGGACTTAAAAGTGGGGTGGGAAGGTGTCGATTTAATTTTAATTTATTTTTTAATAAAACAATTGTTAAAGTACTTATATTTATCGGAATTACCCAAAAACTTTTCCCTTCTCTTTATTGTGTATATCTTGTCATACTTTTAATTATATATTCTTTGGACAATTTTTATTAATGGATTAAATTTATTACAAGTGAGAAAATCTAATTAAAAAAAAACGACGAGAAACTTTGCTTGCTAAGTTTATAATACGTAATCCAACGATTTATAATTACTTGGACAGTTGGCAACACTTTTCATTTTTTTTTTTTCACCTTGCCTCTTCAGCTCATTTTTAATACTCTTTATCTTTGTCTTGTAATTCACATTTATCAGCTCAAAGTCATTTTTCCTTAAAGGTAGACAAGGTTTTATTATTAATTGTTATCTTTTAAATCGTTATTTTTGCACCTATATGTTTAACATTTATACAGGGTGATTCACGGTCCATGGCACGTTAGACGTTTATGGAAAACGGAAAGTAGGATTTTTCTGAAAATTTAGCACCTTACATTTTCTTACTTGTTCTATCGATCTAAAATATTTTCAGCATTGCGAAGTTTTGCCTTCCATCGAAAAGTCTTAGCAACTCTCTGAATCGCAATATATGATATAAGCACAGCAATTAAAATTAAAATACATCTTGGTTAATCTGAACCCGAGCTGATTTTTGAAAAAACTTCCAACTACGGGGTGGTTTTAAAATACTTGGTGGTGGTTTTGAAGTGGACTGTACGTCTGGAGTGGGGGAGCCAGGGGTTCGGCGGTCTTCGTGCTGTGGTGGGGGGGGGGTGAAGTTTCAGTTGCAGCCTGCTCCCTTTCATTTTCGAAAAAGTAAGGCCCAATTATCCCTACCTTAGAAACCCCACACCAAACCGTCACTTTGTCACTATGGAGAGGGCGTTGGTGTAGGTCTCTTGGGTTAGTGTCGGCCCAGTAACGGCAATTTTGCTTGTTGACGTAGCCGTTAATGTGAAAGTGAGCCTCGTCAGACATCATGATAATCAGGTTTTCATCTTCCAATAACTCCAACATCCGTTGGCTAGACTGAAGCCTTTGAAGATGGTCTGTTGGGAGAATCTTCTGGACCACCATGATTTTATAGGGGTGGAATTTCAGTTCTTTGTTAAGAATCCTTTGAAGGCTCCGACGTGACATTCCAAGAGCTTGAGCACGATGTCTCGTTGATCGACGTGGGCTCGTAATGACATCGCGTCTCACACGCTCCAGGTTCTCAGGCGTTCTTATTGTTTGAGATCTAGACGTCCATTTTGGAGCACATGAACCAGTAGTGCGGAAATTATGGTCTGGTAACGCGCCCAAACGATTCGACCTGTTTAAGCCTGATGCCGATTGATGATTTAATTGAAGTAGGAGAGATTGTTCAAAGAAAGAGCATTATTTACTTTTGATTATTTTTATTAATTAATTATAAATACATTTGTCTCCAGCTGATGGCCGGAGGGCTTGAATTCATCTCTTCTCCAAGTGGATTCCAAAATAGAATTGTCCTCTCTCTGGCTATCTCAAAACCTGCCTGTCTGTCATCTCTGGGAGTTTCCACAAGAAAAATTCCCGATTGATCAATTTCCTAATGAGTAGGAGTACATTTTAATCACAGAATTCTCCCATTTTTAAGGGCGTGACTTCAAAACCACGTGACCTTTCTTGGGAATATTCCATTTAGCAACTCTTTTGAAATATCATTTTTTTTATACAAAGATATAAGAGCAAGTAGATTTATAATTCACTGTCAACTCAGATATATGACTTATTTCCTCTCATCATATTATTTTGACTAAGACCCCAGGGGTCGGCGAAAAAGAGCGGAAAAGGAGATATATAGGGGGTGCTGGTCTGGGGCGGGGTGCTAAAAGCAGTCGGGTCCGGATGCGCACAGAGAGGACCTCAATCTGGTTGCAGTGACCTTAATTAAAAAAAGAGAATTCCTTTAAGAATTCAAACAAGATTTACAACAGCATTTCCTGTCGTCGACAAAATTATCGACGGGCATAACAATATATTGAGTTTGTATAAACCTCTTTGAGTTTTATTTCTTTCACTGTGAAACTACACACCCTTTACTTTATTAATCAATTTATATTAGCCAAGGTAAAATACTTTTTTATTTGGGGGGGGGGTAATTTGCGAGGTATTATTTAGTTAGCAAATGCACGGGAATCAAGCAGGCTTAAAAGCAACAATATACCTATACATTGTACCAATTTGAAAATTTCTTTCTAATTGATTGATTAGCTTCTGCTTATAGAACTGACATGCTCAATCTATTTATCCTTAAAGTCTAAAGCTGTTGCGCTTCTATACTGCTGGAGATTGAGTTAGGGAGGATTGCAAATCCATCAAAATCTTATTTTAAGCCTCCCCAATCAATTAGAGAGTCTAATACAAGCGAACCAAGCAAGCAATGCTCCAAATATAGTCCTAAGTAACACCTGTTCGTTAAGATGTCGACTAATGGCCATTGTTGCGTTATCTGATGGGATAGCTCCAGGGCGCAATGAGAGAAAAAAATAATATATTATGGATATATATTTATATACAGGGTGATTTTTTTTATCTTGAGACAGTCTTAAAACTCAAAAATAGTATATGAAAAAAAAGTTTCAAATAAAAGTTTATTTATATCAAGGGGGAAACTAAACTACGCTATTGTTTGTTGACCTAGAACAAGCGTTCGAGGGTATTTCAAGCTCGAGTTCTGTTTTTAAATGGAATTCCATATTTTTCTTTACATAGCCTAAATATACAAAAAAAAAAAAAAAAAAAAAACTGAACAACTTTCATAAAAACTATTTTTTATACGACGTCAAATAAAGAAAATATTAAATAAATTAGATCCCATAAAAATCAAATATTTAATTATTAAATAAATAATTATTAAATTGAAAAGTCAGGGGGTCGGGTAGACTAGGTGTTAGCGTGTCAGCCTGTTAGCCGACTGGACCCGGATCAAATCCGACTCGAGGCATCCGGCTAAAACCTGGCCCAGGTGGGGGGGGGGGTAGAGAAAAATTAAAAAAATGAAATAATTAGTATCGTAAATTGGCTATTTATATCCGTCCAATACCAATGAAAAAAAAAACGGGACCAATCGGGTACCAAACTGAATCCAATGCAAATAAAAATAATTTTTAAGAAAAAAATAAAACCGACTTCAAAAAATTAAATGCAACAAATAAAATACACTAAAAGGTATAAAATAATTATTATCTTATTTAGTTACAACTAAAGGACGAAATATTAACATGAAATTACTTTTTGAAGTCGGTACCAAACAAACTATACCTATAAGCGAGCATACCCTCGAACCGTACTAAGTAAGATCCGTCGAGTGCGATTCATAAAAGATAGATGTTTGGCACCGACTTCAAAAATTAATTTCATGTTAATATTTCGTCGTTTAGTTGTAACTAAATAAGATAATAATTATTTTATACCTTTTAGTGTATTTTATTTGTTGCATTTAATTTTTGAAGTCGCTTTTATTTTTTTCTTAAAAATTATTTTTATTTTTCTCTTTTTAGTGATGTTATTAATAGTGATCCTATCATCAGAACTTGACCAAATTAATATGACACCATCCCTAAGACACCCCCTTTCCAATAAAAAAAAGAATCATCGAAATCGGTTCATAAACAAAGAAGTTAGGCCTAAACAAACCTAACAAAAAGGTCTAATACCTATGAAAAAAAATGGGACCAATCGGAAGCTAGACTGAACCCAATGCAAATTTTTTTCCAAAATTGGTTCACAATTAGCGGAATATGAGGTAACATAGGCACAAAAAAAAAAAAAATAATAAAATAAAAATCAGTCGAATAGAGAACCTCCTCCTTTTTTTGAAGTCGGTTAAAAAATCATCCAAATCGGTCCACAAGGTAAAGAGAAATAAATGAACAAATACACACATAAAAAAAACAAAAAAAACAGACATTCCGTTGAATTGATAACCTCCTTCTTTTTTTCAAAGTCGGTTAAAAAACAGGTCAAGTTCAAAAAAGTATTAATAAATAAATTTAAATTAGACTATATAATACCATTTTGTAACAAATCGTGTATTCTTATTTTTCATTTTGTTGCTGATCCCCTTCAAAAAATTCATTGGCAGAAAAGGAGTAGGAGCAATGCCACAGTTGTTCCGGGATTCCACATGTTCGTCCATCCCATCCACCCGATTAATAATACAACTCTTCCTAAGAGGAATTCACATATTATTAAATTCTTGTACTATTCAATATATATAATATATATGTATTATATCATCCAAATGTTGCAAAGCACGTTTCTCTATATTTTTTATTTTTATACACATTTCCATTTCAATTGAAAATTTAGAATTCTATTCAAATCCCTACAAATGAGAATTATTTATTAATATTGTATGATAGTAAATGTTAAATACTAATCCCCCTCACCCCGCCCTTTCTCTTTCCGCATAGTTGGCTATATTGTTTCAGCTTCACACATACACACCATAAATGAACAAAAACCAATTGAAATGCAATCGACACAAGAATATTGCATTAAAAGAAGAATATGCATTCATTATATTATACATTATGAATTTATTATTCCATATTTTACTTTAGCATACATGGTATAGGGTCAAGTATTGTAATTGAAAAGTTTTTGTTTTACCTAGAGTAGCAGAGTTGTTGATTCACAAAGAGAAACAAAGAGGTTGTCCTCTGCTTGATGCAAATAAAAATACACACATATTTATCGAGATGATATATCTGTATATATATTATTTATTTGTTTGAGACTATTGTTTCGAAGACTTGGTCTTCATCATCAGTCTTTCTTCAATTATAAATGTTTTTCATGGACTCAATATCATATGGATATTGAAAACTTGGTGTTCCTTCATCACTGGTGGTGGACCTGTAACTAACAAACACATTTTCTTTTCGGTTCACATTCAAATATATTTCCCTTTCTCCTTGTTTTATAAAGAGAAAGGTTGACAATGGAAGGGTTTTTCTTTTTTCGTTTATCTTTTGTTAGCAAACATCTTCAGCAGATTACTATTTGACAACTCTATTTGATTGTTCTAACAGAATCCATGTATAAAAGAACAGGGATCGAGGACCTGAGAATAATAATTAAAAGGTACAAATGGAGATGGGCGGGTCATCTGGTTAGGAGTCAAGACGATAGATGGTCCAAGATACTAACAGAATGGTGCCCAATAACTATGAAAAGGAAAAGAGGAAGACAAAATGCGAGATGGAGCGACGACATCGCGGAGATGATGGGTAGGGATTGGTGTAGAACTGCGAGACAAAGAAGAGCATGGCAATTCCTTGGAGAGGCCTATGCCCGGAAGGGCCTAGTTTCATATAATTAATTGTAATTGAAGTTTTGTTTTTTAATTATGTTAAATAAAAGGCTTATTATTATTATTGTTATTATTTGATTGTTCAAACAAAGTTTTGAATTTCTATTGAATGATTTCAAAATTTCTAAAGATTCGATTGCGCTAATTAATTTTGGGTTCTTTTTTCCTTTTATTAATCTAATACCTTGGCCTTCTGGGAAGGAGTGATTGTTTGAATTTAAATGTTCCGCAAAGGAATTTTCGCACTTTTTATTTTTAAAATCCCTTATATGTTCATTTAATCGAATTTTCAGATTTCTCTCTGTCTTCCCTACATAGATTGCTTTGCAATCTTTGCATTTCAAACTATAAACCCCTTCTTTTTCTATATTTGGTAATTTGTCTTTTTTATTTGAACCTAAATCTTTTCCTAGAGTAATTGGAGTTTTGAATACTGTTTAACTTAATTTTTTCATTTTTGTTTTAATTTTTCCGAAATTTGTCCATAATATGGGAGAACTATCTTAGGATTTTCTTTTTCTTTTTCATTCTTTTGTGAATATATTGATTCCAGGGTTGATTTTTCAATTTTTTTATATAACATTTGGTCTATAAGGCTTGCTTCGTACCCATTATTTACCGCGATTTCTTTAATTGTCTCTAATTCTTGTGAGTATGCTTTTTCTGATAGAGGTATATTTATTAGTCTATGTATCATTGAATGGAAGGCTGCGTGTTTATGTGACATTGGTCTACAAGAATTTTTATTTATTACAATGTCAGTAGCTGTGGGTTTTCTATAAATTTCAAAGGTGTGTTTATTTCCGGAAATTTTTATTTTTAAATCTAAAAAATTTAGTATTTTCTCTTTTTCTTTCTCTACTGTGAATTTTATTTTCTCATGAAGATTATTTATATATTCTATAAATGTGTCTAATTGTCTATTTGTTCCTCCCCATAGTAAAATTATATCATCTACGTACCGATAATAGTATTGTAACAAGTATTGTAATTGTGCATGAAAAAAGTGATTTTTTTGCTTCGTTGTTTCGAAATATCTCAAAAATGGCGGAAACTATTTTGATTAAAAAAATTGGCCTCAACCATGGCATTTCGGTCTCCTAAAAGCCTAACTGGCGAACATCGAAAAAATTATACTTATCGAGATTATTTTGTCAAGATGTCTGTTAATCTGTTGGTCTATGCCAGGGGTGGCCTACTAACATAACTTTGGGAGCCTGAAATTTATAAAACAGTTTCAAAGCGAACCGCATTGTTTGCAGATTAATAATTAATGTTTTATTAAAAAGAACGTATCTTTTTATTTTATAAAATATAAATTAAGTTACATATATTTTTTGCTGTACTTATAACATAACAAAGTGTATATTAATTTAATTTTTGTATTATTATTTTCTAAATTTAATTATTACACAGGTGGGGCATAGAGATCTAACACATTTTGAAGAGATATAAAAATGAAAAAAATTAACTAGAAAAAAAAACTAAATATATTTTTGAAAATAAAATAAATGAAATTTTTTTTAAATGTATTTTAAACATTATCAAAAGAAAAGAGAGGGGGCGGGGCGGGGGAATATAATTCTAGTTCTGAACTATGCTGGCCAAAACTCAACCAAATTTTGTATACGCGGTTTAGGTCGAAAGGGCAAGAATTTTCATTTTTGACCCCCCCCCTTTTGGAGTGGTCAGTTTTTGAATTCTAGCCCCTGGGGGGTCCTGGCCACAGATCTCACGTATACAAAAATTGCGGACGATTTGGTCGAAAAGAGGACTAGAATTTTTTCATTTTCTGACCCCCCCCCCCCCCACACACTCTCACTTTTTTTTCGTCCGATGTAAAAACGTTTAAAGCTCATTAAAAAAATATTATTTTTATGTTCAAAAATATATTCAGTTTTTTTTTTTTTTTTTTTTTTTATTAGTTGAATAAAAGATTTCACTGTCGATGGTAACAGAATTGTTTTTATTTTAGGTTAAAAATAAAATAAAATGAGAGAGTCTTCTGTTTTTTAAATAAAATAATTTTTAATTATTTCTAGAGACTATAGTTTCGAAGGCATTGCCTTCATCATCAGTCTATCACAAATATTTCAAATTAGTTACAAATTAAGATTTATACATAGAAAATTTTGAAAAATATATAATGTCTTTTTCTTCATGTTTCTTCTTGGGAGATTAGAATATAACTGGCTCAATATCTGGGTTGCTCTTTTGTTTAGGCATTTTCTAATGAGTTTTACCTGAATGAATGGAATGTTTTTAAAAAAGGGTCATTGATAATTTCTAGTTTTTCATTTAAAGATTCAATTGGGCTTTTTTCCAAGGATTTTAAAATTTCAATGGATTCTTTTAAAGAAAGAATTAAGGGGTCATTGACTTCTTTGATCAATTTAATTTTGGATTGATCTGGAAAACTATGATTATTAGCATTTAAATGCTCTGCAAATGCATAATTTTCATATTTTAATTTGTAGGCTCTCTTGTGTTCATTGATCCTAATGGATAAATTTCTTTCCGTTTTTCCTATATAAGTTGCATTGCAATCTTGGCATGTCAATTTATATACACCGGATTTTTCATTTTTCGGAATTTTATCTTTAATTTGACTTAATTCACTTCCTAATGTATATGGTGATCTAAAGATTGTCGCGTACCCTAAAGATTTTAATTTATGCTTTATTTTTTCTGACATCTTACCATAATATGGTAATATTAGTTTTGGCAGATCGTTAATTTGGGAATTTTGTGAATAGATTAAATTTAAATTTGATTTTTGAATTTTACCTTTTAATATTTGATCTATTAAATTGCTTTCATAACCATTATTTATAGCTATTTCTTTGATTATCTCTAGTTCTGTTAAAAAATGCTCTTTCTTTAATGGGATACTATTTAAACGGTGGATCATTGAATGGAATGCTGCCAATTTATGTGACATTGGTCGACAAGCCATGTTGTGAATTACGGTATCTGTAGATGTATCTTTCCTATAAATTTCGAATGTGTGTTTATTTTTTCAATTTTAATTTTAAGGTCTAAATAATTTAATGTTTTTTCTTTTTCTTTTTCTACGGTAAATTTGATTTTTTCATGTAATGAATTTATATGTTTTATGAATTTATTGAGAATTCTTTCAGTCCCTGTCCATAAGACAATCACATCGTCAACATATCTATAATAATATTTGATATATTGAGAGAATTCGCACTTTATATTTAAAAATTGTTTTTCGAAATGTTTTAGAAAAATTTCGGCAAATAATGGTGACAGAGGGTTTCCGATTGCTAAGCCATTTTTTTGTTCATAAAATTTATCGTTGTATTGGAAAAAATTGTGATTTAGACATAACTCCATCAAATCACTTAGGTCTGTTTTTCTTTTATGTTCAAATTTGGACATGTATAAATTATCTGGTCAACTAGGTCTTTTGTTTCTGAAGGGGGAACGTTTGTAAATAAACTTATGATATCTAAAGAGATTAATTTTGCGTTATTGGGGATATCTATGTTTTTAATTTTATTTATTAAGTCTAATGAATTTAAAATTGAGTGATCTGGTTGAAAATTAGTTTTTCTTTGAAGATTTTATTTAGACTTTTGGCTAATTTTGTTACACACGCTCCTGAGTAGCTTACTACAGGTCTAATTGGTATTTCGTCTAGTTTTTCGGATTTATGAATTTTCGGAAGGGAATACAATCTAGGACACTTTGGGTTCTTTTCTATTAATGACATTTTGGTTTTTTCGTTTAAAATTTTGGAATTTTTAATTTTGTCCCTAACTAATTTGTTATATTTATTTACTGGGCTTTTAATTTGATTGAAATTTTGTGTTTTCAAGAAGGTTTCGGTTTTCTCTTTATAAATTTTTTGATCTAGTATAACTATTGAATTTCCTTTGTCACTTTTTACTACTGTTAAATTGTTTTCCTTAATTTTTGATTTTAGTGATTTTATTGTTTTATTTTCCGAATAATTGATTTTGTTCCTAATCTCCCAAGAAGAAACATGAAGAAAAAGACATTATATATTTTTTCAAAATTTTCTATGTATAAATCTTAATTTGTAACTAATTTGAAATATTTGTGATAGACTGATGATGAAGGCAATGCTTTCGAAACTATAGTCTCTAGAAATAATTAAAAATTATTTTATTTAAAAAACAGAAGACTCTCTCATTTTATTTTATTTTTAACCTAAAATATATTCAGTATTTTTCTAGTTAAATTTTTTCATTTTTTTTATACCTCTTCAAATGTGGTGGATCTTTATGCCAATCCCTGTACTTTTTAAAATCAGTATTATTCAAGAGGGTTCAAGAGCCGTACGAGATTGACTGAAGAGTCGCATGCGGCACCCAAGCCACGTTGTGGCCACCTCTGGTCTATGCGTTACCAAATTTTTGTAGACTCACTATCTCAAAAACTAGCGGGAATATCAAAAGCAAATTTCACAGGTAGTTTTGGCTCATTAAGATTAAGACCTGATTAGATTTTAGTGCATATCGACCCAAAATTAAGGGGGGTGGTCAAATAATGAAAATCAAGACCCTTGTACCAAACTCAACCGAATTTTATATATATATATATACATAATCAGTGGGCCCCCAGAAGTATAAAAATCCAAAAACTAACCGCCTAAAATGGGGGGAGGGGTGTAGGGTCAAAAAATGAAAATAAAAGCCCTTGTACCAAACTCAACCAAATTTTGTATACATAATCCGTGGGCCCTCAGAAGAATAAAAATTCAAAAACTAACCATCTAAAATTGGGAGGGGGAAGGCAAAAATGAAAATCTATTCCTATGAACCAAACTCAATCAAATTTTGTATACATAACCAGTGGCCCCCCAGAAGTCTAAAAACGCAAAAACTAACTGCCCAAAATGGGGGGGGGGGTAGAGTCAAAAAACGAAAATAAAGGCCCTTGTTCCAAACTCAACCAAATTTTGTCTACGTGATCCGTGGGCCCCCAGAAGACTAATAATTCAAAAACTAACCATCTAAAATTGGGAGGGGTGAAGTAAAAAATGAAAATCTATGGCTATGAACCAAATTCAACCAAATTTTTTATGCATAACCAGTAGGCCCCCCAAATTTTATTTTTTTTATTTCTCCATTTTACACAGGCAACATGCCCCAAAGAGCAATAAGCACATGTATTTGATAAAAAAAAAAAAAACATTAATAGCTTTTGCTGCCTGGAAAATTCACCAATAATCCACTTTGCTCTTGAAGGCAAAAATAAATAAATAATAAAAATGTTTGTTGTTTAAAATTTTATAATTATTCAAACCGGGTCTTGTATATATGTAGAACAATGTGGTTAACAAGCTTGGGTTTTATTAATTAAATGAAGTTATATAGTTTAAAATTAAACAACAAATAATGATATTATTGATACAGTATTTTGTATTTGAATTAGGCAATGGGCCATTTCTCTAAATAAATAAACTTAAATATTTATTGATACTTAAGATATAATATATATATATATATCAATTTTATTGTTGGTTAGTTCTCAACAACAACGACACTAAATCACACGGAACGATAATCGATAAATATTAACCCCACGATAGACGATAACGATAAAAAACGAAACGAAAACAAACCCTTCACTTCACTTCCACCTTGCCAACTCGACACATATGATAATTCTCATTTGCCTCCACGTGTACGAATGCTGTCTTCCAACTCACTTCCTTTCAAGTAGTGAGCTGTGTTTAGACACCGTACTCCCGGGGCGAAACCGCGGCAGATTTATTTTGGTTACAAGCTTGAAAAAAAGGATTATAGCTTAAATTATAAAAGTTCCATTAGAACTTTCAATTTCTCCGGATGACCACATATATACAACAAAAATTAAATATAAGTTTTCTAACTTGAAATTATTTACAAAAAAAAAAAAAAAAATAGAAATATAAACATAAGTTTTTAGTTTGAAACTATTTACAAACCATTAATAAAATATATAAGTTTTTTGACTTGTGACTATTTACAACCATAATTATTTACAATAAATACAGAGGTATAAGATCTGGCATGTATAAAGTGAAGCGTCGAGGTACCAAATTTTGTATACATAATCAGTGGATCTAAAAATGCAAAAACTAGCCACACCCCTACGCGATTATAAATAATTTTATTAAATATTAAATTTAAGAGAGGGTCCAAGTTGTATGGTAAAGTCAAGTGGATGGCCACATCAGAACGTGTCAATTTATTTTATCTATATTAGCTGCGAAACCCGCCTTCGTGAGGTCTCTGGCTAGATAAAAGTAATAAAGTAAAGGGTGTGTATTTTAGGTTAAAAATAAAATGAGAGAGTCTTCTATTTTTTAAATAAAATAATTTTTTAATTATTTCTAGAGACTATAGTTTGGAAGGCATTGCCTTCATTATCAGTCTATCAAGCAAATATTTCAAATTAGTTACAAATTAAGATTTATACATTGAAAATTTTGAAAAATATATAATGTCTTTTTCTTCATGTTTCCTCTTGGGAGATTAGAATGTAACTGGAGCAATATCTGGGTTACTCTTTTGTTTAGGCTTTTTCTAAAGAGTTTTACCTTAATGAATGGAATGTCTTTAAAAATGGGTCATTGATAATTTCTTATCTTATCTATCTATCTATCTTCTTAATTTGTAACTAATTTGAAATATTTGTGATAGACTGATGATGAAGGCAATGCCTTCGAAACTATAGTCTCTAGAAATAATTAAAAATTATTTTATTTAAAAAAAAAGACTCTCTCATTTTATTTTTAACCTAAAATAAAAACAATTCTGTTACCATCGACAGTGAAATCTTTTATTCAACTAATAAAGGGTGTGTAGCTTCACTGTGAAACTACACACCACTTTACTTTATTAATTAATATCATGTTTCACCTAAAACCTACACCACTTTCCCTAAGTAAAATAGATAAAAAGTATCTACCTCCTGAACCCCTTTGCTGAAAACAAGGTTGGATCCAGGGGGCGGAGGGGCGACCGCCCCCTCCATACAGGCCACGTGCCTTGGCGGGAGGTGCAACACGTGCGTCGCACGCAGAGGCCAAAAAACGGCGGCCAAATCGACAGGGAATTTACAACAATTTTTTATTTTTTATTTTAATGAACCTAAAATATGAGATATGAAATTTGTAAAAAAAAACATTTATTTTTTAAAAATGAAAATAAAGTTCTATGCGTGTGTGTGTGGTGTGGGGGCGGTGTCTCTGACCTACCCCCCCCCCCTCCGCTTGGAGCAATTCGATCGCGACACACTTTCGAGATAAAAAGTAGATCTTATATACATCGGCCACCTTATATACATTCTCCCCCCCCCCCATAAAAAATTCCTGGATCCGCCCTTGGCTGAAAATATTATTCTTTGCAAGCATTCATGTCCTAAAATTAACCTTTTATATTAAATTTAAAGACAGTATCGTTTCATAAAAATTAAAATGAAGTAATTTAACACATATACAGTATACGGTATACCTATACAAAAACAAAGTAGCTAGGATAAAACATAAATTGAAATATCCATTTGATTAATATTTTCTCAACCAGTGGAAAAGTTGATTGATGTTAAAGCCCGGGAATAAAATTCTCACGGATTTAATTGAATTTTATCCTGAATTGAAATTGAATTTTGATCTGGCTTCAATGGCTGCTATGGCTAGTCACTCTCGGTATATATATATGTATATGCATTTTTATATTTTAAAATAAAAGAGGGAAAAAATGAATAATCACATTTGAATTATATTTATAAGCGAGAGAGAACTTTTTAACATTAATAATAATAATTGTAGTGTGGTAGGACTAGTAGTAGTATTAATAAAATTTGTCATGAACTATTAGTGTGAGTTTTAAATTAAAGTATATCACGTATCGGCGTCGACCTACGCCAGCCGTTGTATTATTAAGTATATATATACCTGGCGAGTTTTTTTTTATATTGAGACAGTCTTACTAATTCAAAAACAGATGTGTTATATGGAAAAAAGGTTCAAATAAAAATTTCGTTGTATCCCTAGGGGAAGCTAAACTACGCCATTGCTTGATCGACGTAGAACAAGGACATTCAAGGGTGTTTTGAGGTCAAGATCTGTTTTTTTAAATACGAGACCTATATGTTTGTGCTGGCTTGGAAGATTCACCGACTTCACTTTGCATCTCGGTTGCAAAAATAGATAAATAATATTAGTTGAATCAGAGATTTCTCTGTCGATGGTAACAGAGTTGTTTTTATTTTTAACCTAAAACAAATAATAATATTGTTTGCTGTTTACAATTGTATAATTCTTTGAACCGGGTCTTGTATATGTGTATAACAATCGCTTCAGTTAACAAGCTTGGGTTTTCTTAATTAAAATAAAGTTATATTGTTTACAAAGTTACACAAACAAATAATAATATTATTGATACAGTCTTTGTGTATGATTGAACGTAGGCAATGGGCCTTTTCTCTAAATAAATAAACTTAAACATGTGCCGTTACTTAAGATATATATGTGGGAAATTAATTGATCAGTTAAGCATTTAATTTAAAAGTGAATTCTGTTTAAAATCATATGTTCGCCACATGGCCGGTTTGGGCTTTCTGCCCTTGTGAAGGCCGCATTCCTTCTTTGTAGCGAGCCTTTTGTGTTCAAGAGGGCTGGTCAGCTGACACTCATATGCATGTGTCTATGTCTATGTGTTTGTGAGGCTGCCAGGGTGAGTTGTCAACAACTGGGAGTTAGTTGAGAGACGAGTGCATGGTTGATCTTGTCGTTTTAGTTTATAGTCAGTTGAAGACAAGTCATGGTTAAGATGACACGGTGTATTAAGTTAACGATGTGTATTACGATGTTTCACGACGACCCCTAGACACGAATATGTGTATAACCCCTTCTTCGTAAATAAATATATATAAAGAGGACGTGAAGTGTGTTGTTATTATTTTCACCCCTATGAGCGAGGAGGTGAAACCCGCACGCCTTCTACAAGTGGAGGCCTGTCCGGGATGAATCGTAGGGGGTGAAACCCCCCCGCCCCCTACAAATGGGGCTCGCCGGGATGAATCATAAAAAGTTTATCTTACCGGAGACGAATTGATGACGAACTGACGGAACGTGACGTGGAATCTTGTTGGATATTCTGGTGAAAAAATTGTGCCCTAGAAAAATGAAGAATCTTGGCCAGCATGTCAATATCGAGAGAAACTTGACAGACTTCGATTTTGAGGACGTCAAAAAGCTTTTAAACTTATTTTTGACGAAGAAGGCAATCGACACACGAGGCGAAAATTGAAGCTCTTCGAAGGCTTTAATTTTGGCTCTCGCTAGTCGAGAGCGCAAAGCAAAAGCCGTTTGCAGTGACTTCTCTCAATCGGACCTGGTAATTATCTCTTCGATATTAGGCTTGCCCACAGACTCTGACAAGAAGTGTCTTGCCAGAAATCTCGTGGTAAGCTTGTCCGATTTTGGCCATCTGAAAAGGGTGCACGGGACTTCATCAAAAGACACGCGCGTGGACGACGGACAACCAGCTAAACAGCTGGGGGAGATGAATTCTCTCGGAGCTTCTGCGAAGCCAGGAATTCGATTGAAAAGTTCGACGGAACGGGGAGCGTTTCAATCGAACAGTGGATCAAAGAGATTCAGGATTTAGTTGAAGAATCCGGATGGGGTTCGACGGAACTATTTTTTCTGGTGAAGATGTCGCTAGCGGGCTATGCGAAAGATTATATTCAAAGCGAAAGAGGTTTGACTTCTTGGAGTTTGCTCGAAACAGCTCTGAAAGAGGAATTCTCGCAAAAAGATGAAAACGACGACGAGGACGACGACGACGATGTTGAACAAAGCAAAGAGGATTGCTTTGTCCATAGCGAGGTCTACGAAGAAGATGTTTCATTTTGCGAGAAAGCCCCCTTTCAAAGCCGGTTACAGCATGACGACGACGACGATGTTGAACAAAGCAAAGAGGATTGCTTTGTCCATAGCGAGGTCTACGAAGAAGATGTATCATTTTGCGAGAAAGTTCCCTTTCAGGACCGGCTGACGAGCGAGCGACGCCGATGACGACGGACGACGAGGAGAGGTTCAAAGAAGAAATCGCCGATGTCGATTTGGATGAAGACGAAGATGCTGACGAGGAGGATGTAGTTGATTTGGGTGAAAGTGGTGTGAAAGAAATTGCCTACTTGGCGGATGTGCCGAAAGAAAAATTTGAAGAATTAAAGCCGAGGAATACACTTGAAAAAGGTAAATTGCTTAAGGATGAGAGCCAAGAAGGAATTCTAGAAATAGAAAAAATCAATTTAATTATGGATTTGCGAGAAGAAAGAAGGGTCCAGGAAAAGATGAAAGAATGCTTGGTGTCCAAAACAAGGGATAAAGAAAAAGATACGCAACGAAGGACGAATAATAACCGCCCAGGTATCTCAACTAAAGATGTGGCCCAAAACGTGACTCATAGTGTAAGTGATATTTCAAAAATCATTTATAATAAACGCTATTCGATAATTAAATTTGTGAAAAATATTGGTGAATATAAACGTTTGAGGTGTTCGGAAAATAACTTCATTTTTGATCGAGGAAAGATGTCACGTGATTTTTGCGCCAGGTGCGCGGTTCGTGGGTTTGCGAGTGTGTGTGTTTGTGCGTATGTGTGCGTTTAAAATGTTCCAAAAATATGAAGCCCTTTTCGAAATAGTGAAAGAAAATTGTCCACCCAGAGTAAAGTGTCGGTGTGTGTGTACATGTGTGAACACGTGCAGCTCGCCACCCAAGAGGAAGCAAAGGAAACCCGTTGTTTGAACAATACAAGGAGTAGCACAATGGATAAAGGTTTTCTTGAACAATTATTTAGAGTAAAGTTTATAATTTAGCTAAAATATATGGTCACATATTTTGCATGAAAGTTAGAAATGTTTCTATCATAAAATTAAGCTGATATATAAGAAATTTCGAAATTTAAATTATGAGGACGAAATTTTTGATTAAGATTGAAGTTTGAGCAATTAATTGTTCATAAATTTTTTTGGTTTTTGTTTAAAAAATTAGTTTGTTTAAGAAGTATAATTTTGTTTTGAACGTTGAATGTTTAATTTTAGATTTCAAATTTTGAAAGAGAGAAATTGTAGTTCAGAGTTAAATAGGTGGATTTTAATAAAAGAATTTAATTTGAAGACGAGATATTCAATTCAATTCAAAATTTAAATTCGAAGAAATTTTAAAATTAAAGATGGGAATCTTGAGAAATTTTATATTTGATTCGGGTTAAATTTTCATGTGGTTAAATTTGGAATGAAGGATTTTTAGATAATTCTTTTATGGTAGATTATAATTGATAAACGATTTTTTAAAAAGAGACTCTAGACCGACTTATATAATTGGGATATTTAATGAGATCATTTGAAAAGAGAATTTAAATTTAAATTTTTATGATTATTAATTGAATTTAAATTAAACGTTGAAGAATTTGATTTTTGAATTGAAGGAATGAAACAATTTTAGATATAAGAGGAAGTCTAATACTTTATTATTCTTATAGATGTGGAGATCATCATTTTTGTTAAAATGATCTTCTTTTAAAATTAAGTTACATATTATTTCTATATAATTATTATGTTTAAGACGTTGAAAATTGCTTTATGTGTTAAGAGTGATTTGATTTAGATTGTATCGAGTGATTTTTCATACGATTTTTGTGGACTTTTGTATAATTTGTTTTTCTATACAAGATTAAGATTATTTTGTTTTAACGGGGCGTTAAAACTATCAGGATAGCCGAATTTGTGGGAAATTAATTGATCAATTAAGCATTTAATTTAAAAGTGAATTCTGTTTAAAATCATATGTTCGCCACATGGCCGGTTTGGGCTTTCTGCCCTTGTGAAGGCCGCATTCCTTCTTTGTAGCGAGCCTTTTGTGTTCAAGAGGGCTGGTCAGCTGACACTCATATGCATGTGTCTATGTCTATGTGTTTGTGAGGCTGCCAAGGGTGAGTTGTCAACAACTGGGAGTTCAGTTGAGAAACGAGTGATGGTTAAGATGCTTGTCGATTTGAGTTTATATTCAGTTGAAGACGAGTCATAGTTAAGATGACACGATGTATTGATTAACGATGTGTATTATGATGTTTCACGACGACCCCTAGACACGAATATGTATATAACCCCTTTTTTGTAAATAAATATATATATAAAGAATGAATAAGTGTGTTGTTATTATTTTCACCCCTATGAGCGAAGGGGGTGAAACCCGCACGCCTTCTACAAGTGGAGGCCTGTCCGGGATGAATCGTAAGGGGCGAAGCCCCCGCGCCCTACGTATATATGTATATCTTTATATATATAAATTATTGTTGAGATCCTTTTTCAACAATGGCAACGAGCTACTCAACACTTTGGAACTTGATGATTCGATAAATAATAATGATCGCAAACGGTAAACTGGTACACGATAAAAACGAAACGAAACAGAGTATATTCCCTTCACGTCTGTGACACCTTGCCAACCCGACACATGATGATGATCTCTCTTCTCCCACGTTCAATGGATTCCTACGAATCCAACCTCTAGCTTCCACGTCATCGAGGTGGTGAGCTCCGTCTGTGACACTATACTCCCGAGGGCGAACCCGCACGCAGGTACTTATTTTGGTTACTAAATGTTTCTGTACATATTCTGAATCTACAAAAAAAACTGAACAACTTTCAATAGAACTATTTTTTATAGGTCATCAAATAAAAAAATATTAAATAATTTAGATCTCAAAAAATCTTAATAATTATTTTTAACAATCATTCAACTTAATTATCAAATAATAATGATCAAATAATTAATTATTAAATAAATATTTATTAAATCGAAAAGTCACAACAATGAAAATAAGTGTTTATAATGATCTTTAAACGTCATTATACTCAGATTTAAGAGATTATTTTCTATTTAATAGACCTAATTACAAATTCTTGAGTTTAAAAAAGTTTATTTCTTGTGTCAATCCAGTAGTGAGTTATATTGTATTACTATAATAAAAATGGAATATTTTTTGTTGAAGACAGAATTAAAATGGTCTTAATTTATTCGGTGAATGTAGAAGAAGTGTTATGGGGCTGCCATTGAAATGGATGCCGAGTGTTTTCCTGACAGGGATACACCCTCACAATCTTCATTTTATCGTGTTGTAAAATCTGTTTAAAAAAACAAGAAATGTAAAGGCTGCGAAGAAACTGAAACAGGACAAAACAATAAATAAATAAATGTTAATGTATCAGAAATCAGATAGAACATTTGAAAAAACTTAATTATCTGTTCAGAATTGAACTCTCATTTTTCTTAGTTGTATACTTGTTTTACTAATTAATTGTCCTCGCTGTTCACATACTTGCCTTGTTGATTTCCTACTGTAATTAGGTGTTTTTTCATTCTAAACTCACGGTTTAAATGCTTAACTTTATCAGTTTTCTTATTTAACTCCATTGTTTTCCTAATTACCTCACTGTTTACATATTTACCCTGTTGATTTCATATTAACTTAACTATTTTTCGTACTAAACTCACGGTTTAAATACTTAACTATCAGTTTTCTTATTTAACAATCACTTGTTTCCCTAATTGCCTCACTGTTTTTACATGTTGTTCCTGTTGGTTTCATATTAACTTAACTATTTTCGTACTAAGCTCACGGTTTCAATACTTGACTATCAGTTTTCCCATTTAACTCCTTGTTTTCCTAATTACCTTCACTGTTTACATATTTGCCCTGTTGATTTCATAATTAACTTAACTATTTTCATGCTAGCCTCACGGCTTCAAATACTTAACCGCTATCAGTTTTCTTCATTAACTGCTTGTTTTCCTAAATTACCTCGCTGTTCTACATATGTTGCCTTGTTGTGATTTCATATTTAATTAACTGTTTTCATACTAACCTCACGGTTTAAATACTTAACTCTCAGTTTTTCTTAGTTAACTCCTTGTTTTCCTAATTAACTCGCTGTCTACATACTTACCTTGTTGATTTCATATTTAATTAACTGTTTTTCATACTTATACTCAAGGTTTAAATACTTAACTCTCAGTTTTCTTAGTTAACTCCTTGTTTTCTTAATTGATCTCGCTGTATACATACTTACCTTGTTGATTTCATATTTACTTAACTGTTTTCATACTTAACTCAAGGTTTAAATACTTAACTCTCAGTTTTCTTAGTTAACTCCTTGTTTTCCTAGTTACTTCGCTGTTTACATACTTGCCTTGTTGATTTCATATTTACTTAGCTGTTTTCATACTTAACTCAAGGTTTAAATAATTAACTCTCAGTTTTCTTAGTTAACTCCTTGTTTTCTTAATTAACTCCCTGTATACATACTTGCCTTGCTGGTTTCTTGTTGAAATTAGCTGTCATTTCATACTTAATTCACGGTTTAAATACTTAATTTATCAGTTTTTCTTAGTTAACTCCTTTGTTTTCCTAATTAACTTGCTGCAAAGTCATTATTTAAATATTCATAACTTTGACAAGAATAAGATATAATCTAACTTAACCCCTAGAGGTTGCTTTCTTCGTTTTTTTGATGTTCTTTTTTGAAGAAAAATTTCAAAAATCTAGAAACAACCTTTTTATCGCTTTATTTTGCCATTTTTAGCTTAAAAAAAAATTGAATCTCGCTTCGATGGGTCACCTTCGACTTTTAAAACAAGACGGAAAAGTCTTAATTCTGTGTTCAGGAATCGAAATTGAAAAATCGATATGTTTAGGTTATAATAATTATTATGCTAACGAGTACACATAATGGAAAATAAAAAGAGTGAAGTGGAGGGGGAATTAAAAGAGAGAGAGAGAAAGCCCTTATGAGCCAGCCCTTAGTGCAAAGTTAACTTGAAATAGACAGACAGATTATGCTGGTCGGAGTTAAAAATAGAAACGAGGGTTCATTTTGAGGGTTAAGGGTTGGAAAACTTTCTAAAACAAACGATTATCGAATAGTAGAAGGGCGGATTGGTTTTAACGAAGAACACTCCTCCACCCCACCCAGCCCCTAAAACCAAAAGAGGAAAAAAAAAGGAAAACACAACCCCCTCTGTCTGACGTTTTAGACAAGCCACTCTAGGAATTAGCATTGATTCGACATTTGGAGAGACAGACAGACAGACAGACAGAGGGGGCGTTAAACTAAAGTTGAACATCAACAAAACGATATCGGAGAAAAGATTAAATGGTTAAAATGGAACGGAACAGATTTAAGAGAAATATATTTAAAAAAAAAGAAACATTTTTTTTTACGTAAACTTTTTGTGGTTTACATGAAATGAAAGATTAAATTTTATTTTTTAAGCCATAATATCTACTCCCTTTAATATTATTATTAATATTAAATGTCACTAGCATTGTGCCTGTGGAATAGCTTTACAAGTTATTTTATATACTATATATGTTTGTCTAGATTAATTTGTAACAACGCTAAGAGAAATTTCTCTAAAAAAATCTCCCTCTTGTCTAGAATCTGACCTACGAACTCTTGAACTAAGGTCATTAGTTTTAACCACTAGACCAATCTGACATTAATATTTATACCATGATTTCAGTTACTAAAACTATAAATTTTTGATTTAGACTTTGTGTCGAGATAATATTGTATTCATTTGAACTCGAATGAAAATGAAAAAACACCAATAGATTTTAAATTAAGAAACATTAAATATATATTAATTAACGAGGCAAATTTGAAATATAATTGTCAGCTAGGATTTTAAACTGACAGCTCCAATTGATTTTCATTAACCAGGCAAATTTGAAATATAATTTTAATTTGCACTCGAATTTTGAAATGAAAGACTCCAATTCATTTTAAATTAAGAAACATTAAATATATTTTTTGTAATTAATTAAATTAATTGAACCGCGTAAATTTGAATAATTTCCATGATTCAGCCTGCGAATTTTTTGCAGTTCATAAATCATTTCATTATTTTTGTTTTGAAAAGGAAAAATGAAATTTAAATTTTAAATTTAAATATATTCATAATTATTCCTCCCCCCCCCCCCCCCGCCACTCAAAAATTAAAGAGGCGAAACTTTTAAGAGACGATGTATTTTCGGTAGTTTACGGGTATACATTTGGAGTGTGGTTTTTTAAGAGGAATAAAAATTTTTGGACCGAGACGCTGCCCGCCAGGGCACCAGCCCGGAGGCCGAGCTGAGGGCGTGCCGAAGGCACGCACGAAAAGCTCGTTTATTTATAATTAAAAATAAATTAATTAATTAATTACATATTCGAGTCTTGATAAAGATTATGCTGAAAAATACATTTTTTTTCTTTATCAGGCTGGAATCTTATCAAACCATACTCGTAAATAGATAGAGTGCTTGGAGCACCGAGCGATGCTCGGTAGCTATAGCTAAAATTTCAAATTTCAAGGCTCTGCGACTTTCCGAAGACGATATATGAACGATTAAATTATTTATTTTACGACACTCCTAATTTGCAACCCCTTCCTTTATTTCAATCGGATTAAAATCTATACACGATTAATAACTCATGACACTTGATAAGGCCACCAATTTAATTAGTTAGGTAAGTTAAAATCATATTGTATTCACTAAACACGACTACAAAATAATTAGTAGAAGTAAGTGAAAGTCATATGGTATTTACTAAACACGACTAAATAATTAGTAGAAATAATTGAAAGTCATATTGTATTCACTAAATACGACTAAATAATTAGTAGAAAATAATTGAAAGTCATATGGTATCTCAATAAACACGACTAAATAATTACTAGAAGTAAGTGAAAGTCATATGGTATTTACTAAACACGACTAAATAATTAGTCGAAATAATTAAAAGTCAAATGGTATTCACTAAACACGACTAAATAATTACTAGAAATAATTGAAAAGTCATATGGTATTCATCTCAAA
>JALMQS010000225.1:20267390-20312999 GCA_024734495.1 Forficula auricularia
AGGCCAGGGGCCTTATTATTTCGCAATCTACTACATGCCCTAAGTAACTCTTCTTCTGTAATCATCATTATCTCATCTGCCCGGGCCTGCTCTATTTCGTATTGGGTTCCCAGTTGTTGTGGGAACAATGTAGTCACTATCCGATGCATAAGGCTCGAACATGTAGGAGACTGAAAACGGGAAGCCCTCAATCTCCCCATGACTATCTTGTATGGCTTCCCCCAGGGGTCTTTATTTACCTCCTCGCAGAGCTCAACCAAGCATCGTCGCTTGCTGGCCTTAATGGCCTTCTTAAGCTGTCCTCGTGCAACTCTATAGCTCTGTTGCAGAGACAAAAAGGCTTCTCGACCTCTAGATCTTTGATATAATCTTCTTGCTTTATGGCACTTGCTCCGCAATTTAGAGATCTCTTCATTCCACCAGTACACTGGTGAACGACAGTGGCCACCCTCTCTGTGTGTGTGTGTGTGTGTGTGTATGTGTGTGTGTGTGTGTGTGTGTGTGTGTGTGTGTGTGTGTGTGTGTGTGTGTGTGTGTGTGTGTGTGTGTGTGTGTGTGTGTGTGTGTGTGTGTGTGTGTGTGTGTGTGTGTGTGTGTGTGTGTGTGTGTGTGTGTGTGTGTGTGTGTGTGTGTGTGTGTGTGTGTGTGTGTGTGTGTGTGTGTGTGTGTGTGTGTGTGTGTGTGTGTGTGTGTGTGTGTGTGTGTGTGTGTGTGTGTGTGTGTGTGTGTGTGTGTGTGTGTGTGTGTGTGTGTGTGTGTGTGTGTGTGTGTGTGTGTGTGTGTGTGTGTGTGTGTGTGTGTGTGTGTGTGTGTGTGTGTGTGTGTGTGTGTGTGTGTGTGTGTGTCGTAAATTGCATCGCCTGTTGAATATTCAGTTGCTCTCTTGTCAGAAATGTAATGAATTTATCTAACATGTCGAGAAATGGATCAAACAAAAATCTATTGGACAGCCCTGCTCTTCAAGGAAAATACTTTTTTTATTTATTGATAAAGACATTCAGTAGAGAATTTGAATTCGAAGAATAAATAAGAGTGAGTGAGTGGGTGGTGTATTTTACCATAAAAGATCGCAAACGGATAATCGGAATTCCGAATCAAACATTTAGAGATGATGATTTTCGACAACGCGGATCATTGACTATTCCGTTGGAGAATTCCGCATATTAGCTTAATCAAAACGTTTCAGACAGGCAAAGCGGAAATTTAGAGATGTTAAGCACAAATAAATAAATAAATTGAGGGAAGACACGGTGAACATTTTTCAAGACTCGGTACATTCTCTGTTAATTATATTTGTCAATGAATGACTTAAAGTTAATACTTAAAGCTTTTTCCCCCTTCCTGGCTTTTGGTCTGAACCATTTAGCCCAGGGGTGTCCAACCTTTGGCTTACCCGAGCCACATTTGAAGAAAAAAATTGTCTCGGACCCCGGATAAAATACAATAATTCTATTGATATTTGTTATTCAAAAAAGATAGTTAATAATGTATAGCCCAAGAGCCCACGACGGCCGGACCTTCGTTATTTTATAAAAGCTGAAAGTTTTTCTGTGCATGTCCCCTATACAGGTAAGAACGACCAGCGACTATAGAGTTTGGATTGTGGTTACTTTGGCAGGTAACAGGTAATAAAGGTGTGTAAAATAGTACTTTAAATTCGTTAAAGTATAAAGCTCAATTTTTTTATATTTTCTTCGGGATAACTTTAGAAATCTCGTCATCCATTGCCGGACACTTATGACAGTTGCTACCCCTGCCAGACACCCCTAAACTTTAATAAATTATAATTATACTTTCGTTATAATATAAAAGATAAATTTTATATATGTTACTTGGCGACCTATAAAAAAATGTTACCTCAATAGGCGGACAGTTTTAATGGTTTTTACATAGATTTTTGACATTTCGGTTATTATTGATAACCATTGGTGAAGACATGGAGGAATCGTCTTAAAATCAAAAATAACCATCGATTCTTATCTAATACTAGAGGAATAACCTTATTGCATTCCATTTTTGTTATTTTGACTATTAATGGCAACCTCTACTGAAAACGTGGAAGAATCGACTTAAAATCAAAAAGAAAGTTTAGGGGTGTCTGGCAGGGGTAGCAACTGTCATAAGTGTCCGGCAATGGATGACGAGATTTCTAAAGTTATCCCGAAGAAAATATAAAAAATTGAGCTTTATACTTTAACGAATTTAAAGTACTATTTTATACACCTTTATTACCTGTTACCTGCCAAAGTAACCACAACCCAAACTCTATAGTCGCTGGTCGTTCATACCTGTATAGGGGACATGCACAGAAAAACTTTCAGCTTTTATAAAATAACGAAGGTCTGGCCGTCGTGGGCTCTTGACCTAGTAGAAATAAGAACTTTATTATTTTTTTAGCTCATAGTGATTTACTATATTTTACTTTTCGTGAATTTTATACCTGAAAATAGCCCCTCGTATATTTAAATACATACCTACATACTTACAAAAAGTGATATTATGTATTAGTATTTGCTTATATTTTTTCCTGGTTAGATAATTGGGTGATATAAAATTCTAATAAAGAGACAATATTCAAATTTTCTTTCAGATTGGAATCTAATTGTTGTTTGAGAACCTTCAATCAGAAAGTTTGCAAGTAGAAAATTTATTTCTAATGAAAATGGAGTCGAAAATTGACCAAAATGATGATTATTTTTTCCGAAATCTTGAAATCTACTTCCAGAATCAAAATTTAAAATTAGCACTTTTATTTTTCAAAAACTTCACAGTAGATTTTCAGATTTCTTATTTTAAAGAAAAAAAATTATCAGACCAAATTGTTGTGTCTTTTGCAGTATCGACATTATAAATCTCAATGTTTTAACGAATTTTATGACTTTATATTGGGCCACGGGTTGGACAGCCCTGGTTTAAAACGAATGCTATTAAAGAAGGATATGAGGAATGATAATTTATTTTTTAAAATGGATATAATAATTTTTTTAAATGGATATAATAATCCCTGACTATCTATTATCTATTGACATGTAAGAACGTTCTAAGATCTAAAAGACAACTCTTGACAAGTTTTAGTCCAGGTGAGAAATTATCAATTAATTGTGATTGTTCTAGAAAACCCCAATTCCTAGTCTCCTTGTACTAGAATGATATAACTATGGACTTGGTTAATGTCGTAGCATATAAATTATTGAAATAATAAATATTTTAAAAAGTGAAAATATGAGAAGAAGAAAAAATTTTTAAATATTCAAAACTTCATATTTTTTTTATCTTATATTGTTGGAGGGGGAGGTGGGAAAGAAAAGGGGAAGGGGAAGAACCAGATTAGAATATTTCAACCAAATAATTGGGGATATGGGATGCCAGACATTTAGAGAGGTTAAACAGCTGGCGGGGGACAGAGTCGAGTGGAGACGGATTGTTGCATCAAACCAGTCTTAGGACTGTATACTCAATGATGATGATATTGTTGAGCTTATAATTTTTCTTTTAGTGAATTTTATTCTTGACAATTTAATTCATACACTAAAAGTCCCATAAGCAACGGTGTTTTTGTCACTATGACAGCGAAAAAGTTTACCCTAACTTTTCCAGCGACAAAACTGAACCTAGCTTTATTTTTTCAATTATGTTTTATTTATTAATTGGTTTTTTAATTTTAAAACCCACTAATAGGTTAAAGCAAATATTATTATATTATATTAAAATTAGAAATTTTTTGTTTGTTTTTAATTAACAGGTGTCTAAATCATAACAAAACAGGTGTGTTTACAAATAAAGTGGTTCATGTGGCTTTTTTTTTATATAGCTTGAAACAAATCTTATTTAATTTTATGTTTTTATTTCAGATCCTATACGATTATTTTTTTTATTTTTATTTTCCTATTTATTTTTTTATCAAGTTGTTTATAAGAATTGTATTTTTAACAATTGTACTTTTCCTCTAAATTAAATAAACTAATTTATGTCTTAATTTTGTTAATTTTGTGATTTACGTATTGATTCATTAAATTGTCTTACCGAATTACACTCAAGCTTTTTTTTGGGTCGAAGTAAACTTGATATTTTATAATTCGAGTTTTGTTGCTTTTGGGCAATTTAACTCAAAAAACTACCAGAAAAAATTACGAGTCCGTAGGACTCGTAATTTTTCGTTTAGTTGCCAGGCAACAAAATTCTCATTAAAATGTCAAGTTTACTTCGGCAAAAAAAAAGCTCTCGTGTAATTATAAGTGAAAAAAGCTTCATGTATTATAAAAATCTACATATAAATCTTGTTTTAAGAAAGTTTATGATTTTATGTTGGGCCACACTCATTGCAGTGCTGGGCCTCATGCGGCCCGCGGGCCACTGGTTGGACAGCGCTGATTTAGCCAATCACCTTCGTTGCATTATTTTATCTAGCTAAATATGTATATATTTTCACTAGAACTTAATGTTAATTAATTATACATATAATGTAGATTTAGTACATGAGTATATACAATTTTAAATATTTACACTAGCCCTTAGTATAAATCTCTGAAGAGCCATAACAACTTTTTCACTGCACTCACACAAGCACAAAAGATAATCACTATTTATTGGAAATTTCATACTTTCGTTGATTTCACAGTATAGCATTTGTGTCTACTTTTTGTTTAGATCACATTCATGAAGCACTTGATTGAGCCCCTCACTGGTAAGTTCACACCTACACAATGGAGACTCCACCACTCCAACTCGATGCAGGTGTAACTTCAGTGATGACTGTCCAGTCCTCATTCTTGAAATTGATGTAATCGCTTTGCGTGGAATGAAAAAATTAGAGTTCAACACAGTATTCAAAACTCCAATTACTCTAGGAAAAGATTTAGGTTCAAATAAAAAAGACAAATTACCAAATATAGAAAAAGAAGGGGTTTATAGTTTGAAATGTAAAGATTGCGAAGCGATCTACGTAGGGAAAACAGAGAGAAATCTGAAAATTCGATTAAATGAACATATTAGGGATTTTAAAAATAAAAAGAATGAAAACTCTTTTGCGGAACATATAAATTCAAACAATCACTCTTTCACAGAAGGGACAGGAATTAGATTAATAAAATGAGAAAGAAACCCAAAATTAATTAGCGCAATTGAATCGTTAGAAATTTTAAAATCATTCAATAAAAATTCAAAACTTTGTTTGAACAGCCAAATTGAATTATCAAATAGCAATTTGCTTAAGATGTTTGCTAACAAAAGATGAAAGGAAAAAAGAAAAACAAACCCCCCCTTCCATTGTCAGCCTAGCTCTTTGTAAAACAAAGAGAAAGGGAAACATATTGTTATATTTGAATGTGAACCAAAAGAATGTCTTTAATTCTAAGCTGATAACCAGTAAAAGAACATCACATTTTCAATATCCATACGATATTGACTTCATGAAAAACAACATTTATAATTAAAAAGACTGATGATGAAGACCAAGTCTTCGAAACTATAGTCTCAAACAAATAAATAATATATATATACAGATATATCATCTCGATATATATGTGTGTATGTTTATTTGCATCAAGCAGAGGACAACCTCTTTTGTTTCTCTTTGTGAATCAACAACTCTGATACTCTCGGCAAAACAAAAACTTTTCATTTTTCAATGAGATATAGGTATTTATTTATTTTTATTAGGTATTCTTCGGGAATTTAATTTCAAGATCCGTTGACTAAATATCTGTATTCAGGAATTGGTAAGATAATTAAATTTTTTTGTAGACACGGCAATTAAATTGGCATTGGATTCTTATGAATTTGTTGCCGAAGGTATTTGCCAGTGGCATTGTGCATGCAGCGCGTGAGACCCCGAAGGTGGTTTCGAGGGTTTAATTAAAAGCGACGGAAGCCGCCCGCCAGGGGCGTTAATGAGCATCTCGTCACGATTCCCCATCGAGAAAGGAAAGAGGCCAAGAGCGAGCCCGCCCATCCACCCACTCTCACTTTCACTTCCACCCCCTGCTCTCTCTGGCTCTTTACCCACTTGGGGGTGGGATTTTTTTTTTGGCTGGTCTTCCCCGAATTGCTAATCATTTCCTCTTCACACTCACCAACAGCACACTCTGCTGGCGGTTCTAGAAACAAAAATATATCAGAGATTAAAATAAACATTCCATTATATTTCTCTTCTAAAAGTAATTTTTATAATTCATATATTTTTGCAAAATTTCTTCTTCTTAAATGATAGATCATTTGGTTTTAGAGATTTTAAAAGTTGTTGATTCATAAAGAGAAATCAGTGGGGTGAACCACGACCTAAAATCGTGCACACAGGAGTTTTTACTTTACCGTACAGTGTATGGTCAAGTATTGTAATCGTGCAAGAAATAAGTGTTTTTTTTTCCTTCTTTTTTCTAAATAACTCAAAAACGGCTCAAACAATTTTGATTAAAAAAATTGAGCAAAACAATGGTATTTCGCTCTACAAAAAAGCTTAAATAAGTGAACATCGAAAAAATTATATTTTTCGAGATAATAATTGTTTTATCAAAATTTTGGTTAGTTAGTCTCTGCGTTACCAAATTTTTGTGGACGAGGCTAGCCTCAAAAACTAGAGTGAATATCAAAATAAAATTTCACACGTAGTTTTGATTCATTGAGATTAAATTCTGATTAGATTTTGGTGCATATCGACGTAAAATTAAGGGAGTGGGGGGTAAAAATTAAAAATCTAGGCCATTTGAGCAAACTCAACCAAATTTTGTATACATAATCAGTGGGACACCAGAAGTATAAAAATGCAAAAACTAACCGCCCAAAATGGGGGGGGGATGTAAGGTCCAAAAATAAAAATCTTAGCTATTTACTAAACTCAACCAAATTTTGTATACATAATCAGTGGGACACCAGAAGTATAAAAATGCAAAAACTAACCGCCCAAAATGGGGGGGGGGGGGGGGGTGTGTAAGGTCCAAAAATAAAAATCTTAGCTATTTACTAAACTCAACCAAATTTTGTATACATAATCAGTGGGACACCAGAAGTATAAAAATGAAATAACTAACCGCCCAAAATGGGGGGGGGGGGGGGTGATGACCGTCACCCGTTCTTCCGGCCCAGCCATCACAATGTCGGGCTTACGATCTCCGGCGGCACTGGAGTATAAATATTCCAGCTCCATCCTAGGAGATTTTTTTTTTTTGAATAGTCCGCCAGACATCAGACAATGGCGTCGTGCCTTTTGATCCTCCCGTCGTGTGTCCGCCCACAGCCCTGGATAATATGGGCCGTCGTCTCCGTCCCTACACCCCGGGACACCCCCCTCCCGCCTACCGCGACTAGTGCGAACATCAGAAAAGCTTGTTGTACTTCTTCTAGCTTAATTTCGAGCTTAAGTTTCGAATTTGTAGATTTGAGACTTATGGCTGCAAAACGCAGGGGGTACATATGTACGTACGTTTTTTTTTGTCCGCCCCCGTGGTGTAATGGTCAGAATAACTGACTGGCAACCCGGAGGTCTCTGGGTTCGATTCCCGGCTATACCCAGACATTTTTTCTGTAAGTATAGGGTCTGGTAATAAAAATTAGGTGGGAGATAAATTTAACCTAATTTATCGCGCGGAGAATTTACCACTGCTCGAAGCCCCTAAAACATTAGTAAATTGGATATTGAATTGTATCTAAGTTTCTGAGATTGGCTCGTGATCTTGGCTTCTTTTCCTTCTACTCTGTTCTTTTCACAATTGAGGGGCCAGCCCATACAAGCCTTTAGGGGATCCACCTTCTGGTGTATCTCCTTCTCTCATCAATATCATAAAAAAAAAAAAAAAAAAAAAAAACGCACTGACCAATGTATTTTTGGCCTCTGGGGACCACAACATCCAGTTTCGTGTCATAAATTCGGTTTACAACTATTAAGAGCATCGATCCCTTCCTCCTAGATATCATAAAATGAATTTAACATTTTTCATCTCTGAGATACAAGCTCTCAAAGTGTCAGGACCCGGGCAGGCGATCGTAATTATTCACATTATATTCTATAGAATATAAATGTGAAATTAACAAATGGAGTATTTCAAATCTTATATTGATTTTTAACAATTTTGTGAACGTTAATAAAAATAAACTGCAACGGATCGTTGCTAAACTTTATCCAAATTTTACTAAAAACTTTATTTAACATTTTTTGTGGTCCCCCAGGTACTTAATTAGGATATTAAATTTCATCGAAATTGGTTAAATTATTTTCAAGATATTTAGAAAAAACTAAAAAAGTACTGAAATAAAGTACTAATGTTTGTGGACTGATATGTACCAAAAACTAATCAGAGCTTCATTTTGTTAAACTCATGGTAGGGTTTTCAATTTCATTTCAATCGGCGCAATGGTGTGGAAAAAATCGTGGACGAAAAAAACGATAAAATACATCCATCCATCCCCACGCACTTCCAAAAAAATGGCACTTTTTGGCCTCTCGACGAGATTCCAGGTAATTTTTGGCAAAACCGTCACGTGCTAAAATTCAATCTCATTGAATACTTCAATTTGTGACCTTAATTGAGTCTATGGGTTCTGTAGTCTTTACCTGAGGACCCTTTGAAGTCGCGCTTGCCGCGAGAGCGATTCCAATACTTTCTCCCATGCTTCGCATTGGATAAAGTAAAAATTATAATCCTTAATAATATTGGTTATAAGATCCCTCTAATCCTCATTTTCGTGACTTAATATTTTTACACTTTTAGAGAAGAATAAAAATTAAGCAATATGACTTTTTTTTCGTAAATTGATCTCTTTATTTTAATATATAATGATCGAATTTCGTTATTCACTTCACTTGGAGACGATTAGGGTTTTTAGGATTAAAAAAAAAACACTAGAGAAAAAACGAATTTCGCGTAAAAAAATAATAGGAATCCAATAAATGGGAATGAACAGAAACGAAAAAAAAGAGAATGATTTTTACGGGTAGAACGTATGGGACATAAAATCATTTTATAACCGTTTCTCTCGTTAAATTATTACAAGAGAAAATGAAGAAATTTTCAAACTAAAAAAAAAAAAATGATTTTTAAGCTAGGTAATAATTAATAACTACTCGGGGGTTCTCGTTTCGCCCTCCCCCCCTCCACCTCTTTGAACCTTCAAGCGTTTTTTGAATAAATAATAGGTTCTAAAAACAGCAATACAATAGCTTCTCGTTTTAATACTGGAAACGCTGCTGGGCAACCCACACTTTTGAAACGAACGAAGTTTGGAATGTGCACTCAAAAATGATTATTTTGTAAGTGATAATTTCTTTTGGGGCGCAAACTTTTTATTTTACTTGGCAGTAAATGGGATTGAGCTGTTACGCGTCACGCGTCACGGTTTAGGTCGTCTTGCCACAGATAGCGCTTCAGCATAAACTCCTAAGCTCAATATTTCTATTATCTCTTATAATTTAATATTGACTTTACTATACAACCTGGCCCTTCACTAATATTTAATATTTAATAAAATTATTTATAATCCTGTAGGGGAAGGGTGTTTAGTTTTTGCATTTTTAAACTCCTGGGGAGCTCACTGATTATGTGTACAAAATTTGGTTGAGTTTGGTATAAGAGCCTAGATTTTCATTTTTTGATCATACACCCCCCCCTCATGCATGCGTTTTGTAGACTTCTGGGGTCCCTCTGATTATGTATACAAAATTTGGTTGAGTTTGGTACAAGACCCTAGATTTTCATTTTTTGACCCAACACATGTATGTGTGTTACCGTTTATAAGTTTGGGGGAACTTATTAATAAGGTTCACACAACCACCCCTTCCAGGACTTTATTTTTCGTAATAAAACTGAACACTGTACCCCAACCAAATAATTCTGACCTTTTTTTAAAAATTCTGACAAACTCACCCTTAAATTTTTTACCAATATTTGGACTAACTGATTAATATCCCCATATTTTGGGAGGTTAGTTTTTGCATTTTTAAACTTCTGGGGATCCATTAGATTATAAGTATATACACAATTTGGGTTGAGTTTGCTCACATGGCATGAAATATATTTTTTTAAATCTATTTTAAAGCATTGTATCAGACAAAAAAGTATGGGTGGGGTGGCAAAAATGAAAATTATTGCCCTTGAGCAAACTCAAACAAATTTTGTATACCTACATATTCTGTGGGCCCTAAAAAGCTAGAATGCTAGAAATCCAAAATCTAACCATACAAAATGGGGGAGGATCAAAATGAAAATTATAGCCCTTTAGGCCAAACTTAACCAAATTATACATAGTTTGGTCGAAAGGGCTAGAATTTTCATTTTTTGACCCCTCCCCACTCCGTTTTGGGTGATTAATTTTTTCATTTCTAGCCTTCTGGGGGTCCACTGATTATGTATACAAAATTTGGTTGAGTTTGCTCACATGGCCTAGATTTTTAATTTTTAACCTCCCCCCCTTAATTTTGAGGCCAATATGCACCAAAATCTAATCAGCTCTATGGACCAAAACTACGTGTGAAATTTGGTTTCGATATTCACGCTAGCTTTTGAGCTAGCTCGTCCATAAAAATTTGGTAATCGCACAGACTAACAGACAGAATAACAACCAGACTAACAGATATTTTCACAAAACAATTATTGTCTCAAAAAATATAATTTTTTCGATGTTCAATTATTAGGGCTTTTTTGTAGAGCGAAATCCCATGGTTTTGCTCAATTTTTTTAATCAATATAGTTTTAACTGAATGTTTTCTACATTTGATTCAATCGCGAATCTAATATAGAGAATTTTTGTCAAATATTGAGTGAAAATAATATTTGAACTTATATATTTCTAACTTGAAATAATGATATTAAATAAATTTTATAATTTTTCTCATTAATATATCAAAGAATAATTGATACGTCAACGAGAATTATTTTGAATTGTATGGATTGTAGCTAAGTGGATCACATCTTTTTCTCTCTTGGTCCAGACTTAATACTCCGCAGACTCCAATAGCGTAATCCGCAGTAGTCTCGCGAGATAAAAATATCTTTTTCAAATCAGCGCAGTCAAAATAATTCTCGTTGAGGTATCAATTATTCTTTGATATATTAATGAGAAAAATATAGTTTTAGCCGTTTTTGAGATATTTCGAAAAAAAAGGAAACAAACCACTTTTTTCATGCACGATTAAAATACTTGACCATACCCTGTATAGTAAACTAAAAATATGACTGTTTTATTTATATCAACACCACTACTTTCTTGAAGTGGTTCGTTTGTGTTAGTTGTTGCAATACAAATTCCCCCCCCACCCTGTCTTTATAAATGGCTGTATGAATAAATAGTTCATTAGCTAGCTGGCTGGAATGTGTCCTTAATAGAGTGAGCACGGTGTTTCAGACAATGGAGGCTACTACGCCGGGTATACAGAGCAAGGGGGGGTCCTTTTATTTATAATACAAAACAAGTTGGGGTCATTTGTTTAATTTATTACCACAAATGCACACACAACCCATATTATTACTGCTACTATTAGAATTGTATTAATATTTCCACTCTCTCTCTCTATGAGTTATTATCATTGAGTGCATGCGAGGGCTAATATCAAAATTATTATCCTATTCTAATGAAGAGTGGAGGGGGGAGGGACTCCCGTGTGGGGGTGGAATATGCTCGGAAGAATACTAACGATGTTCATTGATACTCCGAAGTAGGTGTACGTCAGACTTAAATTAAAGAGGTGGCGTTTTCCCTTAAGGAGGTAGAGTTGATATTCTATAAACTATTCATTACGACAAAGCGAATTTCAATCGGGTATTTGAAACAATCGGGTATTTGTAAACAATTATTTTTATAGAGAAATTTTTGCGGAATTTAACAAAACAAGAGTCACATTGATACATTACAATATACCCACGGGTATACCCATAATTAATGAAATTGCAAAAGGACAAATTATTACATGAGGGTCGAAATAATATTTTATTTCATTTTTTTAGCTTTCTATAAAATTTTTTACTTAAATATAAATTATTAAATATATCAGTTCAATATTAAAATCATTTAAAATAAAGGTTAATCTATATATAAATTATTTAGCAAATTTCAACATTTTAAAAATAAATTCAAATTTAAATTTACATACAAATAGAGAATGAATGCATTGCCTTTGAGTGAGTCTAAGAATTATCTAATAATCCCTTTAATTTCAGAGGAAAATTAAATAACAATTTATAATTTTACTTTTAAAAAAAATCAATACCTGAAAATGAACAGAGAGACAGAGATGGGGGAAGGAGAAACTTGACGAACCGAGGAGAAGAAAAGGACTCGTGGATAGGCATTCTAGAGAGAGCATTCTAACTTAATCCACCCTCTGGAGCACATTCTAATTTTATCAATCCTCAGGAGCTCTCTGAATCTATGCTCTCAATATATCAGTCCCCATATCTCTGTGCAGCATCTCGAATTATCATTATAACCAGAGACACTTGGGATATATATATATATGTGGGATATGATTTAGATGATGAATGAAGATGAGTTTTTGACTCGAAAGGCTAGATGGAAAGATATCGGTGGAGCTCCGGTGTCGGTGATTTTCTTCAGAGGTGAAAACCTCTCTTGGTGGCGTATAGCCAAGAAATTTGCTTTATCAAAATAAGAATTTGCCCGGAGGCCGTGAAAAATGCTTTTTCAAAATAAGAAGTTGCCCTGGGGCAGTGAAAAATGCTTTCTTCAAAATAAGAAGTTGCCCTGAGGCAGTGAAAAATGCTTTCCTCAAAATAAACGGCACAAGGCCCGTAGTTTATTACTTCTTCGTGGTTACAGGATTTCGTAATGAGACAGCTTTGTCCCTTCAATCGTTCCAAAGTCGTCAGGCGAACTTTTGGAGAGTGTATAAGCAGCACTTCACACAGTGAGAGCTGGATATCAACTGAATTTGTTAATTACGGCTTGGCTTCTTTTATAGCTCCTGATTTAATTGCCAATTAAGATGATTGGTTAATAATTTTACCTAGATCGCGCTCGGATAATTATAAAAGGGCGTGGCTTCTATTTTTCGCTAATTAGTCTTTCACGAGCCACGGACCGATAAACATCGAAAATTAATTTACATTTATAATTGAAAACAAAAGAATCGGTCCCTACATATATATATATTAATTGGAGCCCACTAGCTTCAAGTAGAGAATCAAAGGTGATCCTTGGAACCTTTTCAACAGCGGCCATACCAGACACCAAGAATTCCTTTCGGGTGCACCTAAACATCCACTTATTGGTGCCTGAAATACAAATCGGTGTCAAGGTGACGGAAGGAAGCGAGGACCATCTCTTGAAAAAGGAATTACCATCTACGGAGGAAATTGCTACCAGAAGAGGAGATAAATTTAACCTAATTTATCGCGCGGAGAATTTACCACTGCTCGAAGCCCCTAAAACCTTAGTAAATTGAATATTGGATTGTATCTAAGTTTCTGAGATTGGCTCGTGATCCCGGCTTCTTTTCCTTCTACTCTGTTCTTTTCACGATTGAGGGGCCAGCCCATACAGGCCTTTAGGGGATGGACCTTCTGGTGTATCTCCTTCTCACATCAATATCATTAAAGGAAAGGAAAGGAAAGAAGAGAAGCCAGAAGATATCCTATACATTTGGTCCATAAGGAATGTAACATCTTCACATAAAATTACTTAATCAACCCATTTTATTTCTGTTCACTTCAATTAATGATAAAAGAAAATAGATTCACATAGTTAAAATTTAAATAATTCTCAAAAAAAAACTTTATTATTATTGAAACCCACACATCCATCCCTTTTGTTTTATTTGCATTTTTTTATTATTTAAATTCATTTTTTACTTAAATTCAGTAACGTAGCTTATTTAAATTCCATCAATTTCATCAACAAGCATTGAGAGAGAAACTACCCTGAGATACGCCCACCAATCAAGAAACTAGTATTTAAGCAAACACACGTCACCTCAGATCCAAGCCTCATATCTATAGTCAAAATCAAACATCCATTATAACTATACCCACTGCAACATAGATAAATACATACATACATACAGGTGAACCTAATATAAAGCTTGTAAAAAAAAAATAACTGTCATTTCTATAACATTGAATATAAATAGGCATAATTTGACGGAAATTAAAATTCGCTTTTATTCTTTCTTAACTGCTTGAACATAGCAAGATGAAGAAGAAGAAGAGGCGTAGTTAAAAAAGAGGGAGAAAATAAGGGCTGAGACGGTTAAGTGGGGGAATCAAAGGATAAAAAGTGGGTGGGTTTCGCACACACTGATTGCAATGAATCCGTACTCGTTAGCGAAATAATTAAATACAGCAGCAGCAGGGCCACCCACCAATTGCTTCATAAATATCTATATCTATGGGAAGAAAGTTGAAAGATTTAATTAAAAACACAATGGGGGGAGGGAGGGGGGAGAAAAACTAAAAGACTAAACTTTTTGAATAACACACTTTTTTTTCCTTACGAAGTTTAAATAATCTACTTCAATTGTATTATCGAATGTTGACAAAATTTAAAAAGTACACGAGAAGAATAATCAATGGAGTTGAAAGAGTGAGTATTAGGAGTAGGAATAGGAGTAGAGGAGCAGATCGAAAAAGAACAAGACTCTTAAATAAAAGAGAGAGAGAGAGAAAGTAAAAAGACAATTTGACAGGAGAGAATACAAGAGAAAGAAGATGAGAGAAGAAAAAGAAAGTTTTTTATTTTTTTATTTTTGACAAGGACAGCGAGAGAGAAACTGTGGAAGTGAAATGTTAGAAAACGAGAATTTGAATCTTGTAATTTGGGAAGAAAAAATAATAAGAATAATAATAAAATGAAAATGAAAGAAATAATAATTAATTTCATGTCAGAGCAAAATGGGTTATGGTAGGTTTTCAGGACAAGAAAAATAAGAAAAAGCTTAGTTTCAGAAAGCCCTAGGCCCTGTCTGATATAAATTTTTATAATTTTTCTAACTAATATAACAAATAATAATTGCCATATCAATGAGAATTGTTTTTGACCGAGCGTATTTGAAAAAGATATTTATCGCGAGACTACTGCGGATTACGCTATTAGAGTCTGCGGATCTTAAGTCTGGACCAAGAGAGAAAAAGATGTGATCCACTTAGCTACAATCCAACGTCATGTCGCGTATAGCCCGCTAGACATTCGGATGGATCACCATTTTTTAAAAAGATGTGATCCACTTAGCTACAATCCAACGTCATTTTAAAAAGATGTGATCCACTTAGCTACAATCCAACGTCATTTTAAAAAGATGTGATCCACTTAGCTACAATCCAACGTCATGTCGCGTATAGCTCGCTAGACATTCGGATAGATCACCATTTTTTAAAAAGATGTGATCCACTTAGCTACAATCCAACGTCATTTTAAAAAGATCTGATCCACTTAACTACAATCCAACGTCATTTTAAAAAGATGTGATCCACTTAGCTACAATCCAACGTCATGTCGCGTATAGCCCGCTAGACATTCGGATAGATCACCATTTTTTAAAAAGATGTGATCCACTTAGCTACAATCCAACGTCATTTTAAAAAGATGTGATCCACTTAGCTACAATCCAACGTCATTTTAAAAAGATGTGATCCACTTAGCTACAATCCAACGTCATTTTAAAAAGATCTGATCCACTTAGCTACAATCCAACGTCATTTTAAAAAAGATGTGATCCACTTAGCTACAATCCAACGTCATGTTGCGTATAGCCTGCTAGACATTCGGATAGAATCACCATTTTTAAAAGATGCTGATCCACTTAGCTACAATCCAACGTCATTTTAAAAGATGTGATCCACTTAGCTACAATCCAACGTCATTTTAAAAAGATGTGATCCACTTAGCTACAATCCAACGTCATGTCAAAGCGATGTAGACCCGCTTAGACATTCGATGATCACCGTCATTTAAAAGATGTGATCCACTTAGCTACAATCCAACGTCATTTTAAAAAGATCTGATCCACTTAACTACAATCCAACGTCATTTTAAAAAGATGTGATCCACTTAGCTACAATCCAACGTCATGTCGCGTATAGCCCGCTAGACATTCGGATAGATCACCATTTTTTAAAAGATGTGATCCACTTAGCTACAATCCAACGTCATTTTAAAAGATGTGATCCACTTAGCTACAATCCAACGTCATTTTAAAAAGATGTGATCCACTTAGCTACAATCCAACGTCATTTTAAAAAAGATGTGATCCACTTAACTACAATCCAACGTCATTTTAAAAAGATGTGATCCACTTAGCTACAATCCAACGTCATGTCGCGTATAGCCCGCTAGACATTCGGATGGACCATTTTAAAAAGATGTGATCCACTTAGCTACAATCCAACGTCATTTTAAAAAGATGTGATCCACTTAGCTACAATCCAACGTCATGTCGCGTATAGCCGCTAGACATTCGGATAGATCACCATTTTTTAAAAAGATGTGATCCACTTAGCTACAATCCAACGTCATTTTAAAAAGATCTGATCCACTTAGCTACAATCCAACGTCATTTTAAAAAGATGTGATCCACTTAGCTACAATCCAACGTCATGTCGCGTATAGCCCGCTAGATCATTCGGATACGATCACCATTTTTTAAAAGATGTGATCCACTTAGCTACAATCCAACGTCATTTTAAAAAGATGTGATCCACTTAGCTACAATCCAACGTCATTTAAAAGATGTGATCCATAGCTACAATCCAACGTCATTTAAAAAGATCTGATCCACTTAACTACAATCCAACGTCATTTTAAAAGATGTGATCCACTTAGCTACAATCCAACGTCATGTCGCGTATAGCTCGCTAGACATTCGGATAGATCAATCCATTTTTAAAAGATGTGATCCACTTAGCTACAATCCAACGTCATTTTAAAAAGATGTGATCCACTTAGCTACAATCCAACGTCATTTTAAAAAGATGTGATCCACTTAGCTACAATCCAACGTCATTTTAAAAGATGCTGATCCACTTAGCTACAATCCAACGTCATTTTAAAAAGATGTGATCCACTTAGCTACAATCCAACGTCATTTTAAAAAGATGTGATCCACTTAGCTACAATCCAACGTCATTTGAAAAAGATGTGATCCACTTCACTACAACCCAACGTCATGTCGCGTATAGCCCGCTAGACATTCGGATGGATCACCAAGTGAATTTGAAATCTCAGATGTTATATATGTCTGATATATCGCCATTTGTGCTTTATACTAATAAGTACCTGGACCCACCGAGCGATGCACCGTAACCAAATTAAAAAATTACAAATAGGTATATATAGTACCAGTAACTTTTAAACAAAAAACAAAAAAACACCTCTGAATCATCAGATAAAGCAGCTTGATTAAACCCGCCAACTCAAATATATTATCCTGGACAGCGAACAGACGCCAAGGAGCCATCTTTGGGACGGATCATCTCACCAGGAAAATATATTTCGACTAATTTGTATCTATAAATTCATTAGCAGAATTTACGACTCTGCTAATAGAATACAATCAGGTTATTTCACATATTATATTATAATCCCATTTTATGTAACACTTTTGTTATATTTTATTTATTTTTAATCTGTTAATCTTTTATATACATTTTCCATAATTGTTAATTAAAAACTCTTTGAAACCAAATCCTTTGTAATTATTTGGGTACACCTTCTTTACACACACACACTTTGAATCAGTAACGTGCTACATTCCACTGGGTTTTGATATATTCCCGTCGAAGTCTCATTCATTTAATGAACACATCTCCTCTGTGGCGAAATCTGCAGCAAGGAAGATTGGCTTCTTATTCAGGTCCAAGCGATTTTACAAACCCCACAACTTCTCACCATCTACAAGGCCCAAATCCGCCCCTGTCTCGAATACGGCTCTCATCTATGGAGAGGAGCCTCAAAATACTCTCTTGCTACCCTGGATGCAATTCAGAAACGAGCCGTCAGGCTAATTGACGATTCTACCCTCACCGACTCCCTCGACTCGCTGGATCATCGAAGAAATGTCTCTGCCCTTTCCCTTTTCTATAGATACTATCACGGCAGGTGCTCTGATGAGATAAAATCAATAATTCCCCCCAAAGCATACTTCGCCCGTGGCACGCGTTTTGCCGACTCCCAACACTCTTTCGCGGTCAAATTAGAAAAGTGCCGGACCACTTCATTCGCGAATACATATATCCCCATGACTTCAAGGAACTGGAACTCTCTTCCAGCCTCTATCTTTCCCAGCACCTATAATCTTCAAACCTTCAAAACCGGAGTGCATAGACACCTACGTCTACACCCTCTCACTTAATCAACTTTCTCTTCTCTTCGGTAATGCAAGGGTCTTTCGAGATCCATAGGGGCTGCATCTTTACTGGTGCACCCCTTCTTGCATTCGATTGCATTAAAAAAAAAAAAAAAATTCGTTTGCCTTAGGTCAAAACATCCCTCGGAGCTTCCGAAACAACCGACGTTTCGGAGATTTACTCTCTCCTTCTTCAGGGTCTATATAATTGAGGTGAAGACGAACATCAATTAGTATTTTTATTTTCATATGTCTTTCATAATATTTATATAAAAAACAAAACAATAGGTACCTATATACAAAATAAAATAAGAATTATAGATCTACTTACAACGAATGACATATGAAAATCCCAATACTAATTGATGTTCGTCTTCCCCTCAATTATATAGACCCTGAAGAAGGAGAGAGTAAATCTCCGAAACGTCGGTTATCGAATAAATGTAAAATAATAAAACTGATATACGCTTATTTTTTTACAACCACCTTGGACTGCCTTCATCAACATCCAATTTTATGTTTTTACCAGTCCGTCTCCTAAAGAAAAACTCTATCAATTTTCAATTACTTTAAAAGCCAATTTTTGATTTATTTGTATCATCAATGTTGATTAATTAAATTAGTAAAATTCAAATAAAGATCAAAGAGAAGAGGGTGAAACGAAGTGTGTTCAAAAAATTAACAAATAAATAAACATTTAATTATTTAATATATTTTATAATAAAATACATACGTTAATGATGTTATGTGTGTGTGTGTGTATGTGTGTACCGCACAGATGATTTGATTTATAAATAAAATCCAATTATTCTAATTCCACACACCAATCCTCCCTCACTTTCTCTTCTCTATCCCCCTTTCTCTTTGTTATTCGTTTATGGTTATATTTGCATTTATTATAATTATCTACCCGGGCCAAGTTAATAAATCAATTCTGTGCGTTTTCAAATTTAAATCAAATAAATTCCCACTTTATGCTAATTATATCCAAATATACACAAATCTAGAGGTGTATATATATATATATATAGTACAATTAATAATAATAATATTTTATAGTACAATCTAGAAATGTTTAATGACATATCCAAACATCAATGGGAATTTTGGAAAAAAATAAAACAGACTTCAAAAAAATTAAATGCAACAAATAAAATACACTAAAAGGTATAAAATAATTATTATCTTATTTAGTTACAACTAAACGACGAAATATTAACATGAAATTACTTTTTGAAGTCGGTGCCAAACAAACTATACCTTAAAAGCGAGCGTGCCCGCCAAACGTACTAAGTAAGATCCGTCGAGTGCGATTCATAAAATGTATATGTTTGGCACCGACATCATTTTTATTTTTTTCTTAAAAAATTATTTTTATTTTTCTCTTTTTAGTGATGTTATTAATAGTGATTATATCATCAGAACTTGACCAAATTAATATGAAACGATCGCTAAGATACCTCCTTTCCAATAAAAAAAGAATCATCGAAATCGGTTCATAAACAAAGAAGCTATGCCTGAACAAACCTAACAAAAAAGGTCTAACACTAATGAAAAAAGCGGAACCAATCGGAAGCTAGACTGAACCGAATGCGAAAAAAAATTCAAAATCGGTTCATAATTGGCGGAGATATGGGCGATAAACAAAAACAAAAAAATTCAGTCGAATAGAGAACCTCCTCTTTTTTTTGAAGTCGGTTAAAAATAGTACTTGCTTTAAAAATAAGATAAAGAAACTATAAATATTTTGAAATGGACCATAATAAAGATTTGTCTAGGAGATGAGAATTATTTGAATAAAAATAAAAAAATATAAATATTGATACAATTTGATGGCTGTATATGTATATAATTAAGTAATGGAGAGGGATTCAGCCAATGGGTAGCCTCTGCTGAATAAAAAAAAATAAAAAAACTCCCAATTATAGAAAACGTTTCGGCTTTAATTAAATAATGCCATCATCAGTTCCTAAGAGCTGAAAAAAGCGATAGAGCACACATGTACCAAATTACAATAAAAATTTTTTACAAAAAATCCAAACTTGTTAAATACAAAATTATATCTTACAGTATTAGCGACACAATTAATTTTATAATAATTGTCCGAAAAAATTCAAAAATATTTAAGAACTATAATGTACGCACGGCCTTGGCATCAACTGGTAATATGTCCTTTTTATTTAATAACACGGATGTAGTTCCACCTCACGAACAACATAATCGTGATTTACTTAATTAAGCTGCCGCGATTGCCCGAAACCTACAAGTGTTTATGTGGATCAAACATCTCGCATTTTTCTTCTTTGCGGAAAAAGAGAGCATGAATTAAGTCGTACAAATAAAATAGCTTCGGCAGCACCTGGCGCACACAATTGTCGACACCTCCCACGGATTTGGGTTTGATGATGCCGTCATCTTGATGAGATTGGGGAACAATTATAAGCGTGACAATGCTGGCCGAAAAATGCTTTATTAAGACATATGGGCAAAGGGCTCTTAATTTTTCAGACTGATTGCATTGGGCTTAGCAATGCTTACTTGTCAATATTGACAAATACTGATGCCTGGTGTATAATAAAGCATTGAGAAAGGGGGGGGGGGGGAAGAATTGTAAAAAGGTAGAGAAGGAAAAAAATTTATTTTTATATTTTATTTTTTATATATTGTCATTTTTTGAATTCGAATTTTTGTTATTCTTAATGCTTTGTTAATTATTTTGAGAAATGCTGGTCGAGGAGATGTTTGTGAGGGTCAGTGATCCTAATTAGATCAATGTCCATCATTATTATTATTATTAATTGAATGAAATTGAAATTTGCTATATTTGTGGTACTTGAGACGTTGCACATATCCAGTGAGAGCACACCAAGATTTATGTACCATTTTGCAGTTCATATAATTTTGTATATATATCGTGATAAAATCCACAACAACTCTGCCTGCGGACAATTTATTTATAAAATTAATTGTGTCGCTAATACTGTAAGATATAATTTTGTAATTAACAAGTTTGGATTTTTTTGTAAAAAAATTTTTATTGTAATTTTACATGTGTGCTCTATCGCTTTTTTCAGCTCTTAGGAACTGATGATGGCATTATTTAATTAAAGCCGAAACGTTTTCTATAATTGGGAGTTTTTTATTCAGCAGAGGCTACCTCATTGGCTGAATCCCTCTCCGTTGCCTAATTAAATATAAATATTTACTAAAAATTATTATTATGAATTAGAGAGTATAATTGTAGTTCAAAGTATTCCTAATAGATGGCGTTGTTTTTTTATTGTTGATAATTTTGTTATATTTGCAATTTCTAGTCTTTTTAAAAGATGGCGTTGTATTTTTACATTCTCATCAGAAAGATATATATATTTTTTTTAATTAAACCAAGATTTTTATTAGAACGTCTTGCTGGCCAAGAGCTTAGATACCCTAAATTAATTAATTAATAATAATAATATTAATAATTATCATTTTTCTTATAATGGGTAATAATTTGAAAGTTTATAATAGGAAATAAGGACTAGTTTTTATGTGTGATTTTTTTATTTATCAACCAAAGTTTCGTCGACTTTGCCGACTTCTTCAGGACTTCAAATAGTCACATCACACATTCGTCTAGATTTTCTTTTTGAAGAAACCAACAGAATATATTAAATTTCAAAAAATTTGACACATTTAAATAATTGAAGAATTCGGCAAAGTCGACGAAAACGTTGACTGATAAATAAAAAACTCACAAATAAAAACTCGTCCTAATTTCCTATTATAAACTTTCAAATTAATGCACATTTTAACTGAAATTATAATAATAATAATAATTATTATTATTATTATTAATTTAATTGAATGTAATGGAAGGCAGCCCAGAGGTAGTGAGGAAAGAAAAAATTAATAAGGTGTAATTTATTGGAATCCTTCCTCCTTTCCTTTCAAACCGACGTTTCGGAGGATTTTTCCCTCCTTCTTCAGGGTTTCAAAGGGAAGAAGGGAGGGAAAAATCCTCCGAAACCTCGGTTTGAAAGGAAAGAGGAAGGATGTAAATTACACGCTAATTTTTCTTTCCTCTACCTCTGGGCTGCCTTCCATTACAATCAATTAAGGTTTCTACCAGTCCGTCTCTCTCCAGAGAAAATTTCGTTGCAAAAAAATTATTATTATTATTTTATACAAAATTAACATTTAAACGTCAGTTTTTTATTTTATTTTTTTAAGCAATTTGAGCCGCGAAAGCAAAATAATGTAATCACTAATTTCTTATGTTTTATGTTATTTCTACATATTTAGAAAATGATTTTTTTTATTTTTTTTTTTAAAGAAAAAATTAATTGAGCAGCCGACGATATTCGTCTCTCTCCTTTGCCGAAGAGCGTCTTTACCAACTATACCACGAATAATCTCGCCAGGAAAGTTTAATATTATTTATTAATTAAGCGTAGCCTCCTGATCAGCAAAATGTTATAATAAAAATCTTGGTATAATTAAAAAAAAAGTAACATGTATATATTTCTGATTAGAAGGTAAAAATACAACGCCATCTTTTAAAAAAGAAGACTAGAAACTGCAAATATACCAAAATTTTAAATAATAAAAAAACAACGCCATCTATTAGGAAGACTTTGAAATACAATTATATTTTTTTATTGTTAGGATAAATAAACTGAATTTGCTTCTTTCCAGTAATGTATGTTGTTTTTTCAAAATAGTTATTCCAAATATTTCGAGCGTTCTCAGCATCTCTTCCTCAGTGGAATCCACTCCCCCCGCAATGTGCCGACTCCATCAGTTTGTACAGAACATTGATAAAAAGCTCGATCAATACACAACACACAAATACATATATATATATATATATACAAATTTTAAAATGAGACAACATACGAATATACAATTATTTTACATCTCTTTATAATAAAAAAATAATAATAAATAATTATAATAAATTTGTATATATATGTATGTGTGTGTTGTGTGATCGAGCTTTCTTTTTACCAATGTTCTGTGCAAGCTGATGGAGTCGGCGCATTGAGTGGGGGGGTGGTTCCACTGAGGAAGAGATGCCGAGAACGCTACTCGAAATATTTGGAATAACCATTTCAAAAACAAAATAAATTACTGGAAAGAAGCAAATTCAGTTTATTTATCCTAACAATAAAAAATTAATATATCCAGTACACACCAAGCCAGCGAAATTCTTATAAATACAATTATATTAGTAGCAAATAAACATAGAGTATATTCACTTCAATTCGAATACCCTAAAAAATGTGTGACAGCCTAGCCATGCTGGGCGTCTCTGTCGCATCTGACCTGTCTTGGAATGAACACATCTCCTCTGTGGCAAAATCTGCAGCAAGGAAGATTGGCTTCTTATTCAGGTCCAAGCGATTTTACAAACCCCCACAACTTATCACCATCTACAAGGCCCAAATCCGCCCCTGTCTCGAATACGGCTCTCATCTATGGAGAGGAGCCTCAAAATACTCTCTTGCTACCCTGAATGCAATTCAGAAACGAGCCGTCAGGCTAATTGATGATTCTACCCTCACCGACTCCTCGACTCGCTGGCTCATCGAAGAGATGTCTCTGCCCTTTCCCTTTTCTATAGATACTATCACGGCAGGTGCTCTGATGAGATAAAATCAATAATTCCCCCCAAAGCATGCTTTGCACGTAGCACGCGTTTTTCCGACTCCCAACACTCTCTCGCGGTCAAATTAGAAAAGTGCCGGACCACTTCATTCGCCAATACATATATCCCCATGACTTCAAGGAACTGGAATCCCTTCTTCCAGCCTCTATCTTTCCAGCAGGCACCTATAATCTTCAAACCTTTCAAAACCGGAGTGCATAGACACCTACGTCTACACCCTCTCACTTAATCAACTTTCTCTTCTCTTCGGTAATGCAAGGGTCTTTCGAGATCCATAGGGGCTGCATCTTTACTGGTGCACCCCTTCTTGCATTCGATTGCACTAAAAAAAAAGAAAAACTTAGGTAGGTATATCTTTATTTTTCATCAAACAGAGAACAACCTGATTCATTTCTCCTTGTAAATTATCAGCTCTGTTATTTTCGGCAAACTAAACTTTTCTTTTCAAACAAACAATTGAACTATTTACTCTTTTCAATTGATGAATTTTTTGAAAAAAATTCTACGGGCAGTTAACATATGTAGGTATTATTTAAACGATTTCTAGAAACCCCTTTATATAGGCAACCGGGAATTCAGGAAACCTGGGCTCCTCCCCTATCGACAAACAGACTGGGAATGTTTTGCCTTGAGACTGCCAATCAGGCTTAAGCCCCTCCTCCCAGTTCAGCCAGTCCAGCCATTCTCTGAATCCCAGGCTTAGGATTGGCAGTCTCCAATCCGCCCTCTTACACAAGGCCCAAAGCTGGTTTTCATTCAATATGGAGGCATTAGGACGCTATGTTTAAAACTAGAAATGAATTACCTATGAAATAGGTATATACCGGGTGAGTTTTTATCTTGAGACAATCTTATAACTCAAAAACAATGCATCATATGAAAAAAAGTTTCAAATATAAGTTTATTTATATCAATGGGGAAACTAAACTACACTATTTTTTGTCGACCTAGATAAAGCTTTCAAGGGTATTTCAAGGTCATGTTCTGTTTTTTAAAAAGAACCATATATATTTCTTTACAGATCCTTAATCTTCCAAAAAAACTGAACAACTTTTCATAAGAACTATTTTTTTATACAACATCAAATAAAAAAAATATCAAATCATATTAGAGACCTCAAAAAAAAAATCAAAAATTAATTATTCTTAAAAATTATTCAACTTAATTATCAAGTAATAATGATCAAATATTTAATTATTAAATAAATAATTTAATATCTAATAATTAATCATTCAATAATTTTCCGACAATGATCTGTGTGACATTCCAGATTGTATCACAAGTCTTCGGGCTGAAACATCCATCTTCAACAACAAATACTCCATTTTTATTATTGTAATGTAATATAAGTATCTACTGGATTGACACGAGAAATAAACTTTTTTAAGCTCAAGAATTTTAAATAGATCTATTAAGTAGAAAATAGTCTCTTAAATCTCTGTATAATGAAGTTTTAAGATCATTATTAACACTTATTTACATTGTTGTGACTTTTCAATTTAATAATTATTTATTTTATAATTGAATATTTGATTTTTTTGAGATCTAATTGATTTAATATTTTTTTTTATTTGATGTCGTATAAAAAAATAGTTCTTAGTGAAAGTTGTTCAGTTTTTTTTTTCTATATTTAGGAAATGTAAAAGAAAAATATAGAGTTCTATTTAAAAAACAGAATTTGACCTCGAAATACCCTTGAAAACTTGTTCTAGATCGACAAACAATAGCGTAGTTTAGTTTCTCTATAAACAATCTTTTATTTGAAACTTTTTTCATATAATGAACTGTTTTTGAGTTATAAGACTGTCTCAAGATAAAAAAACTCCTCTCGGTATATGAGGTTGTTTGGTCAAATATCCGAGGCCCGAGACGCTGCCAGCTAGGGTACCACCGGCCCCCGGCGCCCGAGCTGCAAGGTGCGCCCGAGACACGCACTAAAAAGCTAGTATTCTACTAAAATCTTAGATTTTTTGACCTTAATTAAATTCTTTCTTGATAGATATACCTATTTGATTTTCACCGTGAGTATTATTTTTGAAAAAACTCCCATCTAATTTTCAAAAAAAAGACACTCAAACATTCGGGGATAATTATTTTATTAATATTTAATTATTTAAAAACTTATTTTACATATAGGTGAAGTGAAAGTAAAAATGTTTCTCTCCGATAATTTTGCTGCTTTACTTTCAACTGAAATTGTGAAATTAATTTCTTTATCAGAGCAAAAGTGGTTAAAAAGCCGATTTTTTACCATTTATGTCCGTGTGAAATAAATAGATTTTCGGAAAATATGATTTTATATATTTTTTGAAAATATATTATTAATATAAAAATTTTGGGTTAAATTTATATAAAATTTTATGAGGGGTCACCAACTTTTCTAATCCGATTAGAGGAGAACATCAACCTAGACTTCATCAGTTCGAGTCCCAGCAAGCAGCAAAGTGAATTTATATGAAAATAATTAATAACCGGCCTCGGCTCAACAGAAACTAACAACTCTGGTTATAAAAACCTCGCGCACGCGGGCCTCAGACCGTCTGTAACAAGCATACCATGAATCGTGAGAGGCTAAGCAAAGATTACGCCAGGTGGTAGCTCAATCCACCCACACTCGAGTGGCTTCCTGGGCATTCAGATTCTGGGGGATCCGGACCATCACGAAGTCAAGGAAGAAACAATGGAATAATAACACCAAAAATCCATACATACCTGGGCACCTTTAATATCAACACACTCATCCGGCCAGGAAAATTACATAGCCTGACCATGGAACTCGATAACACGTTCCGGAAAAAGATAGAGGCGTGGAAGGTCCAACCAGAAAGAAACATCAAGCCTTGCGTGATCCCAAGGGTCCAAACGCAACAAATAATAATAATAATAATATAAAATTTATACTAGAGCGACATAAAAATAATTATATTTTAAGAATATATATAAAACATAAATTTTATATAAATTTAATACAAAAATTTTTATATTTTTAATATATTTTCAAAAAATATATAAAAAACATATTTCGAAAATCTATTTATTTCCCATACGGGTGAGGTTTTGTTTGATGCTTTTTAGAGCAAAAAAATCAGCTCTTTCTAATGGTACAGACGAGACGGTTTAAATTAGTAACATTTTACTAATTGTTATTTCACTAAATTCAAAAGAGATATCTTTAATTTTTTTTTTTGGTAGAATCGACTTATTATTTCATCTTGAATTTGTTGGAATAAATTATTTTTTCTCTCAAAAATAACATGATAAATAAACAACATCATATTTTCAAGGAAAATAATTATTAATAAATGTAGACTTTGCCAGTGACGGTTTTTTGCTTGCTCTGAGCCTAGGGCAGAAAAATTTTAGGCGCTCTAAAATTTTAGAGGCTGCAAAATTTAAAGAACGATTAAAATTTAAAAATCGATTTGACTTTGTTTTGCTCAAATTGTAAAGTATTTAGAATAATTATAAAATTGTTAAACAAAAATTTTCTTAACATTTTTTTTTCAACACACCATATTTATTTTTTTCTAAAACTGAATTGTTTTTTTATACAGGGTGGTTCATAAAGATCTACTACATTTTGAAGAGATTTAAATAGAAAAAATTGAATATATGGTACCTATTATTGAAATGAACATAAAATATTTTTTTTTTAATGTATTTTAAACATTATATCAGACGAAAAAAAGGAGGAGAAAATTCTAGCCCTTTCTAACAAACAATTTAGACAAAATTTGCTTAGTTGTTGCATTTCTAGCCTTCTGTGCGTCCACAGAATATGTATACAAAATTTGGTTGAGTTTGGTCTAAATGGCGTTGACGAGCTAACTCAAAAACTAGTGTTAATATCAAAGACTAAATTTCATATGTAGTTTTTGGGGATTGAGATTAAGAGCTGATTAGATTTTGGTTGAAATCGAACCAAAAATTAAGAGGGGAAGGGTGGGAGTTAAAAATTAAAATGATAATATTTTCAAACTAAAAAAAAACAAGAAAAATGTAATCTCCTATAAAATGAGCCATAATAACGAGAAAAAAATTCTAGGGGCCAAAATTAAGGGGGGGGGGGGGGGTCAAAAAATTAAAATATTTGCCCAACTCAATCAAATCTTATTTTATAATCGATGGGCTCCAGAAAAGTAAAAATGCAAAAACTAATCGCCCAAAATGGAGGAGAGGGGGAATGAAATTCTAGGATCATGTACAAAACTCAACCAAATTTTGTATACATAATTAATAGGCCCCCAGAAGACTAAAAATATAAAAACTACCCCCCCCCTACATGGTTATAAATAATTTTATTATATATTAAATATAAGTGAGGGGGTAGGTTGTATGGTAAAGTCAAGTGGATGGCCACATCAGAACACGTCAGCTTATTTATTTTTTATCTCGAATGAAAATATGTTTTAACTCCCCCCCCCCTTTTAATTTTGGGTTCGATTTCAAAAAAAATCCAATCAGCTCTTAATCTCAATGGACCAAAACTACGTGTGAAATTTGGTTTTGGTATTCACACTAGTTTTTGAGCTAGCTCGTCCACAAAAATTTGGTAACCCACAGACTAACTAACAGACATTTTGACAAAATATTTATCATCTCAAAAAATATAATGTTTTCAATGTCCACTTATTAGTGCTTTTTTGAAGGCCGAAATGCCATGGTTTCGCCCAATTTTTCCAATCAAAAAGGTTTTAGCCGATTTTGAGATATTTTTATAAAAACCGAAGAAAAAAACCACTTTTTCCTTGAACGATAAATAAATAAAAATTAATTTTATCAGAAATATGAAACCATATGTTTAACAAATAATATTTCGGAATTTAAATTATGTAAATACTCAGATTTCCTAAATTGTTTTTGTATATACAATATAGGTATACAATTTTTTTTTAATGCAATTGAATGCAAGAAGTGGTGCACCAATAAAGAAGCAGCCCCTATAGATCTCCAAAGACCCTGGCATTACCGAAGAGAAGGAAAAGTTGATTAAGGGCCGGTTGTATGTCGCAAAGTACAGTAGAAGTCCATTAGTCCGGCATCCAACATTCCGGAATGCCCGATAGTCCGGCATCGCTCCGGAAAATTGTAAAAAGTTTGGTTTTCTCCAAAAGTGTGTCTTTAAAGCAAATAAAAACGCTCGATAGCTATTCGGAAGTTTTCGGGGTAGTTCGAGATCAGATGTCCGCCTCCGTGGTGTAATGGTCAGAGTAACTGACTGGCAACCCGGAGGTCTCGGGTTCGATTCCCGGCTATACCCAGACATTTTTTGTAAGTATAGGGTCTGGTAATAAAAATTAAGTGGGAGATAAATTTAACCGAATTTATCGCGCGGAGAATTTAACACTGCTCGAAGCCCCTAAAACCTTAGTAAATTGGATATTGAATTGTATCTAAGTTTCTGAGATTGGCTCGTGATCCCGGCTTCTTTTCCTTCTGCTCTGTTCTTTTCACGATGGAGGGGCCAGCCCATACAGGCCTTTAGGGGATCCACCTTCTGGTGTATCTCCTTCTCACATCAATATCATTAAAAAAAATAAAGATAATCGACCAGAATGAGCCTATTGAACAAGAACTAACCGATGAGGACATTATCAACATTGTAGTAAACCCTCAGCCTACTCAAAATCTTGAATAAAGTGACTCAGATGCCGAAACGGAAGAAAAGGAAAAAATCAGCTGGGCAGAAGCTGCAGAATCACTAAATAAGTTTATCTCTTTTGCTGAGGCTAGTACAGAAATGATTGATTTCCATATCATTAGAAATAAATTTTATACTAAACTAAAAAGACATTCGTGACTTTTTTAAATCTAAGTGAAATATGTTTTACAGTACGTGTACATACATTATATGAAATGTAAAATAAACTTTGTTGTATGTATTTGCAAACTGTATTTTTAGTTTAATTATTAACCTAATTGTTCTTATAATTACCGCCCGATAGACCGGAATTTCCGGTAGTCCGGCACCGATCCGGTCACGGATTATCGGACTTCTACTGTAGATGCTTTTTACCACTAACAAACGGTAAATGGTAAATGAAGGCACTGAATTGCATCCCTGTCATCTGATTGGCCATGCCAGTCCCTCCATTTACCATCTACGGTTTGTTAGTGGTAAAAAGCATTTACTTTGCGACATATAACCGGCCCTAAGTGAGAGAGTGTAGACGTAGGTGTTAATGCACTCGGTTTTTGAAGGTTTGAAGGTTATAAGTGCTGGGAAAGATGGAGGCTGGGAGAGAGTTCCAGTTCCTTGAAGTCATGGGGATATACGTATTGACGAATGAAGTGGTCCGGCACTTTTCTAATTTGACCGCGAAAGAGTGTTGGGAGTCGGCAAAACGCGTGCTACGTGCAAAGCATGCTTTGGCGGGAATTATTGATTTTATTTCATCAGACCACCTGCCGTGATAGTATCTATAGCAAAGGGAAAGGGCAGAGACATTTCTTCGATGAGCTAGCGAGTCTAGGGAGTCGGTGAGGGTAGAATCGTCAATTAGCCTCACGGCTCGTTTCTCAATTGCATCCAGGATAGCAAGAGAATATTTATAGAAGCTCCTCTCCATAGATGAGAGCCGTATTCGAGACAGCGCCGGTTTTGGGCCTTGTAGATGGTGTCGCGCCAAGGGTGGTTATCCCACCGCTGCGAACCAAATATGTTGCGCGCCAGTGGTTAAGGGTGCGAACATATTATTTGTTTTATTTATAGCGGGCCGTATCATAGTCCCGAAGGATTATGAATGCCTACTAAGGGTAACGTGAAGGCTCGAAGTTATGGTTTCTCTGTCTAGCACGACCGTTGCTGGAAGATGTGTGTGGCTGTAGATGAAAAAAAGTTCGCTATCTCTAGGCAAGGGTTGAATTAGAACACATTTTTATTTTATATGGTTTTTATTTTGGTCAAAGGGGGTTGTACATCTTTTCACTTCACTTACTGTCCACTCTCACTGTCTCCTTGCTAACCGCTGTCTAAAAACTAACTGACTCTCTGACTGACTGACTGTCATTCATGTTTCTGCGAATTTTACAAAAAGCTCTCGATTGGTGAATTCCCTGATGAGAAGGAGTATCTTTAAATCATTGAGCCTCCCATTTCCTGAAGGGCGTGACTTCGAAAATCACGTGACTTTCTGGGAAAATTCCTTTAGAAGCCTTTTTTTAAAAGATCACTTTTTCACTGTCAACTCAGATATATGACACATTTCCTATCACCATATAATTTTGACGAAGACCCCAGGGGTCTGCGAAAAAGAGCGGAAAAGGGATAAGGGGAGCGGGAGGTGCTAAAAGCAATTCGGGTCCGGATGCGTACGGAGAGGATCTCAATCGCCCTTCGTACATCTGGCTGCAGTGCAGTGACTGTAATTAAAAAAAAGAGAATTCCTTTAAGATTTCGAACAAAATTTACAACAACATTTCCTGTCCGCGAGAATGGTGAGAAGATGTGGGGGCTTGAAAAATCGCTTGGGCCTGAATAAGTAGCCAACTTCCTTGCTGCAGATTTCACCATAGAGGAGATACATATTATATTTGAATAAATAGATAATTAAATAAAAATCTAATTATATAATATTGGTTGAAATATAAATAATGTAACAAAAGTTGAATAAATAGTACAAAATATACCAACTACATAATATATACATTATACATAATACATATAGGTGTAAATAGAATGTAATTGAGGGTGAAGCTAATTCAATTTAATGCAAGATTTATTGGCTAATAAAATGGCTGTATTTCGATGGTTATTTAATGAAATGTAAAGTCAACATCAGAGAGTGCGCGCTTTAACGGCGAATTTAATAAATGTGTATGTCTGTCTGTCTGTCTGTATGTCTCACCTATACACACCCGCAGAGAGCTAGCAAAATACGCGCCCCTTTCAACAACCTCCCCTATGAAATATCAACAGAGAGAGAGAGAACGCCACCCCCTTTGCCAAATGAACAACCCTTATCTCCGCCACTCAATCTTCTTTTGATTCTTTGTTCAAAAGTGTTTTGTTTGCTCTGAAATGTTCATCGATTAAAATCTGAGTTTACTAGAAAAAAAATTCAATTGAAAAGAAGAGAGATTTTTTTTTTGAAGGAATTTTTCTTCTATCTCGGTTTCTAATTGTTACGTCATGTACAAACAATCATATCAGTTTGAAAAAAATAGAGTTTGAACCCCTATACCTTTTGAATGGATGGAGTTAGAAACGCAATATACACACTTTTTTTCTTTATTTACCCCGAGAATACCGCTAATTTAAACTGCGCATAAGTAACCTGTTAGTAAGGGAGCAGATTTAGCTGGTCGAAATGTTATGTATAAATACCTGGAACACCGAGCGATGTTCGGTAATTTTTTAATTCAGTTTAAAGCAATATATTAATATTATTTTTAATTTTAAATTCAGGTAAAAAGGTTTTTATTAACAGCCAAAATAAAATAAAATTTAGTATATATATTTTTAACAACGTTTTCATCCGCTTTGGGCATCGTCAAAAAGTCACTGGCCACAAAGTTTAAAATTAAAAATAATATTAATATATACTGAGGTTTTTAAGGAATTTGGTGTTGGTACTTGGTGAGTAAATTTGCCGCTTTTTATTCGATGATCTACAGACTTATTTCAATACCAATGGACACTTCAGATTTTAACAATGAACTAAATATAATTTATAATATAGCTGTGAATAATGGCTACAACAAACTGATAATTAATAAAATTTACAAAAAAATTAATCAAAAAATAAGTATCTCTCACACACACTCACTAAATTCCGGAACTGTTAAAATATTTAAAAGACTCCCCTTCATTTCGAACCATGTTACAAACCCTATAGCTTCAACTCTTAGAACGTCTGGTATAACTCCTGCTTTATATAATAAAAACACTTTAGGTTCACAGCTAATTAATAATAAATTAGACAAAATTCATAAATTAGATAAATCAGGGGTATATAAATTGACTTGTGATAATTGCGACGCAATCTACATAGGACAAACTGGACGCTCTTTTAGAACTCGCTACTCGGAACATGAAAGAGCCTTTAATAGTCTCAGCAGATCAGATGATATTAATATGGAATCAACTTCTACCTTCGCCAATCATCTACATTTGAATAAACACACCTCTTCTATTAGCCACCTAGTTCCGTTACATTTCGAAAGAAAGGGCTTACGTTTAGATTTTTTAGAGTCAACCGAAATAAAATTAGCTCTCTCAAATAAAACGAATATACTAAATAATCAATTAGAAGTTAAAAAAAGTACAATCATTGATTACATTCTTTAAATATTTGCAAATTTGTTTTGTGTGTAAATTCTCATTTCTCAGAAGACCATTCAAAATTAAACAAAATAGACTTCTCCCTCCACGAATTTTAAATATTTACCCTTTTGTTATCTTAAAAATAAATTTTACCATTGAGTTGTATTCAAATTTGAAATCCTCTTTTCTCAAAAGGCCATTCAAAATTAATCCAAAGTAGACTTCCTACCTTTTCTCCCTCCACTAATTTTAAATATTTACTCTTTTGTTATCTTAAAAAATAAATTTTACCATTGACTTGTATTCAATTTCGACTTATTCAGGTCAGTTACTTTCTGTATCTCCTGAAGATGGGTTAGTCACCCGAAATATATATATCGAGATTAAAGATTCTCTAAAAATAAATTCGTTTTATTTTTTTATATCTTAATGTGAAACCTACCAAGTATTTTTATCCAATAATTTTAATTATACTGAGGTTCTTTCGTTGACCCTTTTAAATCCTGAAGAAGGAGGCACGATCCTTCGAATTGTCGGATGTTTTAAGAGAATGAAATTGTTATTCTAATAAATTATTTTATCGAAAAATATATTTAATTAATTAAATTGGTGAATTCTAATATATAATAATATTTGTAATGATCTTTTTGAGGGATTTAAAATTATTAAACAAATTATTTATTAAAAGGAAATTGAATTTAAATGTAATTATAAATGTTTAATCAAGCAACCACATGTGAATAATTTTTTCAATTAACTAAAAACACATCAAAAACATTTTAGCCTAAGATGAGACTGTGACAGATCGAATTGTCAACGAAAAACCCCCTAACCCGTGAATTTCATCCAAATCTGTCCAACCCGAGGAACGCGGGCCGCATGCGCCTCAGCACTTCAATGAATTCGGCCCGACATAAAATTATAAATTCTTTAAAAAATTAAGATTTGTATAAACGTACTTACTGGAAAACATATCTGATTTTTTTTTTTTTTTTTTTAATAAGAAGAAATTGGCCAATCTCGCCAAAATTTTTCGAAAAATAAAAGGGAAGAATTTAGATTTTGAATGTGAAAAAATATATAATAAGATTTCCAAAAAAATCATCACACTTTTGTCATATTTTGACTCCATTTTTGATTAGATATAAATATTTTTAAGATACTGTTAAATCCGAGCGGTGAACCGCGATTGGAATTAGGTGTACACCGCCTTTGGAATTACTTTGGAATTCATTAGATAATCTATTTTCATCTACTGTCTTCTACTTGGAAATGAAAGTGGAAGTGGAAGTAGGTGTAAACGATTTTAGGTCGCGGTTCACCCCTCGGTTAAATCATTCTTATCCATAGTAAATTTATAATCGGAATAGTAAGGAAAATTGGATAAATTAAAAACATATATTGAAAGAGACAATAAAATAAAGTGTGTCTTCTGCTGGAATTATAAATTTTATTTATAACGAGACTATAGTTTCGAGGGCTTTGCTCTCTTCTTCAGTCTATTATAATTGATTCAGGAGTTTTTTAATAGGCCAAACGTTTCATCAATTTTGTATCCACTGAGGAAATCAAAATAAATTGAGTCAACGACTGGCCCATTTAAAACTCTCTCTTTTTAATTTTATCCAATTCCCTACTATTCCTGTTATATATTTTTAAGATATTTTTGTTTCTTTGTCATGGTGGATATAATTATTCTGCATTATTAACTCTTTTTTTTTTATTAAAAAATATCAATAAAATTAGGATATTTTATCTGAGGCACGAGGAATTTATTTTTACTTCAAATGTGGCTAGTGTAAGCCAAAAGGTTGGACACCCCTGGGCTATATAGGTATAAAATTTGGTTTAAAAAAAATGAGTGGTCAAAAGGGCAAGAACGATTTTCAATGAAAAAGTAACTTAATTAAATTCGAAACGTTGCAAATTGTCTAAATATAAAAATTGAAAAAATTTTGGCTCTTAAAATTTTTTTTATTCCTAATGGTTAAAAAGGAATTCATGAATTCTAAAGAAAAATTGACTTAATTTAATTCAAAACGATGTAAATAGGTTAAATAAAAAATATGAAGAAATTCCGATAAAATAAATAAATAAATAAATTTAGTTATTAAAAAAGCCGGGATAGATTTTTAATGAAAAAGTGACTCAATTTAATGCGAAATGTTATTGTAAAAAGATTAAATATTTTAATACGTATCGTACTTTGAAGAAAGTCTAATAAAATAGATAAATAAATGTCGTTAGTCAAAATGCTAGGTACAAGATTGATTCCTAATGAAAAAGTGACTTAATTTAATGCTAAATGCCATTGTAAAAGGGCTAAATATAAAATTTTAAGAAATTTAGATTAATGTAATAAATAAATAAATGTTAACAGAATGTTTTATACATTTGATTCAATCGCGAATCTAATGTAGGGAATTTTTGTCAAATATTGAGTGAAAATAATATTTGAACTTATATATTTCTAACTTGAAATAATGATATTAAATAAATTATAATTTTTCTCATTAATATATCAAATAATAATTGATACGTCAACGAGAATTATTTTGACCGCGCTGATTTGAAAAAAGATATTTTTATCTCGCGAGACTACTGCGGATTACGCTATTGGAGTCTGCGGAGTCTTAAGTCTGAACCAAGAGAGAAAAAGATGTGATCCACTTAGCTACAATCCAACGTCATTTCACGTATAGCCCGCTAGACATTCGGATGGATCACCAAGTGAATTTGAAATCTCACATGTTATATATTCGATCTCCCAGTCCAGAGCGCTAGATCTATTAGCATGTATGTATAATTAGATCTATTAGCATGTATCTACATACATGCTAAAGATAAGAGTAAATAAATATTTTATTTAATATGGATTTACTATGAGTTAAGGATACTGGGTCACTTATTTCACATTAAAATTAAAAAATTAAAAGATATAAAATTTTTTTCTTTTTCAATATATATATTTCGGGCTATCGACCCATCTTCAGGAAATACAGAAGGTAACTAATTTAACTTATTGAATAACAGGCTATATATGTGTGTTTTTTTGAACAGAAAGACAGAATTTATAAAATTATTTTAAAGAACGTTTTCACTTAAGCTATTGTTAAGAAAGAATATCAGGTTGACCCTTATTTATTAATTCTGTCTTTCTGTTCAAAAAAACACACATATATAGCCTGTTATTCAATAAGTTAAATTAGTTACCTTCTGTATTTCCTGAAGATGGGTCGATAGCCCGAAATATATATATTGAAAAAGAAAAAAATTTTATATCTTTTAATTTTTTAATTTTAATGTGAAATAAGTGACCCAGTATCCTTAACTCATAGTAAATCCATATTAAATAAAATATTTATTTACTCTTATCTTTATTAAAGATGTTTCACCTTGCACCAACACCACAATCTCTACTGATTATACATACATGCTAATAGATCTAGCGCTCTGGACTGGGAGATCGAATATATAACATCTGAGATTTCAAATTCACTTGGTGATCCATCCGAATGTCTAGCGGGCTATACGCGAAATGACGTTGGATTGTAGTTAAGTGGATCACATCTTTTCTCTCTTGGTCCAGACTTAATACTCCGCAGACTCCAATAGCGTAATCCGCAGTAGTCTCGCGAGATAAAAATATCTTTTTTCAAATCAGCGCGGTCAAAATAATTTTCGTTGACGTATCAATTATTCTTTGATATACTAGGCAAAATGAGGCAAAATTCATCTCTACATTAATGAGAAAATTATAATTTTTTAAATAAATGTTGCTCGTCAAAAGGTACGAACGATTCATAATGAAAAAGTATCTTAATATTTAATCCGAAAAGTTGTTTTAAACAGTTAAATAATAAATTTGAAGAAATTTTGATAAAATAAATAAATAAATGTCATTAGTCAAAATGACAGATACGATTGATTCCTAATGAAAAAGTTACTTAATTTAATGCGAAATGTTGTTGTAAAAAGGGCTAAATATAAAATTTGAAGAAATTTAGATTAAAGTAATAAACAAATAAATGTTGCTCGTCAAAAGGTAGGAACGATTCATAAAAAAATAATTTTTAAGAAAAAAATAAAAACCGACTTCAAAAATTAAATGCAACAAATAAAATACACTAAAATGTAAAAAAAAAAAAAAATTCAATCGAATAGAGAACCTCCTCCTTTTTTGAAGTCGGTTAATAAAATAATTATTATCTTATTTAGTTACAACTAAACGACGAAATATTAACATGAAATTACTTTTTGAAGTCGGTGCCAAACAAACTATACCTATAAGCGAGCATACCCGCCAAACGTACTAAGTAAGATCCGTCGAGTGCGATTCATAAAAGGTATATGTTTGGCACCAACTTCAAAAAGTAATTTCATGTTAATATTTCGTCGTTTAGTTGTAACTAAATAAGATAATAATTATTTTATACATTTTAGTGTATTTTATTTGTTGCATTTAATTTTTTGAAGTCGGTTTTTATTTTTTTCTTAAAAATTATTTTTATTTTTCTCTTTTTAGTGATGTTATTAATAGTGATCATATCATCAGAACTTGGCCAAATTAATAAGACACCCCCTTTCGGATAAAAAAAGAACCATCGAAATCGGTTCATAAACAAAGAGGTTAGGTCTTAACAAACCTAATAAAAAAGGTCTAATACCTATGAAAAAAATACGAAAAAAATGGGACCAATCGGAAGCTAGACTGGACCCAATGCAAAAAAAAATTTCAAAATCGGTTGAGAATTGGCGGATATATGAGGTAACATAGGCACAAAAAAAAAAAAAAAAAAAAAAAATTCAATCGAATAGAGAACCTCCTCCTTTTTTGAAGTCGGTTAATGAAAAAGTATCTTAATATATTTAATCCGAAAATTTGTTAAACGGTTAAATAATAAATTTGATAAAATAAATAAATAAATAAATGTTGTTAGTCAAAAGGGCAGGAACGATTTTTAATGAAATTTTTGTAGATGACATCTGTCTGTCTTGTCATTCACTCATCCGATTCAATAATTTATTATTATAGATTCTAATAACAAAACAAATTATATTTCAATAAATAAATAAATAACGAAAAATTCTCTTAACAAAGAGGTGTTGTCCTGTGTATTGTTATATTATTATTACTAATAGAAGAGAGAGAGAGAGATAAATAAATACATTTGTGTAGATTTTAATTTTAAATTGATATAATAAAAATAAAGTGTGAAACAGAATTGTCTATTCAATTGGATTATATATACGTAGGTATATATGTATAAAATAAATTTAGGTTAATTGAATTTTCATTGACATATTAAATACAATTGACAGATTGAAATTAAATTGGATTTTTTTTTAACTTTTGTATATATGTAGGTATTTTGTTTCGGTCAATGACGTAACTATGGCGTTGAAAGGCCCGTGGGATATTCATCGGAAGGATCTCTTTGTTTATGGTCTTAGTTAGGGTGGTACTTATTGAGAAACTTTCTGGTCTTAGTTATGTATTTATTGAGAAACAGAAGGGGTGAATGAATACACCAGGGTGTTTATTTATTAGTTTATTTACACATCCGTCCAAAAAAAGGAAAAAACGTTCACTTAGGTGTATGTTTATAAAATGAGCCTTTTACGATAGATGGTTGTATAGGTTATTTTTATTTTAACGAACCATAACCTTATTATTTTTTCATTGCTTTGGAATCTGTCAACTAATAAGTCATTCAATAAGTCCATAGGATGACACATAGATGCCGTTAATATAATTTTTCCAGATGATTTTTATTTAGTACTAACCTTCAAACGATACGTGTATAAATTTGACAGCAATCTGACTATTGATTCGTGAGTTATAGCATTTTGTGTGAAGCAACTTTTGTTATTAGAAAAAAAAGTATATTTCGAGTTTTAATAAAGCATTGCTTTTTGATGAAAAAAATACAGTGGAAACCAAACAATGGCTTGATAAACATTATCTGAACTCTGCTCCATCGAGACAAATGGTAGAGAAGTGGATTGCTGAATTTAAACGTGGTCGTACCAGCACAAATGACGCGGAGCGCAGTGGACGCCCAAAAGAGGCTGTTATTCCAGAAAACATAAAAAAATCCACAAATTGGTTATGAACGATGGCAAATTGAAGGTGCACGAGCTAGCTGACATTGTAAAGATATCAGATGGTAGTGTTTTTACCATTTTACACGAACATTTGGGTATGCGAAAGCTCTGTGCAAAGTGGGTGCCGCGTGAGCTCACAGTCGACCAAAAACAACAACGAATCGATGCTTCAGAGGAGTGTTTGGCGCTGTTAAACCGCAATAAAATGGAATTCTATCGTCGATATGTGACAATGGATGAGACATGGCTTCACTATTACACACCAGAATCCAAAAGAAGTCCAATGATGAAGTAATCGCTGAAACTGAGGCCTATTTTGACGAGAAAGAGAAATCGTACTATAAAAGTGGTATCGAAAAGTTGGAAAATCGCTATATTCGTTGTATCGCCCTCGAAGGCAACTATGTTGAATAATAAAATCGAGTTTTGTCAAAATTTTATTTTGTTCTTACCTATCATACGGACTTATTGAATGACCTGTTATTATGTTCAGTGTTGAAAATTTGATTTGCACTACAACAACATAACAAATTTCCGTGTTAAAAATGTCGGATTGTGTGCCTACAGCATACGATTTGCGGACAGCATTAAATTTTTTGTTATCATTTAAAGAAAAACGCTACAGAATCTCAAGGAATGCTTGAAGAAGTTTATGGTAGTCATCCTCTAATATTAGCAACATGCAAAAGATGGTTTCAACGATGACGATGACGATGACAATGGGACCAGAAAGATGTCGGCTATCATGAGATAATGAAACCTGCTGAAACTGTAAATGCTAGACGCTACCAACAACAATTAATTGATTTGAACAGTCCAGAATATCATAAAAGGCAAAATAAAGTGATTTTCCTTCATGACAATGCTCCTTAACTTACTTAAAGCAAAAACGGTTCAGGATTCGCTGGAAGCACTCAACTGAGAATTGCTACCCCCATGCGGCTTACTCACCAGACCTGGCTCCTTCCGGCTAACACCTGTTTTCGTCAATGGGTACGAACATAAAGAGCAGCACTTAATAACTTACGAAAAAGTTTAAAAAGGCGTCAATGTGTCGTTTTCTTCCAAAGACCAAAAGTTTTATTGGAAGGGGATCCACCAATTGACAGAGAGGAGGTCAAAATGTGTAGAAAGTGATGGAGAGTACTTTGAATAAAATATTTTTTCTTTCCTAATTAAAAAAAGTGTTTTATTTTAATAAATAAGGCTCATTTCATATTCATACACTTGGTAGGTAGGTATTTATTGAGAGACAAAGGCAGTGAATAAGTACTTACCCCAGGGTGTTTATTTAATAGCTTATCTACACTGCCGGCCAAAAAAACATAATACTTAGATTTTTTAAATAACTAATAAAATGTATTTTTAATGCAATGAAATTGAATAAACTTTTAATATGGTAAAGTATATTTTTAACCTTTTTTAATAAGTGTAACATAAATTCAAAACATTTTATTTAACAATTACAATTTAAATGAAATAAAACCTGATAATTTGATATTTATCGATTTTTGATGAAATCTAATATCCTTATTATAATCTTTCAATGACTGGTTTTTATTTTGATAATATGGTTGGAATCCATTATTTGAGTGTTTTTCGACTAAACACATCCAAATTATGCCGCTTAGCATTACAGATTCTGCGTTGCGTTAATCGAGGATGGCCTAACCTACAGATACTTAGCCAATGTTCTTGGTACGACAACACTTATTAAGAAAGGCTAAAAATTTATAATATTAAAATTTTATTCAATTTCATTGCATGAAATATACATTTCATTAGTTTTTTTACTTTATCCAATGCGAAGCATGGGAGAAAGTATTGTAATCGGTCGCGGGGCAAGCGCGACTTCAAAGGGTCCTCAGGTAAAGACTACGGAACCCATGGTCTCAATTAAAGTCACAAATTGTAGTATTCAATTAGGTTGAATTTTAGCACGTGACGGTTTTGCCAAAAATTACATGGGGTCTCGTCGAGAGGCCAAAAAGTGCCATTTTTATTGGAAGTGCGTGGGGATGTATGTATGTATGTTATCGTTTTTTTCGTCCACGATTTTTTCCATAGCGTTGAACCTATTGAATTGAAATTGAAACCTACCATTATTTGAAGAAAATGAAGCGCTGATTAGTTTTTGGTACATATCGGCCTACAAACATTAGTACTTTATTTCAGTACTTTTTTAGTTTTTTCTAAATATCTTGAAAATGACTTAACCAATTTTGATGAAATTTAATATCCTAATTAAGTACCTTGGGGACCACAAAAAAGGTTAAATAAAGTTTTTAGTAAAATTATATTTTAAAGTACTTTACTCTAGAGTAAGATAGTACTTTTTAAATTTTTTTTTTTAATATAAGTGTTTTTTTGGCCGGTAGTGCAGTAATTTCAGTCAATATTTTATTTTTTTGCTTAGGTAAAGAGTTTTAACCATTATACAATTTCTATTTACCAAGGTAAAATACTTTTTTGGAGAAAATAGTTTGGAAGGTATTATTTAATTAGCAAATGCTCCGGAATCAATCAATCAAGCTTAAAAACAACAATATAATTATACCTAGTACGATTTTAAAATTTTCTTTGTAATTAATTGATTAGCTTCTCCTTAGATAACTGACATTCTCAATCTATTTATCGTTAAAGTCAGTTTTTTTTTAAATCTATGTGTTAGGTAAGTTTTTTTTGTCCGGCAGTATAGTTAAGAATATACGCTGAAGTGCAAAAAATCGAGCCTCCAATAAAAATTTTATTAAATAGTAAGCCATTTTTAAAATTTTACAAGGAAATATACATTATTGAATTGTTTATTGCAAGTGTACTTGCCACTTGTTGTTGATTTAACCTTTGATTAATTAGGCACACAATTTGAACTGCTTGAACTTCAAAAATATCCATTTTGTATATTTTATCTTTCTATCAATGATGTTTAATTCAAAATTATTCAATTTAATGATATTTCAAATGGAATTTGATCTTTTATTAAAACTTTATTTAAATGTAAAGTGATTTTGAGAAATTATTATAATTTGTAATTGTATCTTTTAATTTAATTTTTTTTTTTTTTTTTTTTTTATAAAATTCAAAAATTATCAACAATATTTATTGAATATGTAAAGTTTAAGAGTTAATAGAACAAATTATATGAATATTTGTAAAACTTTTTAAAAATAATTTGCTATTAGACTAGCAACATATAAACATAAAATTCTGATTAAACAGGATGAAAATGTTATTTTAAAAGTTTTTCTCTGTTTGTCGCGATACAACTACCTTAAATCAAAATATTTTATTAATTAATTATCTGTTTTCTACTCAATGTTCAATAGATTAGAAAACATTCCTTTAACCTCCGAGCACTATAACCATGAATTAGCTATTATCCACAAAATAAGCGATAATAACAATTACCCCCGACACTTGATCGACAATATTCAGAAAAAGGTAATTTATAAAATAACAGCTCCCCTTTATATTCCATCATCCCAACAAAAGAAAAAAACTTTATTTCCATTCACCACTCAGCTACCCTATAGCTAATATGTTTCGCAAACTTATTAATATTACCCCCGCATTCTATAACAGGAATAACCTTTCATCCATATTGGTTAACAAAACCGATAACAAAAAGTGGTGTATATAAATTGCAATGTGATGACTGTCAATCCTTTTATATCGGGCAAACAGGTAGATCTTTCAATCAACGTCACGTTGAACATATGAGATCTCTTCGCAATCTACAGGTGAATAGTTTGAACCCAAATGCCCCCCTTTAAGTTATAACTCGGCTTTTGCAGATCATTTGTTTGACCACAACCATTCACCTTCATCGACCAACCCTCCCTTTACATTTCATTTCAAAAAGCAGGAAATTGGATTTGTTTGAGTCAGCTGAAATTAAAAAGGCCATACACCTTAATCAAAACATCTTGAACAATCAAACAGACATCAAAACTTCACCAATAATTGACATCTTAATCAATGATATTTAATTTGAATTGGAATGTGATGAGGATGTATGGTGGGGGGTTTTTATTTTTATTTTTAAATAGAAAATAAGAGATGGAAATTTTCACTATGCATCCTCATCACATTCCATAGTTTATTGCCCTCCTTTATGGGACATACATAATTTTCGGCAACTTCCAAGTATAAATATCTTTTCTTTATTCCCAGTTTAGCCCTCTGTCCGCTCCATCTGTTCTTTCGGCTCTAAGGCCATCACATCCCCTGATAATTCTTTTATATTTACACTAAGTCATAAATAACTGTCCATCATATTAAAATAAATTCTGTTCATTATTTTATGTTATCTTCAGTCAATGTTCTCCTGACGATGAGTTAAGAGCTCGAAATATATAGAGTAAACTAAAAAAATCTTTGTATTTTAATTTTTCTCCTTGTGAAACACCACCAACTCCAACCTAATTTAATTTTAACAATGTTTCACTATAAACAAACACCGCGTTCCCTAAATTTGATTCAAAATATTTTAGTTTCTTTTTTAATGTGGATTTGTTATAAAAACGTTAGTTTTTTTTTCAGTTTTTATCCCAAATATTTGGAAAATGTACCTACCTACTCGAAAAAGATAACATAAAATAAAAGAATCCTTGACTATATTTTCCGGCTGCAAGAATTTATAAGTTTTTCTTTCTTTTCTTTTGATAATAATTCGACCGGAAAATTGTTTGACTGTGAGATTTCTTTTAGCTCTCTACGTTTGTTCCATTATATATATATATATGTATGTATAGAGTGGTATATTTTAGAAAGTTTAGGTTGGTTTGAAAGTGCAAAGGTGGAAAGATGAGTTGTCTGGAATGGGAGGGAATTGCTTGAGGAAAAAGAAAGCCAAGAAAAACAGCAAAAGAGGAAATCACTTACTTATATATATATATATATATCTAGGTCGAAAAGAGTTTGTCTAGAAATGATAAAACGAATTCTTGATAGCGTCTAACAGGTATTCATTCCTTCGCGAATAAAAGATAAAATTGATTTATTTTATTTTAGTAAAGTTACTTGCAATGTGACACCTTGACAAGCACCAGCTATGATTTATTTTAACGGATTTAAACAATATTAGATAGATATTTTATTTGTTCAGGACGAATTTGTTTTACAAATTAGTTGTGCATTATTTTCCAGATCATTATAACTAGAGAGCGCAAAAAAGGCACCTAAAAAGGCACGATTTGTAGCAAAAAAAGGCTCTAAAAAAGGCAGATAGCGCCAAAAAAGGCTGTTTTTTGGGGGGGAAAGGCGCTTAAAAAGAGTCGATTTTTAAAAAAAAACGTCAATATAAATGTTAGAAAGGATATAAATATAATATAAATGATAAATTTTTATTAAACAATATAATCAAACAAAGAACCACAGAAAAGACATTTTATTTAAAAATATTATATTCTTCCATTTTCTATAAATCAAAATAAACATAATTTACTTAGTATCTGTTAATTCTTCTTTCTCTAATGTGACATTTTGTCTATTTATTCAGATAGAAATTGCTTACAAAGTACATTTCAAGATTTTGAATCGTAAAATTCGTTCGGCGATCTGTCAGAATATTTTTATAAATAGAAAATGATCTCTCAACATCACAAGATGTGAGAGGTGCAAATTTGAGAGCCGTAATTTCACTTGGTTTCAATTTATTTGTTACCAAGTTGTTCGGCTCAATAATAGAACCATTGAGTATCTGGTATGCTTGCCTCATAAAATCTAGACCCAGATTATTTTCCAACAACTTGGAAATCTTTGTTTTAACAATTTCTGCGCGGGGTCCAACACTTTCATCAATTTTTTTTTCACACCATCTAAGATGAAAAGTGATTCATGCAAGCTTAAGTTGGGATTTTCAACGAGAAGAAACTAAATGTTGATTAACATGAGACTTTCTGTCCGATGATATCTTGAGAAAAAATAAAAATAAAAATTTTTTTAAAGCCCCAAAGCCATATGTAGCTACTAGCCAGATAATTAAAATAAAAAATTTCTTACCATAGTATCACAGGCGTTACAATAAAGAATATTACCATTCTTAATACTTAAAGATTTAGATAATTTAGCATATTCTTTTATTTTTATAAACGAATGACACTTTGACTTAGCCTTAAACATTTTAATTTTATATCTTATACAAGTTAATACAAATTATCTAAAACAGAAATACTATATCAAATAAGAAAATAGGTTTATAAAAGAACTACGGCTTCCGAGAGGTTTGAAACTAGGTAATAGTTTTATAATGTGTTGGAATTCTCACTCAAGAGTGGATAGGAACCATAGGATAAAGTAGATATA
>JALMQS010000225.1:20313099-20494623 GCA_024734495.1 Forficula auricularia
AAATCTCAATTGAAGCCCTGAAGAAGTCGGCAAAGTCGACGAAACGTTGGTGGATAAATAAAAAAGTCACACATAAAAAACTTGTCCTTATTTTCCTAATATAAACTTTCAAATTAATACAAATTATGGACGGAAATGATAATAATAATAAATTTAAAGTTTTTGCCGAGAGTAGCAGAATTTTTATATATTGAAGGAGACAATAAAAGAGTGTGTCTTCTGCTGGAATTATAAATTTTATTTATTTATAACGAAACTATATTCTCGTTATAAATAAATAAAATTTATAATTCCAGCAGAAGACACACCCTTTTTTTATTGTCTCCTTCGATAATAATAATAACTATTTAGGACAGTAGTTAATGATTCGTATATTATTTTATAAGATCAGGAACGAGGCCTGATGAATCCGGTGGAAGATGGAATCCTTTGAGAATGATGGTTATTTTTCAAAAATAAAAAATCTTCATCATGGTTGTTAATTTATTTTATTTTTTTTATTTTTCATCATTCTCAAAGGATTTCATCTTCCACCGGATTCATCAAGCCTCGTTCCTGATCTTATAAAATAATAATAACTATTAGATTGTTTAAGAATAATTTTTTTATTCTCAAGTTATAATTAATTTTTATTTTAATCTTTGGAAAGGTGTTTAACTACGAAACTTGAAAAATAAATTGATCACAATTTATTTATTCACACCGCCGACAAGTTTCGGTCAACTCCTTCCACCTTACTATAGAACCTTCGGAGTAAAAACATTGAGTGAGTAAACGTTAAGTAAGGTACATAAGTTATTTAGTATTATTTAGTGAACAATTTCCAATACTCACGGGTGGTCCAACAAAATAATAATTAAGTATTTTTAAAATCCCTTATATAATTTTATTTAGCTTAAAAAAAGCAGAGAATCTTCCATGCGCAATGATGAATGACGAATGATACTTAGTGATTTGAAATTGCCCTAGAATCTAGTAGAAACAATTTTTTTAGCGAAATATTAAATTAAGGGTAGTCACCCCCTTTAGGGGATGAAGTGTCGATCAAAAAACTTATTTCAAGCCATATTCATATTTAGTGATTTGAAATTGCCCTAGAATAAAGCAGAAAGTATTTTTTTAACGAAATTTAAATTAAGGGCAGTCACCTTCTTTAGGGGATGAAGGGTTGATCAGGAAACTTATGTTAGGCCGTATTCATACTTAGTGATTTGGAATTTCCCCAGAATATAAGAGAAATTATTTTTTAGCGAAATTTTAAATTAAGGGTAGTCACCCCTTTGGGTGATGAAGGGTTGATCAGGAAACTTATTTTCGACCATATTCAGACTTAGTGATTTGAAATTGCTCTAGAATAAAGCAGAAATTATTTTTTAGCAAAATTTTAAATTAAGGGTAGTCAGCCCGTTGAGGGGATGAAGGATCGATCAAAAAACTTATTTTCGACCATATTCAGACTTAGTGATTTGAAATTGCCCTAGAATAAAGCAGAAATTATTTTTTAGCCAAATTTTAAATTAAGGGTAGTCACCCCGTTGAGGGGATGAAGGTTCGATCAAAAAACTTTGTTATACCATATTCAGACTTAGTGATTTGAAATTGCCCTAGAATAAAGCAGAAATTATTTTTTAGCCAAATTTTAAATTAAGGGTACTCACTACTCACCCACCCTCTTTAGGGGATGAAAGGTTGATCAGGAAACTTATTTTAGACCATATTCATACTTAGTGATTTGGAATTTCCCTAGAATAAAGCAGAAATTATTTTTTAGCCAAATTTTAAATTAAGGGTAGTCACCCCTTTGGGTGATGAAGGGTTGATCAGGAAACTTATTTTCGACCATATTCAGACTTAGTGATTTGAAATTGCCTTAGAATAAAGCAGAAATTATTTTTTAGCAAAATTTTAAATTAAGGGTAGTCAGCCCGTTGAGGGGATGAAGGGTCGATCAAAAAACTTTGTTATACCATATTCAGACTTAGTGATTTGAAATTTCCCTAGAATAAAGCAGAAATTATTTTTTAGCCAAATTTTAAATTAAGGGTAGTCACCCCTTTGGGTGATGAAGGGTTGATCAGGAAACTTATTTTCGACCATATTCAGACTTAGTGATTTGAAATTGCCCTAGAATAAAGCAGAAATTATTTTTTAGCAAAATTTTAAATTAAGGGTAGTCAGCCCGTTGAGGGGATGAAGGGTCGATCAAAAAACTTATGTTATACCATATTCAGACTTAGTGATTTGAAATTTCCCTAGAATAAAGCAGAAATTATTTTTCTTAGCGAAATTTTAAATTAAGGGTACTCACTACTCACCCACCCTTTAGGGGATGAAGGATCGATCAAAAAAACTTATTTTCGACCATATTCAGACTTAGTGATTTGAAATTGCCCTAGAATAAAGCAGAAATTATTTTTTAGCCAAATTTTAAATTAAGGGTAGTCACCCCCTTTAGGGGATGAAGGATCGATCAAAAAAACTTATTTTCGACCATATTCAGACTTAGTGATTTGAAATTGCCCTAGAATAAAGCAGAAATTATTTTTTAGCCAAATTTTAAATTAAGGGTAGTCACCCTCTTTGGGTGATGAAGGGTTGATCAGGAAACTTATTTTCGACCATATTCAGACTTAGTGATTTAGAATTTCCCTAGAATATAAGAGAAATCATTATTTAGCGAAATTTTAAATTAAGGGTAGTCATCCCTTTTAGGGGATGAAGGGTTGATCAGGAAAGTTATTTCAGGCTATATTGATAGTTGGTGAACATTTGTATACTAGTATATGTAGATAAACATTTTAATCATTTATTTTCATTTTTTTAATTTATTTAGTTTTATAGATGAGTCATTAAAATTTTTCAATGAATAGAAATGAATGAATCATCAATTAGCCTGGTGACCTAGTGAAGTAGTAAACACTACTACAATTTGTTGATCAGCATTTCCGGGAAAGGAATCAAAATAAAAACAGTGCCATTCATAAAAAGAATTGATTCAATTAAGTCATATTATTTCCTAAACTATTGCTCTAATCAAAAAAACGTACATAACCTTTTTTGTAGAGAAATTTATACTCTATAAATTTTATTTGAACAATTTTTATCTATCGCCAATAGATAACGAGATATTTACATAAAAACTGATTTGTTTAACATTTTTCAAGCTATTAAATTTTTACATTAAATTGAAAGTTTTTTGCCGAGGGTAACATAATTTTTAAATATTCAAGGAGACAATAAAAGAACTATAGTTTCGAGGGCTTTGCCCTCTTCATCAGTTTATTACAATTGATTCACAGGAATTAATTTATGAATTAATTAATTTATTAATTCCTGTGGATCAATTGTAATAGACTGATGAAGAGGGCAAAGCCCTCGAAACTATAGTCTCGTTAACTGAAGGTTTTCTACATTTTATTCGATTGCGACTCTAATGTAGGGAATTTTTGTCAAATATTGAGTGAAAATAATATTTGAACTTATATATTTCTAACTTGAAATAATGAAATAATGATATTAAATAGATAAAAATATCTTTTTTCAAATCAGCGCGGTCAAAATAATTCTTGTTGACGTATCAATTATTCTTTGATATATTAATGAGAAAATTAAAATTTATAGTCTCGTTATAAATAAATAAAATTTATGATTCCAGCAGAAGACATACTCTTTTATTGTCTCCTTCAACATTAAATTTTTATTACATAGTGTATTTATATAGATCGAGATTTACAATATTGATCACTACACTTGGCGAGCTGAGCATTCTGGGCGGCCAGATAATTGAATTCATTCAAAAAATCATTTAAAATTATTTTTCCAAGAATGCGATAGAAATACTAAATTATTAATTATGTATTATTAAATTATTTATTTAATAATTAAATATTTGATCATTATAATAATTGTAATTATTTTTAACAATCATTCAACTTAATTATCAAATAGTTAATTGTTAAATAAATATTTATTAAATCGAAAAGTCACAACAATGAAAATAAGTGTTTATGATGATCTTAAAACTTCATTATACACCGATTTAAGAGATTATTTTCTACTTAATTGAACTACTTAAAATTCTTGAGCTTAAAAAAGTTTATTTCTCGTGTCAATTCAGTAGATAGTTATATTGTATTACTATAATAAAAATGGAGCATTTTATTTGTTAGAAGAAATTAGAATTGAAATGGTCTTATAATTTGTGCGGTGAAAATACACTTTGGAATGTCTCAGAGCATAGTCGCAAAATTATTAAATTATTATTATTATTATTTGTTGCGTTTGGACTCTTGGGATCACGCAAAGCTTGATGTCTCTTTCTGGTTGGACTTTCCACGCCTCTATCTTTTTCCGGAACGTGTTATCAGGTTCCATGGTCAGGTAATTTTTCCTGGCCGGATGAGCGTGTTGATGAATCTGAATGCCCGGTTGCCACTCGAGGGTGGGTGGATTGGTTACTACCTAGGGTAATCTTGTTTTGTCTCTCACGATTCATGGTTGCTTGTTACGAAATTTTGTTCTGCGCATGCGCGAGGTTTTGTAGAACCAGTCAGTTTCTGGAGCCGAGGGGCCGGTTATTTATTATTTTCAAATAAATTCACTTTGCTTATTGCTGGGATCCAACTGATGAAGTCTAGGTTGATATTCTCCTAATCGGATTAGAAAAGTTGGTGATTTAAACGATTGCGCTACCGACCCCTCATTAAATTATTAATTATTATTAAATTATTTATTAAATTATTAAATATTTGATCATTATTATTTGATAATTAAGTTGAATGATTGTTAAAAATAATTATTAGAATTTTTTTGAAATCTAATTGATTTAATATTTTTTTTTATATTTGATGTATAAATAAATAGTTCTAATGAAAGTTGTTCAGTTTATTTTTTTTTGAAGATTATGAATATGTACAGAAACATAGGTTTCTATTTTAAAAACAGAACTTGACCTCGAAATACCCTTGAAAGCTTATTCTAGTTCAACAAACAATAACGTAGTTTAGTTTCCCCCTGATATAAACTTTATTTGAAACTTTTTTCATATAATGCATTGTTTTTGAGCTATAAGACTGTCTCAAGATAAAAAAAAACTCACCCGGTATATAAAATGTTAAATTTATTTAAGGTAGAATCTAATTTGAGTTTTATATAGTGTGAGAATTCGGTCAGAAGCAAAATATCATAATAGAGAGAGCGCGATGTTTTCTTAAGATACATTTCTGTTCAGCTTTATAGGTAGTGTCACCGAAAATGAATAATTTCTCACAAAGGTTCAACAAATTTCAAGTAAAGTCTATAAGATAACATGACTAGCTAGATTATTAGACTATTAGACAACATTAAGTCTACCCAGCATGCAAGTTAACCCAACTAGTTCCGTGACAGTTAACAGCTTAAGCAATTCCAGTAAATTCCTAAATAGTGTAGATATTGTATGTGATGTTAAACACACAGTTCACGTTAACACTCGATTAAGAACAGCCGGTCGAGTTTCCACCCCCGCAAATGATTATATCATTATTTATTTAGTAGGAAAAATTATTGATTTGTAATAATACAAGGTTAAGTACCTATGTCGTTGGATTATTGTATTGTGTATGCCAGGTGAATATATTTTTTTTCGTGAATATTATCAAGAAAGTAGTAGTAAATAATAGGAAGAATTTCTTCTGAAACGTGAACAACGATTTTCTATTAACCTTTCACCTATATATTATTTTAATTAAAATCTTATTATATTAAACGAGCAATTCTTGTATACACCGGGTGAGTTTTTACTTTATCCAATGCGAAGTATGGGTAAAGTATTGTAATCGGTCTGGCGGCAAGCGCGACTTCAAAGGGTCCCCAGGTAAAGACTACGGAACCCATGGACTTAATTAAGGTCACAAATTGTAGTATTCAATTAGATTGAATTTTAGAACGTGACGATTTTGACAAAAATTATCTCTGGTCTCGTCGAGAGGCCAAAAAGTGCCATTTTTTTGGAAGTGCGTGCGGATGGATGGATGTTATCGTTTATTTCGTCCACGATTTTTTCCACACCGTTGCACCAATTGAAATGAAAATGAAAACCTAACATTAGTTTAAGAAAATGAAGCGCTGATTAGTTTTTGGTACATATCGGCCAACAAACATTAGTACTTTATTTCGGTACTTTTTTAGTTTTTTCTAAATATCTTGAAAATGACTTAACCAATTTTGAGGAAATTTAATATTGTAATTGAGTACCTTGAGGACCACAAAAATGGTTATATAAATTTTTTGTAAAATTATATTTTAAAGTACTTTACCCTAGACTACGATAGTTCACTGGATAAAGTTTAGCAAAGATCAGTTGCATATTTATCTTGAGACAATCTTATAACTCAAAAACAGTGAATTATATGAAAAAAAGTTTCAAATAAAAGTTTATTTATATGGAGGGGGAAACTAAAGTACGCTATTGTTTGTTTACCTAGATCAAGCATTCAACGGTATTTCAAGGTCAAGCTCTGTTTTTTTTAATAGAAACATATATTTGTTTACATATTATGAATCTACAAAAAAAACTGAGCAACTTTCATAAGAACTATTTTTTATTCGACATCAAATAAACAAAATATTAAATCAATTAGATCTCAGAAAAAAACGCTAATAATTATTTTTAACAATTATTCAACTTAATTATTAAATAATAATGATTAAATATTTAATTATTAAATAAATAATTTAATCATTTACCGACACTGTCCTGTGATATTCCAGAGTGTTATCGCAAGTTTTCTGAATGAATTCCAGTTCCAATTTCATTATTTTGGCTTTTTAAGTTTCTTCGTAGCCTTTGCATTTCCTGATTTTTTTTTAATTAGATTTACAACACAATAAAATGAAGCTTTTGAGGGAGTATCCCTATCAGAAAAATGCTTGGCATCCATTTTAATTGCAGCCCAACAACGCTTCTTCCACATTCACCATAAATTATGACCATTTTAATTCTGTCTTCAACAAAAAATGATCCATTTTTATTATGAAAATACTATCACTATCTACTCGATTTACACGAGAAATAAACTTTTTTCAACTCAAGAATTATAAGTATTTCAATTAAGTAGAAAATAACCTCTTAAAACTGTGTATAATGACATTTTAAGATCATTATAAAAACTTATTTTCATTGTTTTGACTTTTGGATTTAATAATTATTTATTTAATAATTAATTATTTAATCATTATTATTAAAAAATTAAGTTGAATAATTGTTAAAAATAATTATTAGGGTTTTTTTCTGAGATCTAATTGATTTAATATTTTGTTTATTTGATATCGAATAAAAAAATAGTTCGAATCAAAGTTGTTCAGTTGTAGATTAAGAATATGTACGAAAACATATATGTTCTTTAGAATTGGAAACAGAAACGTCAGAAAAATATAAATATTTATTAAACAATTAAATATTGCAGCGCCTCCCAATCGATCGCAGACCCCAAAGGTCGAAAATGATTTTTTCTATCAACGAGGCCGTGTAAAGTAATTATATCATCGCCTTAGAGTGTAAACCTGCTAACTTACAACAAGGAAATTTTACAGGGCAGAGAAAAAAACATTCAAAATTTAACATTGTTGTTATGGAATGAAATTATTTTTCAGATTTTTTTTCTACAACTTACGATCGTAATTTTAAATAACTGTTTTACTTGGACGATGCTGCATCTCTTTTTCTTTCGAACGTAAAATGTCATATATGGTAAAAAATGAAGTTAGCAGGTTTTACACTCTAAGGCGATGATATTGTAAGAATCGACCCGGGTTCTTCGCATGTGTACTGTGATACTTTGTCATAAGAGATTTAGCTCGTATATCCTCTTAGCCACTGATCCCCGAACTCAAGCTAATACCTAATGCGAAGGGTGATCCGCGATTGGAAGTAGGTGTACACCTCTTTGGAAGTATTTTGAAAGTACTTGGAAATATTTGGAAGTACTTGGAAATATTTGAAAGTACAAGTGGAAGTAGGTGTACAGCATATTAGGTCGCGGTTCACCACTCGATCTAATGTCTAATGAATTATGGAATTTCTTTAATCTCTTGCTCGTTCATTTTTCGCATCGTTTGCCTTGACTCATTATTTAAAGAATCTGATTCTTTTGTCTATAATAAAAATAATCTTTTCTTCGTTCCCTAAATTTCATAAATATTTATTCTTAACACTAGAACGCCCGAAGCCGTCAATTTGACGGTTTTCACATTTCATTTCTCTTTCATTTCGTTACTATTTAAGTTAGAACTTTGAAACTCGCTGACTTTTAATAAATTTTGAATAGCTTTCTAATAAAAAAAATAGCAGCCTATGAATTTTTATTTAGGAGAAAATTATGGATTTACCAAGAACGCCCAAAAGCCGTCAATTTGACGGTAACACTTTTTTAGCCCAATTTTTATATTTTAAATTAACTTTTCAAGTACGAATAATTCCCATTCTTTTTTTTGGAACATTTCCATCCTTTTTGACCCTCGGATTTGTTCTGCCTTTTTTTTTTAATTTACAATCTTCCTTGAAAAACTTGGGGTAAAATAAAAAAATTATGTTTCTTTATGTCAATTTTTTTATCTTTTGATGATTCACTTTATTATTTTACAACATTTCGAAGGAACCTTCTGTTTTGAAATCCATATATATATATATATATATATATATATATGTCGAGCCCCTAGTCTTGCCATTTCATTTTTGTTCCGCCCTTAGAATTATCAACAACAAATTTCTCTCTCAATTTCTCGTGAGTTTTTTTCGTATATTTGTTTTTTTTTATTTTAATATTATTTATAATAATAACATATAATATAGAACTACAGGTTTTGTTAATGATAATACTCCATAAATATAGCATGTTAATTTTTAATTTTATATCATAATGATTATTAAAATGTAATATATTAATACGTATTTTTAATATATAAATTGATAATAGAATTATATTTATTATTAGAAAAAATAATAAAAATATTAAATAAAAGGAAACAGAATGATTTTATTTAGTTTGAGTGTTGAAAAATGCAAGTCGTCAAATTGACGGCATCCGGGCGTTCTAGTGTTAAAATTGTATATTTACTATATGTGTGTGTGTGTAGGCAAAATACGATAATTTAATTTAATTATTTTTTAATTTATTTATTTCCAGAGGAGGATTAATTATTTGTCCGATTGTTAAAGGGACGACAAATAATCAACAATAGATTCAAATCCCCTTCCTCTAGCCAAATCTAATGGAATTTTATTCAAATAATCGGTTAAACTTCTATCCGCCCCCTGTTTATCAAAACTTTTACTACAGACAAATGATTATTCGCAACTGCATAATGTAATGGTGTCCATTTGTAATTATTTTGACGGTTAATATCTCGCCCCCTTGACCAGCAAGATCTCCGCTATAGGGACATGACCTTCATAGGAGGCCACCATTAAGGGTGTATTATTCATAGAATCCCCTGCCTCAATATCTGCTCCTTTTGGACAATAAAAACTGAACAATTGCTAAATGTCCTTTTACAGATGCATAATGCAGAGCAGTCATATTATGATAATTTGCATCCTTTTTATGAATCAAGGAAGGATCTTGTCTGTACCAATACTGGACTCCCGCAAAGGAACCTTTCTTTGATGCGTCAGAAATATTTGCAGTTCCATCTTGATCTAAAAGTCCAAACAATTCTTGAATCTAAAATAAATAAATTAAAATTATAATTTAATTCGAAATAGAAAGAATTTAATTTTTTAGGACAAATTCTAGGATTTTCGTATAGAAATCAATAATCTGAGGGGAGTCGAAGCTGAGAACTAACATGCTATCCGGGCAGTCAGTCTCACACCCTCGAGGCAAAAACCTCTCTCTGAATCGCAATATATGTTATAAGCAAATAAAATTTCATTATATATTTTTTACTTTATCCAATGCGAAGAATGGGGAAAGTATTGTAATCGGTCTCGCGGCAAGCGCGACTTCAAAGGGTCCTCAGGTAAAGACTACGGAACCCATGGTCTCAATCAAAGTCACAAATTGTAGTATTCAATTATGTTGAATTTTAGGTTTTGCCAAAAATTACCTGGGGTCTCGTCGAGAGGTCAAAAAGTGCCATTTTTTCAGGAAGTGCGTGCGGATGGATGGATGGATGTTATCGTTTATTTCGTCCACGATTTTTTCCACACCATTGCACCGATTGAAATGAAATTGAAAACCTAACATTACTTTAACAAAATGAAGAGCTGCTTAGTTTTTGGTACATATCGGCCCTCAAACATTAGTACTTTATTTCAGTACTTTTTTAGTTTTTTCTAAATATTTTTAAAATAACTTAACCATTTTTGATGAAATTTAATATTGTAATTAAGTAACTTTAGGACCACAAAAAAGGTCATATAAAGTTTTCTTGTAAAATTATATTTCAAAGTACTTTACCTTAGAATAAGATAGTACATTGTTGCGGGCCGGAAATACTGTTATAAATTTTGTTTGAATTCTTAAAGTAATTCTCTTTTTTTAATTACGGACACTGCAGCCAGATGTACTGAGGGCGATTGAGATCCTCTCCGCACGCACCCGGACCCGAATTGCTTTTAGCACCTCCTCCTCCCCGCGAAAGGGTCTCTACCAGCATAAATGTCAAATGCCTTTTAACCCAGGAAGTGAATTATAAATCTTCTTTCTCTTACATCCTTGTATAAAAAAATGATCTTTCAAAAAAAGTAAATGGAATATTCCCAAAAAAAAGGTCACGTGGTTTTGAAGTCACACCCTTAAAAATGGGAGGGTTCTATGATTGAAATATACTCCTACTCATTAGGAAATTGACCAATCGGGAACTTTTCTTGTGGAAACTCCCAGAGCAGACAGTGAGAGATGAGAGAGACTTCAGTCAGAGAGTCACTCAGTTTTTGTAGAGCAGTGAGTTTGTAAAGACCACCAGAGTGAATTAAAAATGTACAATTCCCCTTATACCAAATAAAACAAACCATGATGTAAAATTAAAATGCGTTTTAATTCAACCCTTGCATAGAGATAGCGAAACTTTTTCCTCAACAGCACACATCTTCCAGCAAACGGCGTGCTAGACAGAGAACCCACAACTTCGAGGCTTCACGTTACCCTTAGTAGGCATTCATATCCTCCGGGACTATTATATTGTCCTCTATAAATAAACAAATAATGTGTTCGCGCCCTTAAACCACTGGCAACATTAAACATTAACGATCCGTTGGAGTTTATTTATAATATATTTCTAAATTTATTTATTTGTTTAGCTCGATAAGACAAGTAAATTAAAACAAAGTAGTCTTGAATTAAAACAAAGCATAGGTTTATTTATTTATTTATTAGAATTCAAGTAATGAACTATACCAAAAATTAATTTTATGTTACAATAACATGAGAATTTCCACGTTTCAAAGATTTATTTATGGAATTTTTAAACAATAAACAATTTGAAGAGAATTATTTCGAATATATATTAATTTATTTCCAATCTTGTTCTTTTATTTATTATTTAGAATAAAACATAAATCAAATACATATATTTGTCTTATCGACCTAAACAAATAAATAAATTTAAAAATATATAATAAATAAATAAATAATTAAATTTGATTATTTTATATTTGTCCTAAATTGTGGGTCAAATATAGTTCTAACATTTAAGAAATGCTCTTTTTGAATTTTAATATTCTAAAACATCATTTCTAATTTTCGAATCGAGTTCTTGGCTTAAATCGTAAATTAATAAAGTAAAGGGTGTGTAGTTTCACAGTGAATGAAATAAAACTCAAAGAGGTTTATACAAACTCAATATATTTCGGATTATTAGTCCATCATCAGGAGTTTACAAGTTACAACTAATAATAATTGAACGAGTGATCACAATTTTTAACATCTAAATCATATGTACCAATATAACAAAATATAACATTCAAATCTTACATACCAAAATAACACAAGAAAAACATCAATAAATTAAAAATTAAAAAATTGTTTTACAAAGATTTTCTTTTTTAAATATATAAATATAAGAAATCTAGGTAAGTATGAATATTAATATAAATAAAAACCCTTAATTACAAGTATGAATATAAAATCATTTTAGAATTAAATTAGAAAATAAAATTACAAATTTAAGTCATAGACACAAAATTAATTATAAATATCAATTTACAAATGTGATTTATGCTTATTTGTAAATTGAAATTTATAGTTAATTTTGTGTCTATGACTTAAATTTGTAATTTTATTTTCTAATTTAATTCTAAAATGATTTTATATTTATACTTGTAATTAAGGGTTTTATTTATATTAATATTCATACTTACCTAGATTTCTTTATATATTTATATATATTTATATTTAAAAAAGAAAAATCTTTGTAAAACAATTTTTTAATTTTTAATTTTATTGATGTTTTTCTTGTGTTATGTTGGTATGTAAGATTTGAATGTTATATTTTGTTATATTGGTACATATGATTTAGATGTTAAAAATTGTGATCACTCGTTCAATTATTATTAGTTGTAACTTGTAAACTCCTGATGATGGACTAATAATCCGAAATATATTGAGTTTGTATAGAAACCTCTTTGAGTTTTATTTCATTCACTGTGAAACTACACACCTTTTACTTTATTAATTAATATCATGTTTCACATGAAACCTACACCACTTTCCCTAAGTAAAATTAAATCGTAAAACCGGTCAATATCCGGGGTGGGGAGAATTGAAGTTTTTTTAAAAAGTTTGTTTTTATTAAAAATTCAATTTATTTATCGAACACCCTATAGATATTATTTCAATTTTAAATGGAAAATTGAAAGCCTTTTTTCGATCTGTATATTAAGACTTCGTTCAGTAGAATTCAAAAATAATAATTTCAAATAAAGGGATAGTTTGAATAACGCTGTATGTTGCAATTAACCAGAATAATGTATTGTAATTTAAATAAATAAATAAATATTTTAATACTTACTTCTTCATTCTGTGACACTAACTGTGATTTTAGATGTTCAATTTCTTTATTGAAATCTGCTTCGTTATCCAAGCACTGGAAAAAAATTAATTATTTATTTTGAAATAATTTATTGATTTATTTTTATATTAAAAAAATTGATTTATTTTTTAAAAACAATTTCACAACGTTTATTTAAAACATTCAAACGTTTCTCGAGAAATTTTCCCTTTTATCACTGGAAAAAATACTTAGTTGCTTTAAAAACAAAGCAACTATAGAAAAATAAATATTTTCAACTAAAGATTTCTACCGATGTTTGTCTTGGAGATAAAATTATCTTGAATATAAATAAATAATTATCTTGGTACGTACGACTTTGTTCAGAGATTTTAGGCTTTTGATTTCTGTCTCGTAGGCATTAAATTTTTCCAAAGTCTGGAAAAAATTTTGATTTATTCTCTAGGTACATATATTTAATTATATGTATATGTATTAAATAATCTTATAATACTACAAGCAATAACTAGCTTCTTAAGAAATGAAAGATAAAAAATAAATAAATATATTTATTTGGTATTAATTTTACTCACTTCTCTTCTTAATGTCTTTATCAAGTTGTCCATGACCTGAAAATAAATAAATAAATTATAATAATACAAAAATAAAATAGTGACATATAGGGTGCTTTTTTAGAGGTATAGAACTCGAATTGAAGTAGCGTGACGTCAACTTAGGGGGGGGGCGAACGAACTCCTATGAAAAATAATATTTACCTATAATTAAAAGACTGATGATGAAGGCCAAGTCTTCGAAACTATAGTCTCAAACAAATAAATACTATATATACAGATATATAATTTTGATATATATGTGTGTATGTTTATTTGCATCAAGCAGAGGACAACCTCTTTTTTCTCTTTACTAATTGAATGCTTTCAATTATAAATTGGCGAGCTAAATATTTTTTCATAATGTATTTAGCTGCCCCCCTTATAACGGGTGTTTTTTTTAGAGGTATAGAACTTCGAATTGAAATAAAACACAAGAAAATCGTTTTAATGTCCATCAATTTGGCTTTATTGGAAGGATAATTTTATGCCATTAATGTTTAAATATGATTTCGGGCATGTGGCCGCCGCGGCTGGCTCGAATAAATCCAATTCTACAGGTCCAATTTTCAACCACTTTTTCGAGCATATGGGGCCGTATGTTGGCAATAACGCCACGAATGTTGGCTACGTCAACAAGCAAAATTGCCGCATTTGGAGTGAAGAGAATCCACATGAGACCCTTGAGACGCCATTACATCCACAAAAACTGACTGTTTGGTGTGCTCTATGGGCTGGTGGAGTCATTGGGCCATACTTCTTCCGAAATAATGCTGGAGAGTCAGTTACCGTTAATGGAGACCGGTATAGAGCCATGATAACCGACTATTTTGTTCCCGAATTGGATGGCATGAATGTGGATGAGTTGTGGTTCCAACAAGACGGCGCTACATGCCACACAGCGCACGTCACAATCGATTTATTGAAGGAAACATTCGATGAGCGCATAATTTCGCGGAATGGACCTGTCAATTGGCCACCAAGATCGTGTGATTTGACACCATTGGATTATTTTCTTTGGGGATATGTGAAGTCGCTCGTCTACGCCAACAAACCAGAAACGTTAGGGGACTTGGAAGCCAACATTCGTGGCGTTATTGCCAACATACGGCCCCATATGCTCGAAAAAGTGGTTGAAAATTGGACCTGTAGAATTGGATTTATTCGAGCCAGCCGCGGCGGCCACATGCCCGAAATCATATTTAAACATTAATGGCATAAAATTATCCTTCCAATAAAGCCAAATTGATGGACATTAAAACGATTTTCTTGTGTTTTATTTCAATTCGAAGTTCTATACCTCTAAAAAAAACACCCGTTATAAGGGAGGCAGCTAAATGCATTGTGAAAAAATATTTAGCTCGCCAATTTATAATTGAAAGCATTCAATTAGTAAAGAGAAAAAGAGGTTGTCCTCTGCTTGATGCAAATAAACATACACACATATATATCAAAATTATATATCTGTATATATAGTATTTATTTGTTTGAGACTATAGTTTCGAAGACTTGGCCTTCATCATCAGTCTTTTTTAATTATAGGTAAATATTATTTTTCATAGGGTCTGTTCGGTTTCTACCCCCCCCCCCTAAGTTGACGTCCACGCTACTTGCCGCCAGAGGGCTGCCAAGTCGCCTGTCCTGGTTGAGTCCAGACTGCTGGAGACGACCTCAGCTCTCGTTCGCGCTAGAACCATAAAGCCGCTCTATCTCAACGCCCCCCTTTTACCACCCATTTCTCTAACCCCAAACCAACCGCTTGGCAACAGATTCTCCGCTCGGCCACGCCACGACGCCCTACTCTCCCTCTTCCATATTTGTATCATTATTCACACTAATTATTGTGATCATTATCTATTCTATTATTTCTTTTCTGTCATTAAACGGAACTTAATTTCTATTCTTTATTGTATATATATATTCTGAAAAATACAAGTGTTTTTTGGTCCAGCATCTCAATCTTCCGCCTAGCAATCAGCCGTTTTCAGTCCAGATGATCTGCTTTCCTCCATGCTCTCCCCATATCAAACCCCGAATCCTTCCCCGCGACGATTCAGGGTCAGTATCGCATGAATATTGAAAATTTGTTGATCTTTACTTAGCCGAGAGCCAGTTAAATTTAAATTTTAACCTATGAAAAATAATATTTACATATAATTAAAAAAACTGATGATGAAGGCCAAGTCTTCGAAACTATAGTCTCAAACAAATAAATAATATATGTGACCTTCTCCGAGAAAAAGGACCTAGTGTGTGAAAATGAAGTTTTGAGAAAAACGCATTTAAAGTTTCATAACGCATTATCACTTTGAACACACCTTCAGTTGGGAGATGCGATTTGGTATGGTTAGTTATGATTGGGTGCCGACTTTGGTGACGTCATGCCTATGTGGTGACGTATTTTTTGTAAAAATAACTATAAGAAAGGAAAAGAATAAAGTGACGCTTCAGTCTTGTGCCAACTGTATAACGAGTGTTATCAATATCTCAAAAGTTGTTTCGTTTTATAATTTTGTTACTAAGCTGATGTTAATTTGAAGTAATTTTTATAAAAATGGATATTTCTGACAGTTTTGATGATGATTTAAAAAGACTATCTAGACTCGGTTTATGGCGATAATGAGATCGACGTTATCTGAAAGTGTTGGTGCTAATACTTCGGGACTAACTGAAAATCAAAGTTTTTCGAAGACTGACGAAAAAAAAACAATTTAAAACCAAAAAATCAAAAAAAAAAATTTTTTAATGTTTTTCTCATTTTTATCGATTTTCCCAAGTTCGTTTTGTACGTTTTTATGGGGTAAATAAATTTTTATCAGAAATCTAACTAATTTCATCATATTCTACACCCTTTTAGGTACCAGAATCCACTCTTAAGTCCAAACCCGTTTTTTGACGCACTACGTCCCTTTTCTAAGAGAAGGTCATTATATATAGATATATAATTTTGATATATATGTGTGTATGATTATTTGAATCAAGCAGAGGAGAACCTCTTTGTTTCTCTTTATTAATCAACAACTCTGCTACTCACTCCAAAATAAAAAATTTTCAATTAATTCATTCAATTATAAATTTAATGGAGAATCTAAAAAAGTGAAAGAGGCTATCCACATGACTTTTACTTACCCTTGCTCCTACATTCCAATCCTAAATTAAAATTAAAAAATTTGAATTATTGTTAAAAATGAAACTTTAATAAAACGTTTATTTATTCTTTAAAATTTTGTTCGTTTAATTTTAAGCCTTCTTCAGACAGATATGTACATAGAAGAGCTTCTTAATAAGAAAAATGCCATAAAGTTAGCTAGTGGATTTCTCTAATGATGAAAATACTTTGTATTTGTTGAGCATGATAAAGTTATCAAATTAATTCTCTAAACTTTGCTTAAACACAGTATCTAAGCGATTACCATAATTAATAAGTCGTCTGATTCATTTTATTTAAAAATAAAGTAAATTGCTTGATTTAACAGTTTTTTCTTTTTTCAATTGTACCATCATTTTTCACTTTAAATTATAGAATCATTAATTGCGTGTCTAAAGCAAAAAAAAAAAAAAAGTAAATTGCTTGTAATTTTTCGTAATAGCAAGCAAATATATTTATATAAACCAACGAAAATTACAAATGAAGAAGTTCTTGGAAGAATCGGAGAAAGAAAAAGAGAAGAGGTCAGATGATGGGGCACACACTGAGACATGGGGGACTGCTTAGGGGATGATACCTTGGAGGGGGAGGTGGGAAAGAAAAGGGGAAGGGGAAGACCCAGATTAGAATATTTCAACCAAATATTTGGGGATATGGGATGCCAGACATTTAGAGAGGTCAAACAGCTGGCGGGGGACAGAGTCGAGTGGAGACGGATTGTTGCATCAAACCAGTCTTAGGACTGTATACTCAATGATGATGTAACGAACGAGATATGGCTTGACTTGGAGACGCCTGTCTATAGGCAACCTGGGGAACTTGACGGAAGCAGGAAAGGAGGGGATATCTCCGGGTGGGAGGGAGGGAGGGAGGGAAGGCTCAACTGCACACACATTACTTCAAAACAAATAATTAATATTATCAACTAAACTGAATGAATTATACAATATATCAATACATAATGAAATTATTTTGTATTCAATATGATTATTTAATTGTTTGCAAAAAACGCAAGGTAAATGTATATCTTATCTTATCTTATATTATTAAATGAGCAAATCTTGTATACATCTATCTATATATATATAAAATTAAGGTTTTGTCTGTACATTGGTCCAAATCACGCCAAATTTTGGTTGCACACGTTTCAAGCAAAGTTATGAACGAAAACACCCTCAACAAAATTCCTGAATGTCTGTCTGTATGTATGTATGTATGTTTCCGTGGTTTCCGCGAAAAGTTGCTCACGATACACGTCAAAACGACTGAAGGGGTTATTATGAAATTTCATATTTGGTTCAGATGTCTTCTAACTTACGTTTATAGCTATATAACGTTTTGATATTTTGACCCCAGAAGGGGGTTTGGGGGCGCACGAATGAAAATGATTAAATAGCTACTAAACTATTAATTCTACGGAAAATTTGATAATGAGCAAAATTATAGGAGATGTGATTTCTGACAACTTATTTTTAAAAAAATTCCCCCGAAAAGGGGGAGGGTCAAAATATATAAATTCTTACCCTTAGAGCCAACTTAACCAAATTTTGTATACATAACCTGTGGGTCACTAGAAGGCTAGAAATGCAAAAACTAACAACTCAAAATAGGGGGGCGGGTCAAAAAATGAAAATTCTTACCCTTAGAGCTAAATTTTGTATATATAATCTCTAGAAATTCAAAAACTGGGTGCGGGGTGAGGTGGAATTGAGTAGGGAGTGGGCTAGGGTATGAGGTGCGGGGGTGGAGTCCTGGAGGCTAGGTGGAGGTGGGGTTTAGATGAGGGTCCAGAGGCGTGGTGGGGTGGTGCGGGGGTTGAGGGAACGGGGTGGCGGCATTGGTTGGGAATGGGTGCGTGGGGTGGGGGGTGAGTGTAGGGTTGGGGTCCAGGGGGTGCGCCTCCAGGCTAGGAAGAGGTCAGCCGAAGGCGGGCCTTGAAGCTAGTATATACCCAGGTAACCACAATATCCTCAGAATATTCTAAGGATATTCTAAGGACATTTAAATCTACTTAGAATATTCTGAGGATATTGTGTGTTACCTGGGTACTAGTATATACAATTGGATTCTCGAAAACGCCTCTAACGATTTTTATCATCGTCCAAAGGTGTATTATCAAATAATTTCGAATATTTCATACATGATTACAATATTTAACGAAAGTATGTATCCTAAATGGAAAATTTTTGGTTTAAGAATCGACCAACACTGAAGAAAGTTTAGTTAGTAGTAGAATATCTGTTAGAAATGAATTGGATGACTTACTTTGAATTCAACCCATTCGGGTTCCCCAGTGGGGGGGAACTTCTTAAGGCAAACTGCGCTCGGACGACGTACCGACCCCATGGAGATTCCACTGAGGAAGGAGACAAAAGTTACAACAACTAAGAAATTCATCTTGAAGAGTTTCTGAATAGAATGACTTCTCGGTTTTTCTGTTAAGCTTATATAGAGGCTGTGATCTTGACTCTTGCTCTTCTGCAGGCCTTGGCATTCGAGATAACCGATAACCTCAATGGATGTACAAATAGCCTTAGCGATAATTGCGAGCATCGCCTTTGCCAATGGAATCCTCCACAAATATAATATAATTATAAAAATAGAATGATGAAATATCGACGTTATTTTGAATTAGATTCTTAATTCGAGTGTTTGATTGTGCAATTTTTTTTTTTTTTTTTTTTGTAGGGTCGGTGAAAACTATCAATGTTAGGTGTCCCCTTAGGTTCTGACCTCTCTTGGAATGACCATATTATCTCAGTAGCAAAAGCTGCAGCATGTAAGCTTGGCTTTCTTTTCCGAACCAAACGATTTTTCACCCCCACTCAACTCCTTATATTATACAAGGCTCAAATTCGCCCCTGTCTTGAATATTGCTCGCATTTGTGAAGAAGGGCCTCCAAGCATTCTCTTAATACCTTAGATGCAATTCAGAGGCGAGCTATCAGACTGATAGGCGATCCTACATTAACTGACACTCTCGAGTCCCTAGCTCATCGTAGATCTGTCTCCGCCCTTTCCCTTTTTTATAGATTGTACCATGGCTTTTGTTCTGACGAAATAAAATCGATAATCCCACCAAAGGCTTCATTTTCGCGAAATACAAGATTTTCTAAAATTCAACACCCCTACGCGCTTAAACTGGATACTAATCGAACAAACGCATTCGCTAATTCATTTATCCCTATGACATCTAGAGACTGGAACTCTCTTCCCCCGACCGTCTTTCCAGCTACTTATAACCTTCAAACTTTCAAGACCAGCATCCACAGATACCTTCGACCTCTACCCAATCCCTAAATCTCCCTTTATCTTCACGTTACAAGGGTCCACCACGGACTTCAGAGGTTGTACCTTCTTGGTGCAACTTCTTCTTGTATCAATATCATTATAAAAAAAAAAAAAAAAAAAAAAAACCTCCAAACAGGCACTAGAGTTCTAGGCCCTAGTATGGTGGTCGAACCCACTAAAAACTGAATGTTACAACTGAGCAACGCTCATCTAGCAACTTATCTTGGCTGATTAATATCTCGGGTGTAAGGGTAAAGTCCAATGGTTTAACCCAAAGTTATTTTTTTTTATTCTTCTCGTGTCGACCACATTCAATAACATTTCTCCATTAAGTCACCAAATCAGATGGCGTTAATCTTTCAAGTCTCCGGAGCATGAATGGAGTTTCCTCCATCATGCTACGGATAACTGGATTTGTATGGCTCATGATTCGCTGGCATACTTGGCCACCACCTCGCTGACAAGCTCCACCTTCAAATCTCTGTGCAGATTGTCATTTCGAATAAACCAAGGAGCATCCACTATGCTTCTTAGCTCATTGTTTTGGAAAGTTTGTATAATTTTAATATTGGTTTTTCTTGTACAGCCCCAGAGCTGGATGCCATACATCTACAATGGCCTTAACAATTGCTTGTAGATTAGTAGCTTATTTTCTATTGTTAGCTGCCATGATCTTCCAAGCAACCAGTACATTTTTCTGAGCTTGATGTCGAGCTCCATTTTATTCTTTTTAACGTGCTCCTTCCATCTAAGCTTTGTATCCAAAGTCATACCCAAATATTTTTCAGTATTTGAATAAGGTACAAGCTGCCCATTGATATTTACTCTCACAGTTTCGAAATTTCGATTTGTAAAGTTTATATGTACCGATTTGGCTTCATTAAGCTTTATTCTCCACCTTTGTGTCCAATCAACCACTATGTTTAGTGATCTTTGCAGCTTCTCTGCTGACCCCTCCGCATCCTTATCCAAAGGCAAATATTGATAAATTAAAAGCTTAAGGTTAAAAATAAAATAAAATGAGAGAGTCTTCTGTTTTTTAAATAAAATAATTTTTAATTATTTCTAGAGACTATAGTTTCGAAGGCATAGCCTTCATCATCAGTCTATCACAAATATTTCAAACCGTTTAAATAGTATCCCATTAAAGAAAGAGCATTTTTTAACAGAACTAGAGATAATCAAAGAAATAGCTATAAATAATGGTTATGAAAGCAATTTAATAGATCAAATATTAAAAGGTAAAATTCAAAAATCAAATTTAAATTTAATCTATTCACAAAATTCCCAAATTAAAGATCTGCCAAAACTAATATTACCATATTATGGTAAGATGTCCGAAAGAATAAAGCATAAATTAAAATCTTTAGGGTACGCAACAATCTTTAGATCACCATATACATTAGGAAGTGAATTAAGTCAAATTAAAGATAAAATTCCGGAAAATGAAAAATCCGGTGTATATAAATTGACATGCCAAGATTGCAATGCAACTTATATAGGAAAAACGGAAAGAAATTTATCTATTAGGATCAATGAACACAAGAGAGCCTACAAATTAAAATATGAAAATTATGCATTTGCAGGGCATTTAAATGCGAAATCTTTTATTCAACTAATAAAAGCTTAAGAGTATACTTACAAAATAAAACTAAATTCCGTAATAAAATTAACTAAAAACTCTACATCCATTTATAATAAAACAAATCCAAATCAATTTTTAATTTGAATTATCTCTGTCTTTTTTCCGCCTCTAAAATTTTGCCGCCCTAGGCCTAAATCCACCACTGTGGATAGTACTATATTAGTAGGCAGTAAAACCCCGTTTTTAACCGACTTCAAAAAAGGAAGAGGTTCTCAATTCTAATGATTTTTTTTTGTGCCTATGTTACCTCATTTCACCGCAAATTGTGAACAGAATTTGATGATTTTTTTGCATTGGGTTCAGTCTAGCATCTGAATGGTCGTTTTTTCATTGCTATTGGACCTTTTTTGATAGTTTGTTAATTTAATAACTTCTTTGTTTATGAACCGATTTTAATGATTCTTTTTTTATTGGAAAAGAGGTACCTTAGGAGTGGAAGTATAATAATTTGGTCAAGTTCTGAAGATATGATCAATGACAAAATAACGTAAATCTCCAATTCTTATGACCAAATTATCGAAATTATAATAAATAAAGTCTTTTATAAAAAAAAAATCTTAAAACCTTCATTTAAAACCCGCGAACGTTTCGAGACAATTTCTATATTTATGAATTGAATTTTATTATCATTTTCTGTTTCATTAGCCCGACGCTTTCTCTTACGAGATGCATGCAAGGTATTATATTAAGTCACTATTAATAACATCACTAATAAAAATAGAAAAATAAAAATAATTTTTATAAAAAAACCGACTTTAAAAAAAATAAATGAAACAAATAAAATAAAAATAACTTGAAAATCAAATAAAATACACTAAAAGGTATAAAATAATTATCTTATTTAGTTAACATGAAATTACTTTTTGAAGTCGGTGCCAAACTTATACATTTTATGAATCGCACTCGACGGATCTTACTTAGTACACAGGAATTATTTAACGGATTATAGTGGTGTTTAACAAAGTGGAACACCAATATAATCCATTAAATAATTCCTGTGTTTAAGATGTTTCACTATAAACCAACACCGCTTTCCTTAAACTTTACTTAGTACGTTTGGCGGGTACGCTCGCTTATAGGTATAGTTTGTTTGGCACCGACTTCATAAAGTAATTTCATGTTAATATTTCGTCCTATAGTTGTAATAAATAAAATCATTATTTTATACCTTTTAGTGGATTTTATTTTATTTTTAAGTTATTATTATTTTATTTGTTGCAATTAATTTTTTTGAAGTCGGTTTTATCTTTTTTATAAAAATTATTTTTAGTAAGAACGGCTTCTTAACAAGGGCGGATCCACGGGGGGGGGGGGGGAGGGGCGACCGCCCCCCCCATACAGGCCCGTGCCTAGCGGGAGTGCAACACGTGCGTCGCACGCAGAGGCCAAAAAACGGCGGCCAAATCGACAGGGAATTTATAACAATTTTTTTTTATTTTAATGAACTTAAAATATGAGATATGAAATTTGTAAAAAAAATTTAAAAAAAATCATTATTTTTTTAAAATTGAAAATAAAGTTCTATGTGTGTGAGGGGGGGCGGCGTCTCTGACCGCCCCCCCCCCCCCCCGCTTGGACAATTCGATCGATAAAAAGTAGATCTTATATACATCGGGGCACCTTATATACATTCTCCCCCCCCCATAACAAATTCCTGGATCCGCCCTTGGTTCTTAACAGTTGAAACGCGTTTCACTGAATACCTTTGTGGCAACTAGAGTTTACTGATGCTGGTTGAGTTTGGTTCAAAGGTCTATAATCTTCATTTTTGACCTTCCGCCAGTGGCGTAGTGAGCTTAACTCGCGCCCGGGTCACAATACCTTTTTAGCGCCCCCCCCCATTCAAAAACCATATAATATTATATGTAAAATATACTCGCAAATTAATAAATAAATAAAGTCATAGGCTCAAGCTAGGCTTTAAATTTGAGACAAAAAATGTAGTTGAGAAAACAAGACTAGATTTTGAAATGTACTATTATATGATCATCTAGAATTAGTTCCAAAGATACCTATTATTTATTTTATATATTTATAAAGAAATATTTTAAAAACACGCATTTTTAAAACAATAAAAAAGTAAATATTTATTATCTCTAAGGAGATACATATATTTAATAATAATATGATTATAATACAATTAGGCCATGAAATATATAGACACGCCCTCTGCTACTCTCCACACAGAGTGAAGTGAGGCCAACATCGCCTACAGATGACGTCACGTTCTCGCATAAATATTTTGGTATATTAATTTAATATTAATTTGCGATTATTGGAATCCAAAATAAATAATCTAAACTACGATAAATTTATCTCAATGTATAATAATTTCTATAGTGGCCATGCTATTTCTGGGTGTTCCTACCTACAGATGACGTCACATTCTCAAGTTGATGTTGGCCTCACCAAATCGACACCATGGAGTGTCTATATATTTCATGGTCTAAGATAATACATTAATAAAACTAATTACTATGTATAAATTTTCCTTGCCTTTCATGAAGCAAATTTATCAATAATGTGGGAAATTAATTGTTTAATTAAGTATTTAATTTAAAAGTGAATTATATTGAATTCTGTTTAAGATCATATGTTTGACAGATGTCCGGCTGGGCCTTGTACCCTTGTGAAGGCGGCATTCTTTCTTCTTGGCCGGGTATTGTCCCGAAGGTCTTTATGTTCAGGCTAAAAGCATGTAATAAATATTATTATGACAACATGTGTCCAAGGGCTGTCAGCTGTCGACACCCTCACCCCACTTATATGCATGTGTGTGTGTAAGTGTATGTGTGGTGGCTGAAGGAATGTTGGTTGCAGCTGCAAGGCAGTTGGTTGAGAAACGAGTGATGGTTAAGACATGCTTGTCGATTTGATATAGTTGAAAGCCAGTGGTGCTTAAGATGACACGATGTATTAATTAACGATGTGTATTATGATGTTTGACGACGACCCCTAGACACGAATATATATAAACACCTTTTTGTAAATAAATATATATATAAAGAATGAATTAGTGTGTTATTTTCACCCCTATGAGCGAAGGAGGTGAAACCCCGCCTCCTACAATAATATCATCAAAGTTGATCATTTCAAATTTTTCTCTTTCTACACTTAAAAATACGCCCCTTTGTGAGTAACGCCGGGGACATGATGACCCCCCCTGCCCTCCCTCTAGCTACTCCACTGCCTTCCGCCTCATTTCGGATGTTTGTTTTCAAAAAATTTTAAACCAAAATGTCAAAAATTACATCCTCTACAACTTTGCTTCTAATTCTTGACATTTTCGTTTAAACAATTTTGAAAATAAACACCCAAAATGAGGCGGAAGGTCAAAATGAAGATTCTAGACATTTGGACCAAACTTAACCAAAATCAATAAATTCTAGTTGCCACAAAAGTATTTAGTGAAAAGCGTTTTAACTAGTAAGAACCCGTTCTTTACTGCAACATATGTGACCTTCTCCGAGAAAAGGGACCTAGTGTGTGAAAATGAAGTTTTGAGAAAAACGCATTTAAAGTTACGCATAAAAAACGCATTATCACTTTGAACACACCTTCAGTTTGGAGATGCGATTTGGTATGGTTAGTTATGATTGGGTGCCGACTTTGGTGACGTCATGCCTATGTGGTGACGTATTTTTTGTAAAAATAACTATAAGAAAGGAAAAGAATAAAGTGACGCTTCAGTCTTGTGCCAACTGTATAACGAGTGTTATCAATATCTCAAAAGTTGTTTCGCAATTTTGGTTCTTTTGTAATTTTGTTACTAAGCTGATGTTAATTTGAATTAATTTTTATTATCTTATTCTACACCCTTTTAGGTACCAGAATCCACTCTTAAGTCCAAACCCGTTTTTCGACACACTAGGTCCCTTTTCTCGGAGAAGTTCACATATATATAAACGAGCTTTTCGTGCGTGCCTTCGGCACGCCCTCGAAGCTCGGCCCTCCGGGCTGGTGCCCTGGCGGGCAGCGTCTCGATCCAAAAATTTTATTCCTCTTAAAAAACCACACTCCAAATGTATACCGGTAAACTACCGAAAATACATCGTCTCTTAAAAGTTTCGCCTCTTTAACTTTTGAGTGGCGAGGGGGGGGGGGGGGGAGGAATAATGATCAATATATTTAATGTTTCTTAATTCAAAATGAATTGGAGTCTTTCATTTCAAAATTCGAGTCCAAATTAGAAATTAGAATTTCAAATTTGCCTGGTTAATGAAAATCGATTGGAGCCGCGCTGACAATTATATTTCAAATTTGCCTCGTTAATTATTATATATTTAATGTCTCTTAATTTAAAATCTATTGGTGTTTTTTCATTTTCATTCGAGTTCAAATGAATACAATATTATCTCGACACAAAGTCCAAATCAAAAATATCTAGTTTTAGTAAGAAAAATCAAGATATAAATATTAATGTCCCAATGGAGTAATCGGTAGAGCCAATGACTATAGTTCAAGAGTTCGTCGGTTCGAATCTAGGCAAGAGCGTAATTTTTTTAGAGAAATTTCTCTAAGCGTTGTTACAAATTAATCTAGATGAATATTATATAGTATAATTCAAATATATTATCTAAATAGAAGTCCTAGACAAGCAAGGAATAAACAAACGCACACATATAATAAATAACATTGTACTATATATACTACATAAAGGTGTTATCATTTATTTATTTTTATTTTTATTCCCTTATTTGCGTTTTTATTTTGTATCATGTTCAATTTTTGTATTCTTTATCGCCTCTTGCTCTGTTTCTAACTCGGATAACAATAAAATTTATTATATTGACCATTGACCCAAAACAATCTGGACAATTTGTTTGTAAATTACACTCCTGCCCCCCCACTACACACCAAAAGGGAATGTCTATGAAATAGAAAAATATAAACGTCTATATATGAGAAGCGAATCGAGGCTCACTTGCCTCTATGAATACAATTTGTTTTTTTTTCAATTCATATAAAAAACAAAAACGCAATCATTTATTGATTTCATATCGAGGTTTTATTATCTTGTACAAATAGTAGAGCGATATAGTGAGAGAGCTATTTTTTATTATATTTTTATTAGAATAAATAATCTATAGTAAATGGAACACCGAGGGATGCTCGGTAATTTTAAGTTAAAAGCAATATACCGGGTGAGTTTTTTATCTTGAGACAGTCTTATAATTCAAAAACAGTGCATTATATGAAAAAAGTTTCAAATAAAAGCTTATTTATATCAAGGGGAAACTAAACTACGCTATTGTTTGCCGAACTAGAACAAGCTTTCAAGGGTATTTCAAGGTCAAATTCTGTTTTTTAATTGAAAACGTATATATCTTTACGGATCCTTAATCTTCAAAAAAACTGAACAACTTTCATAAGAACTATTTTTTTATCCGACATCAAATAAACGAATGATTAAATCAATTAAATCTCAAAAAAAATTCTAATAATTATTTTTAACAATTATTCAACTTAATTATCAAATAATAATGATCAAATTGTTAATTATTAAATAAATAATTATTAAATCAAAAAGTCACAACAATGAAAATAAGTATTAATATAATGATGCTAGACCGGTTTTATATTATATTTTAAAAAATTTTGATGCTCTTTACTGGTCTTTTAAATTCTCTTAAGATGGACAATGAGTATATGAATAAATAAATTGTTATTTATTATAAGATATTATATATTATATAAAAATACCTCTTATAATAAATAACAATTTATTTATTCATATACTCATTGTCCATCTTAAGAGAATTTAAAAGACCGAGTAAAGAGCATCAAAATTTTTTAAAATATTAAAATGAAAATAAGTGTTTATAATTATATTAAAACTTCATTAAGTATACACAGATTTAATATATTATTTTCTACTTAATAGAAATAGTTAAAATTCTTGAGTTTAAAAAAGTTTATTTCTCGTGTCAATCCAGTAGATAGTTATATTGTATTACTATAATAATAAAAATTTTTTAAGAAAAAAATAAAAACCGACTTCAAAAAATTAAGTGCAACAAATATAAAAATACACTAAAAAGTATAAAATAATTATTATCTTATTTAGTTACAACTAAACGACGAAATATTAACACGAAATTACTTTTTAAAGTCGGTGCCAAACAAACTATACCTATAAGCGAGCGTACCCGCCAAACGTACTAAGTAAGATCCGTCGAGTGCGATTCATAAAAGGTATATGTTTGGCACCAACTTCAAAAAGTAATTTCGTGTTAATATTTCGTCGTTTAGTTGTAACTAAATAAGATAATAATTATTTTATACTTTTTAGTGTATTTTTATATTTGTTGCACTTAATTTTTTGAAGTCGGTTTTTATTTTTTTCTTAAAAATTTTTATTTTTCTCTTTTTAGTGATGTTATTAATAGTGATTATATCATCAGAACTTGACCAAATTAATATGACACCATCCTTAAGACACCCCTTTCGGATAAAAAAAGAACCATCGAAATCGGTTCATAAACAAAGAGGTTAGGTCTAAACTAACCTAAACAAACCTAATAAAAAAGGTCTAATACCTATGGAAAAAAATCGAAAAAAAAATGGGACCAATCGGAAGCTAGACTGGACCCAATGCAAAAAAAATTTTCAAAATCGGTTGAGAATTGGCGGAGATATGAGGTAACATAGGCACAAAAAAAAAAAAAAAAAAAAAAAAAATTCAATCGAATAGAGAACCTCCTCCTTTTTTGAAGTCGGTTAAAAATGGAACATTTTTTGTTGAAGACATTGAAATGGCCTTAATTTATGCGGTGAATGTGGAAGAAGTGTTATGGGGCTGCCATTGAAATGAATGCCGAGCGGTTTCCTAATAGGAATACATCCTCACAAGCTTCATTTTATCCTGTTTTAAATCGATTAAAAAACCGAAACTGTAAAGGCTACAAAGAAACTACAACAGGCCAAAATAACAAAATTGGAATGGAATTCATCCAGAAGAGTTGCGATACACTCTGGAATGTCACAGAACAGTGTCGCGAAATTATTAAAATATTAATAATTATTAAATTATTTATTTAATAATTAAATATTTGATCATTATTATTTGATAATTAAATTGAATAATTGTTAAAAATAATTATTAGAAATTTTTTTTGAGATCTAATTGATTTAATCATTTGTTTATTTGATGACGGATAAAAAAATAGTTCTTATGAAAGTTGTTCAGTTTTTTTTGAAGATTAAGGATCCGTAAAGATATATACGTTTTCATTTAAAAAACAGAAGTTGACCTTGAACTACCCTTGTAAGCTTGTTTTAGTTCTACAAACAATAGCTTAGTTTAGTTTCCCCTTCGATATAAATAAACTTTTATTTGAAACTTTTTTTCATATAATGCACTGTTTTTGAGTTATAAGACTGTCGCAAGATAAAAAACTCACCCGGTATATATTAATATTATTTTTAATTTTAAATTCAGGTAAAAAGATTGATTTTTATTAGAAGCCAAAATAAAATAAAATTGAAATAAAACTTAATTTATATTTTTACCAACTTTTTAACTAGCTATGGCCATCATCAAGACTCGTATCATTGGCCACAAAGTTTTGAATGTAATTTCAATTAAAAATATAATATTAATATACACGGAGGTTTTTTCGTTGACCCTTTTAAATCCTGAAGAAGGAGGTAGGATCCTTCGAATTGTCGGATTTTTTAAGAGAATGAAATTGATATTCTAATAAATTAATTTATAGAAAAATACCTTTAATTAATTAAATTTGAAAATTCTAATATATAATAATATTTATAATGATCTATTGAAATTAAAAAAGAATTTGAATTTTATTAAAAGAAAATTGAAAAAAATGTAATTTTAAATTTTTATTCAAACAACCACCTGTGATTCTGTAAATAATTATTTCAATTAACAATAAAAACCCATCAAAAACAACTTAGCGGAAGATGGGACCGAAACAGATCGAATTGTCAGGACAAAAACCCTCTAATACGTGAATTTCATCTAAAACGTTACGGCCGTTTTCGAGAAACCGATTCTATATATACAAGAATTGCTATAAAATAATATTGAGTTTGTTTCATTAAAATCGGTGGAGCCGTTTTGAAAATAGAACAAAAATACAAATATATAAATCTTATATTATTAAATGAGCATCGCTCGGTAGCCAGGTACTAAATATATATACAAAAACATATATATATACAATTTGTGCTCGTTTAATAAGAGTAGATAGATAGATATAATTAAGTTTTTAATCTCATGTTTAGAAAAATCAAACTTAATTGAATTGAATATTAAATTTTCATTTCAATATAAATATTATAGAAATTGTAAATAATTTTGTGTTATATGAAGTATTTCTTGAGGCACCGAAGACGTATTAGATGTTATTATCAAATTTCATATATTTATTGATTTTTCACTAATAGTCGAGTGGGTAAAGCATATGCATCGTAATCAAGCTAGCCCGGGTTCAAGCCCCACTCTCGGCAATCCTATTTTAGTCTGATCCCTACATATTTGAAAATAAACTAAAATATATAGTATCGCTAATGGTTGAATCCGATAAAGCCAAAAAAAGCCCGATTTTTTTTAAATTCATCCACTTATTTATTTTTTATATTCCCGTTTATAACAAAATCAAATTGAGCGCGCTTCTGCCTACCTCGACCTTAGCGCTAGCCCTTTGTGGGCTGAGTGCAAAACAAAAACAAAATGGCGGCCCAGTCGCCTATCTATTTTTCTTTTATCTATGGGGTGAAAGTCTTGTCCGGTTTGATAGAAGACCTTGAATTCGGGCTTGGTTTTTTTACGTGGTTAGGTTGGCTATCGCAGAACCGAGCCAAACCCATAAAAAATGAATAATTGAAAATTTTATAGCCAAACAAATTGTTGTGGGGTGGGAATTCTGTGTTTTGGAATCTCGCCGCTGTACGCCACTGTTAAGGTAGTTGTTCCACCATATGGGTTTCCTTATGACTTTTTTTGAAATTTAGACAGATTATTATTGAAATAATTGTGCATCGATTGGTGGCAAAACGAAATTGATGAACAATATGTAGTTCTTTCCAAAGATAGAGATTTTAGACACTTATATATACATTGCACTATACGGGATATCGGAAAGTTTACATACACATTTAATTATAATTAAGAAATTCTTCTTAGCATGGTTATAAAAAACTAAACCAACATCAAACAATAACTAATACATTTTTTAAGACAATTTTAATTCATAGTTACAACACCGTTTCTGAGATAATAATGAATAAATAATCAAAAACTTACACTAAAAACAAGCTGGCAACAACGCATTTATTTAACCTAAAAAGTGGTTTAACTTTAGTACTTTTTAGACGTTTTTTCTCTTCAGCCATTGTCACAACAGCTTTCAATCGCTTATTAAGGGCTTTTTGTTTTATAAATCTCCCTTTATAATGTACTTTATCTGAAATTACTGTTATAAAATATATACAAGCTTGGACAATGTTGCCAGATTTGTCAAACGAGCACGGGATTGGCTAGTAGTGGTACATAAACAGGAAAAAGTATTGGACTTATGAATTATGAATCCTTATTGTCTGTTATTATATATACTCTAGCATTAATTTTTTGCTAGTATTCTCGTTAAATAACTACCTTAAAATAACTTTCTTTTTTTTGTTTTTGTTTTTAGGTTTCGAAGAAGTTCGTGCGTCATTTATCGGGCCCGCAAGATGCGTCATCCCGTTCTTCAGCCGGTGGTTTCCCTGCCCTCGACCTCACCGACTCCAACGAGGGTGATTTCTTCGATGAAGACGCGTTCGCTGATAACCACGTGAGCGGCCCTCTGGCGACGCCTTTACAAAACGCTTCCGTCTCTGTGCAACTTTATTTGGACGCTTTGCCTGAAGATCTTGTGGGCGAATTGACTGTCACCTGCCTCGCCACCATCCCGGAGTATAAGGGCGAATACGCAGAGCCGGATGCTTATGCGGACCATCGGGCGCAGTCAGTCGAAGGTACACAACACACACACAATCTGGCGACAAACTCACAATTTTGAATAAAATAATTGAATGAAAAGAATGCCATGTTGATTAGATTATTCATTTTTCAACATTTTTACTTTATCATACAGGGTATGGTTAAGTATTGTAATCGTGCACGAAAAAAGTGGTTATTTTGTTTCTTGTTTTCGAAATATCTCTAAAATAGCTGAAATTATTTTGAATAAAAAGACTATTTATGCCAAAAAGCGAGACTTTTTAGCTAAATTTTTTCGTAAAAGATACGACTTTTTTACGCCCTCTACTAATTAGCTATCAAATGGATAAAATACGCTATAATTCTCTTTGAAGACTTATATACAATTACCCTGTATTCGGTATTTCTATTCTGGTTCTAAATATGGTTTAAGCGTTTTTTTATTTCCCCTTTTTTTTCTTGAAATCTGAAATCGTCCATGAGGGATTGATATGATACGATGAATCTACTAAACGATCAAGCGAAAAGTGAGGGTGGGCGAACGTAATAAAGATAGTGTGTTTAACATAAAAGAGACAGTCGAAAAAAAATTCTTATCGCTCTTGTAAAAAAGAAAAAAAAAGAAAAAAGAAAAGAGGCTGTTAAGTGAGGTTAGGTTTAAAGAAAGAGGGAAGAAAAAAAGAAATCGTCCGCCGTTTGATTATTTCCCTCGAGTGTCCTTTATACACTCCCTATTTGATCCATACACTTGACTATTAAGGGAGTGGACGGATGGGATGTTATTTTTTTTTAGCATATTGGCCTGCCTGACGAACTGTAAACTGTATGCTCTTAAGCAAAGCACAACAAGAAAAAGAACAAAAATAAAAGAGAGTCTCATTTCACACAAGAGGAGAGGTTCCTGTTTTACATATTATCTCTACATTTTACAAAAAATGCAGTCTCTCATATGGGGACCAGTCATTTCTTCAGGGCAGTGTTTTTCAAACATTTTCATGAGGCGACCTCCTTACCATAAAAAAAAATTCGCTACCCCCTTGTAACCTGTATTTCTTATGTTACAAATATCAAATCCGTACAACATTTTTATTAATTTTTACAATATAATTAGGTATCTATTAAGGAGATAGTTGTTGGTTCTAGGTGAAACAATTTTATATAATAATAAATAAGCTGGCGTGTTCTGATGTGGCCATCCACTTGACTTTACCATACAACCTGGCCTCTCACTTATATTTAATATTTAATAAAAAATTTTTATTGTTAAGGATAAATAAATTGAATTGCTTCTTTCCAGTAATTTATTTTATTATTCAAATGGTTAATCCAAATATTTCGGAGCGCTTTCGGCATCTCACCTCAGTGAAACCACTCCCCACCAATGTGCCGACCCCATCAGTTTGTACAGAACATTGGTGGGGGGAGTGGTTTCCACTGAGGTAGAGATGCCGAAAGCGCTCTCGAAATATTTGGATTAACCATTTGAATAATAAAATAAATTACTGGAAAGAAGCAATTCAATTTATTTATCCTTAACAACAAAAAAAAATATTGATATATCCAGTACACACCAATCCAGCAAAATTCTTTAATCAAATTATTTATAATCATGTAGGGGGGGGGGGTTAGTTTTTGCATTTTTAGATTACTGTGTTCCCACTGATTATGTATACAAAATTTAGTTGAGTTTGGAACAAGAGCCTATATTTTCATTTTTTAACCCCACACCCCCCCCCTCCCCCACCAATTTTGGTCGGTTAGTTTTTGCATTTTTAGACTTCTGGGGTCGCACTGATTATGTATACAAAATTTGGTTGAGTTTGCTCAAATAGGCTAGATTTTTAATTTTTAACACCCCTCCACCCCCTTAATTTTGGGTCGATATGCACCAAAATCTAATCAGCTTTTAACACTCTCGTAGAAGGGAGTGTGGTGGCATAAAGCGATGCCTCCCCTCGTCGCCCTGGGAATTTCCCAGAGAACTTTATGCGATATGACCTTCAGGGCGATGAGGGGTTCATTGATGAATTTTTATAGCTTCAACAGGAGAACTTATAGGGAAATCGCCATGCGCTAGAAATAGTATTAAGAAAAAAATTGTAAATATATTATGTAAATATTCCTATAATTATGTAAATACTCCTATAACTAAATTCACCCGACTATGTAAATATTTCTTGTTAGTGGAGGCCTCCACCTGCGTGGGCCAATAAACGAAAAATCAATGGACCAAAACTATGTGTGAAATTTGGTTTCGATATTCACACTAGTTTTTGAGCTAGCTCGTCCGCAAAAATTTGGTAATGCACAGACTAACTAACTAACAGATATTTTGACAAAACAATTATTATTTCAAAAAATGTAATTTCTTCGATGTTTACTAATTAGGGTTTTTTGTAGATAGAAATGCCATGGTTTCGATCAATTTTTTTAATCAAGATAGTTTCAGCCGTTTTTGTAATATTTCGAAAAAAAGAAGGAAAAAATCACTTTTTTCATGCACGATTATAATACTTGACCATACACTGTATGGTAAAGTAAAAATGGAAAGTTCTTCGTATGGGGACCAGTCATTTCTTTAGGGCAGTGTTTTTCAACCTTTTTCATGACGCAACCCTCTTACCACCCGATGTTTGTAATCTGTATTTTTTATGTTACAAATATCAAATCCGTACAACATTTTTATTAATGGTATATCAATCGCATCCATAATAAAACTAATTAAATCAGGAATTGAAGGGAATTGGACAATATAAAAAAAAACGGAGTTTTTATTAAATGGGCCGGACGTTTCGTCGATTCATTTCGACTTCTTCAGTGGCTAGAATAATAAAATAGGAAATAAGAAAAAATTTATAAATACATTGATTACAAATAAATTTAAATAAAAAAACTCAAAAATAAAATAAAATGCACTAAAAGGTATAAAATAATTGTCTTATTTAGTTACAACTAAATGACGAAATATTAACATGAAATCACTTTTTGAAGTCGGTGCTAAGCATATACATTTTATGAATCGAACTCGACGGATCTTACTTAGTAAGTTTTTTTAATGATAATGATGAGAGAAGGAGTTACACCAAAAAGGTGCAACCCCTAAAGGCCTGGGTTGGCCCCTCCATCGTGAAAAGAAGAAGAAAGAATTTTATGGGTTGGGCGGGGGTCGAAGGTATCTGTGGATACGGGTCTTAAATAGCTGAAGGTTATAAGTCGCGGGAAAGATGGTGGCAGGGAGCGAGTTCCAGTCTCTGGAGGTAATAGGGATAAAAGAGTTGTCGAAAGCGCTTGTTCGACTTTTATTCAATTTGACAGCGAAGGGGTGCTGAGCGTTTGAAAACCGCGTGTTTCTCTTAAATAGGGCATTAGGGGGGATAATTGATTTCAGCTCGACTGAACAGTTTGGCGGGTACGCTCGCTTATATAGTTTGTTTGGAACCGACTTCAAAAAGTGATTTCATTTAAAAATTTCATCGTTTAATTGTAGCTAAATTATATAATTATTTCATACCTTTTAGTGAATTTTATTTGATTTTTGTGTTCTTATTATTTTATTCGTTGCATTTAATTTTTTTGAAGTCGGTTTTATTTATTTTTTTATAATTTTTTTTTATTTTTTTCTTTTTTCTTTTTAGTGATGTTATTAATAGTGACTTAATATAATTCCTTGGATGCATCTCGTAAGAGAAAGCGTCTGGCGAATGAATAAGAAAATGATAATAAAATTCAATTTATAAATATAGAAATTCTCTCGAAACGTTAGCGAGTTTTAAATGAATGTTTTAAGTTTTTTTTTTTTTTAAGATTTTATTTATTATAATTTCGATTATTTGCTCATAATAATTAAAGATTTACGTTAATTCGTCACTGATCATATCATCAGAACTTGATCAAATTAATATGGGATATAAGATACCCCCTTTCCAATAAAAAAAGAATCATTGAAATCTGTCCACGTAGCAAAAAGTTCTCGCTGAACCTACATAAAATAAATAAAAAAATAAATAGTTAGATGTCTTGACTATCTTGGAGGTATGCAGATCCAAACGCAGAAAGAATCATCAAAATCGGTTTATAAACAAAGAAGTTATGCCTGAACAAACATATCAAAAAAGGTCCAATAACAATTAAAAATAAGCTGACGTGTTCTGATGTGGCCATCCACTTGACTTTACCATACAACCTGGCCCCTCACTTATATTTAATATTTAATAAAATTATTTATAATCATGTAGGGGGGGGTAGTTTTTGCATTTTTAGACTCCTGGGACCCACTGATTATGCATACAAAATTTGGTTGAGTTTGGTAAATGGCAAAAAAAAATATTTTTTGACCCTCCGCCCCCCCCAATTTCGGGCGGTTAGTTTTTGCATTTTTAGACTTCTGGGGACCCACTGATTATGTATACAAAATTTGGTTGAGTTTGGTAAATGGCCAAGATTTTCATTTTTTGACCCCCCCCCCCTCCCCCCAGCCATTTCGGGCAGTTAGTTTTTGCATTTTTAGACTTTTTGGGGACCCACAGATTATGTATATAAAATTTGGCTGAGTTTGCTCAAACGACCTAGATTTTTAATTTTTAACACCCCTTCGACCCCCTTAATTTTGGGTCGATATGCACCAAAATCTAATCAGCTCTTAATCACGATGGACCAAAACTACGTGGGAAATTTGGTTTCGATATTCATACTAGTTTTTGAGCAAGCTCGTCCACAAAAATGGTAACGCACAGACTAACTAACTAACAGACATTTTGACAAAACAATTATTATCTCGTAAAATATAATTTTTTCGATGTTCACTTACTTGAGCTTTTTTGTAGACCGAAATGCCATGGTTTTGTTCAATTTTTTAATCGAAATAGTGTAGCGGCCCGTTCTTGCTCATGTGCCTCGAGCTTTGAGACACGGCCGCTAGATGACTCAGTCGGATCGTTGCGTCGTTTAGCATGAGTGAAATATTATCACCCATGCTATATTAAAGCGACTCGATTCGATTGGCAAGCGAATGGGATTCGAACATTCGAATCTGGAGGGGCCACCGCCATCCAGCAGCCCCTCCCCTGCACACACCCTATATGAACACGCAACCTACAACCTGCACTCAACAGATTGTTAGGACCCCATCGACTTGATGGGGGGCGCACAAAGCACCACACAGCACTCACCTCACGAGAGCCCTAACAATAAATAGTTTCAGCCGTTTTTTAGATATTTTGAAAAAAAGATGGAAAAAATTACTTTTTTCATGCATTATAATACTTGACCATACCCTGTATGGTAAAGTGAAAAAACAGGACCAATCGGAAACTATGCTGAACCCAATGCAAAAAATCATCAAAATCGGTTCACAATTGGCGAAGATATCAGGTAACAGAGACACAAAAAAAATCAGTTGAATTGAGAACCTCCTCCTTTTTTACACTTTGTTTGTTTTTCTTATTTACTGAGGCTTCGCGACCCCCCAGAGGGTCGCGACCCGCAGGTTGAAAAACACTGCTTTAGGAAATATCAAGTGCTCTGGCCACTAGACTGTCGGCGCCTCACGAACTTGAGTCTAATGACTTTATAACTTGTTTGATTATAATTATACGTTGTATTCCAAACAAACGTCGAAAGTAAAATGGGCCATCTGATTACACTGGAGTTTACATTCTCTTTAACAAGTATAGTCAAAAATTAATCCACACCCCCTCCATTTCAATACTATAAACAATTTTAAATATATATTATTAGACGATCAATAACATATGGAAAAATTTAGTCATAGAAATAGATATTATTTTATTTATTCACATTCGACATTCTTATTTATTGTATAGTATATCTATTCAAAATTTAAAATTTGATTTTTCACTGCGAAAACATATTTTAAATTTATCTAAATCCAAAAAATGATATTTTAAATCTTATACTATTAAATGAGCAATTTTTTGTATATATGGGGCATTTCACAAGCGCGCTGGACTGGGGTATACAGGGTGATTCACGGCCGAAATTTCTATATTTATTTTTATTTATACTCGTATATGATATAAAAGCACTATTTTAGTTACATTTGAATGTGCGGCCCGCATAAAAAAATTTATTTTGAAAATGGCCCGCCTTCCGAAAAAGGTTGCCGACCCCTGGTTTAAATAACCTAAATAAATTAAATTCTGATTAATAATACAAGGTGATTCACGGTCGATGGCACGTTAGACGTTTATGGAAAACGGAAGGCAGGATTTTTCTGAAAATTTAGCACCTTACATTTTCTTACCTGTTCTATCGATCTAAAATATTTTCAGTATTGCGACGTTTCGGCTTCCATCGAAAAGTCGTAGCAACTTTATTTTTTTAAATAGAACACCCCGTATATTAACACGTTTTTAGAACCGCCCTTTTATTAAAATACTTTTTTGTTAATATTGTCCTATACCTATCTCTATCGGTTTTCGAGATAAAAAACAATGTGTGTTAAATATAGCCCAAAACATGGCCCTATTTAAACTTAAATAAATTAATGCTATCAATTTATATAAAAGTTGATATTTTGTGGTAGTTTAGAAACACCCGAAGTATTTAATTTACGTCAAAAAATAGATTCCATATTATACAGGGCGTGCTAAGATTACTATTATTAACGTCTAAGGTGCCTCGACAATTAATCACCCTGTATATAACATCTTAGATTACAAATTCACTAGGTGATCTATATCCGTGTTTAGTATATCCGTGTTTAGTAATATCGCAATTAGCACGCATGATGCTGGATCATATTTTTTTCATTTTCTTGGTCCAGATTTAAGATTTAGCTGACTCCAATAGCCTCAACCAACACTATAGATATATCTTGTTTTAAAAATGTAGCGGTCAAAAATAATTCTCTTTGATATGTATTAACTTAATATATTAATTAGAAAAATATTTACTTGTTTGTTGTGTGTGTAGTGCTGGTTTCGGCCCCCGAGCCGCCAGTGGTCGCCCCGTTGCCAGCGGCGGCTGCAGGTGCCGCAGTGACCGCATCGGTGTCCTCATCTGGCACACAGGCAGTATCCACGTTGACCAGCCAGGTGTCCGTTGCCGTCCTCTTTACGGCTCTTCTACTGCGCCGTTGACCACCCCAGACATACCATTGGTGAATGGGATCGGGCAAGTGCGGCAACTACCTATACAAATACACACATCTCTATGTGAATCCACTCTCATCTGCCAAGCAATCAAACGGCCAACCGTGACGTCACACATCCTCCATTCCCACATCAAAAACTGCCTACTACTTAATAATTTTTAATTAATTTATAATTAAATTGCCAGAAATGTAAATCAATTAAAATCTGACACATGACATTATTACGTGATAATTTATTGATTATCAACAATATCCTTTTTATTAAATAACAATTAATAACCTCAAAATCATGTCATACATATATTTAAATATAATTTCTAACGTCCTATTCATATATTTAGAAGGAAAGTTTGCTCGGATATATGTCCCTTTTGTAGGGGTTTATCTCAGAAAATATTGAGATGAATTTAAAAATCCTTTCTACATTAGAAAGCTTACAGTTTCGGGATTATTAAACTATTCAGAGAATCGATCAGTAATAATGATTGTGTGAATCAAATTTGTATTAATATCAGTGGTAAGGCTGAAAACAAATGCATTGTTCTTTGTTTATTTGAAACATGTGGTTGAATAAAAACAAAACAAGTGTTTGAATATTATTAATGGATTTAAGGGAAACTTTTTTATGGTACACTGAGTCGCACTTTGTCGAAGGCCCTTTGTTGCCGGGCTGAAGCTTGTTGGAATATAACGTAACTACTGATCAAAAATCAATAGAAATATTGCATATTACTAACTACATAACTGAATTACTCTGTTTTAATTTTGCCCTTACTAGTTTGTGAACGCTTGTATCATCTTAAGTATAATATGCCCAAAAACTCAAAAGAATACGAATCATGTTATGTCTTCCTAAATTTTGATTTCTTTATCTTAATTTTTGTCAAAGAGACAAAAAAAACAGTTTGACTGTAGAATCATATTAAATATGAGACGATTACAGAGCAGTATATATGGGTAAACCAAGAAAGTAATATGATTTGGAATGTTTTTTGAGGGTAGTTCAACCATAACCAGAAATCTCTTATTTCAAGTAATTAGATACCGAATTCACCAAAGATCTAACTAGACTTGAATGGGTGAACCGAAATTTATTTTTCTAATCCAACGGAAAATTTTCAAAAATATCCTAGTAATGAACAAAATCCGTGGCGTGGTTTTTAGAATTCGCAAAAAAACCAAGATCCAGACCAAGTTTATATTTTGTCAGAATTTTATTGGGTTATTTATTTGATTAGCAAGATTGTTAAAATATTGCAGTTAAGTCTGGATTTTGATTAACTCTTACAGACATGGTCTTGTTTATTCGAATCTTGGTTTTATTCTGCTCAGTGGCGGATTTAACGGAAAGCGGTTACATCAACCAAGAGAAGACCACAGAATCTCATTTACTATCGTTTTTCAATAAATACAGAGAAACTTCGATTAACCGTTAGTAATTGTCGAGGGGTGAACCACGACCTAAAATTGTGCACACCTATTTCCACTTCCACTTTCATTTCCAAGTAAAAGACAATAGATAATTGAATGAATTCCAGAGTAATTCCAAAGACGGTGTACACCTAATTCCATTCGCGGTTATTGTTAACTCTCAGCCCAATATGCATAAGCATGATCTACAAGCGTCAAATCTTAAAATTGAATGTGGAATAAACTCCGGTCTAAAGTTAATAACGTTAAATCTAAGAGAATATTAGTCTCGACGAAATTGTGCAACTTTGAATATGTACAGCCTATGTTCATGTATGTAACAATATGAACATTTTGTCGCTGATCTTACAAAATCTCGTATAGTCCGATTTTTTGTCAAATACGTATTATACTTACGTTTATACAGACCAACTTTTCACGGCGCATCTGTCTGGTGAAACCTTATTACTATTCTATTCCAATTTAATTTCGCGCTACGGACAGAAAATAAATATTGCCTTGTAGTTGTATGTAATGTTGTTTTAAATGGTTTTTCTTGTTTTCTGGCAAACAATGAATTTAGGACTTACGAGGTTTTGTAAGATCAACGACGATATGTTTGTACTATACTGTAAATTGTATATTGTTTGTTTCTGTAAAATAAATTCCCTGTACGTAAACGTGCATTTTTATCATTCGTTGGTTTATGCAATGAATGGGGTTGATTATTGTTTAACGTTTTCTGTTATCCGTCTATTTGATAAACCGGACACGCTGACGGTTATTCGAAGTAAATTAGAAACTTAAATATTTTTGGTGTTGAGATTTTGAGGCTTTGGGGAACACTTTTTATGGATGTAAGTAAAAGTCCACCTACAACTGTATACTCATAAATAATACTAAAATCGATTTTACTAAATTCACATTTTAGAAAGAATTTAGAGAAACAATTGTCCAGTCTGTACTTTTTTTTATAAAAGCTTACCTTCATATTGATACAAACTTCAAACTTAAATTATAGTCCAGTAATTTGGATCTGATAAATGATATTGGTAAATTTATCAAATTAATAATAAAGGGTCCTTTCCGGGGCCCCAAACCACGAAATCCGCCACTGATCCTGCTAAGTTTTGATTTGCAAATATTGCTCAAAACTTAGCTCAACACTAGACAATTAAACCAAATTAAATATTCCATAGGTCAATACTTAAGCTCAGAGTATTACAATTCATTACTAATGCAATTACAGTACAACCAATTTCTCTTATATTTCATGTGTCAGATTTTGAACCATTTATTGTATAAAAAATAATTATATCTTTAAATTATTAATTTAAGATTGACATTAATGTTGTTTGTTATTGTTTTGATTAATTTGCTTACAACATTGTAAACGCGTCGAAAACAAACTTACTTCAATTTTATCCTCCGCAGGCTTATAACATCGGACAATAGTAAGCGTTTCAAGTAAGTTTGTTTTAGGGATCCTCTAATAAGTGATGTGACAAAGGCGCCATTTTTGGGGATAACGAAAATTACGTTAATTTGACTATTAGATGAAGACATAAAAATTACAATTAATCATTGATTCTAAACTATAATATACTGACTGATTATTTTTATATTTGTTGTGTATTATTTTTTTATATATTTTCCACTTCCAATGAGCCATGGTGAATTTGAATGGTATAATAAGAGGATTGGAATGCGACTTTCGCCAACTTCTATCCCCTCTACTTGCCGAGTACTGCCTATTCCAAAAACGTCCGGTTCCTGTGGCCCACCCTGTATCAAAAATAAATGTAAAAAATATTATTAAATTAAAAATAAAATTAACAAACTATATTATTTTAAATTATTCAATTGCTTAAATTTATTATTAATATAATTTAAATTTCATAATAATATGTTCAATGTTATACATAAATTATTGAGACAAAAACATCAAATCTCTTTATGTATTATAATATATTTTAAAATTAAAAAAACAATCAATTTAAACAATTAAAGACCATTTTAATATTAATTGTAGTTTTAGACAAATTAACTTTTAAACGTTATTTTATAATTATTTCTTAATAGAAAATCATAGATCAAAGATAGTTTTATCTATTAAATCCGATGGAGTGGAATATTTTTAATTATATGTCAGAGGGGTTGTTTTTCACCCCCTCGGGAATCGAACCCGAGTGCCAGTAACAGCAATCCGGGCCACCTGGCTCATATTCCACTCCATCGGATTTAATAGATGACACCATCTTTGATCTATGATTTTCTAGTAAATTTGAATCTATTACCATCGGCAAATTAATATCTTTTATTATTTCTTAAAGTAATTTGAGCCGCGAAAGTTAAATAATGTATAATGTATCATTTCTTACGTTAATTTTACATATTTAGAAAATTATTTTATTATTGTTTAAAAAGAAAAAATGAATTGAGCATCCGACGGGATTCGAACCCGTGTCTTTCTCCTTTAGCCGAAGAGTGTCTTTTAGCAACTAGGCCACGGATGATTTGGCCAGAAAAGCTCTTTAGATTGTCAGATGCTCAATTCATTTTTTCTTTTTTTTTCTAAATACCTATGTAGAATTAATATAAGAAATTATTCATTACATTATTTAACTTTCTCTGCTCAAATTACTTTAAGAAAAATTAAAACTAACGTTTAAAAGTTAATTTGTCTGTAACTATACTTTAAATAGAAAAAGCCGCGAAAAGGAAAAATGACATTCAATCTAAAGAGCCATTCTGGCTGGATCATCCGTGGCCTAGTTGGTAAAAGGCGTTCTTTGTCTAAAGGAGAAAGACACGGGTTCGAATCCCGTCGGATGCTCAATTAATTTTTTCTTTTCAAAAAAATAATAAAATAATTTTCTAAATATGTAGAATTAACATAAGAAATAATTCATTACATTATTTAACTTTCGCTACTCAAATTGCATTAATTGTAGTTGTTTTTTTTAATTATAAATAAATATAATAAATTAAAAAATATATAAAAAATAATAAACATAAAAAATATAAAAAAAATAATACACAACAAATATAAAAATAATCAGTCTTTTTTTAATTAAGTTTAGAACTCAATGTATAATTAAAGTTTTGAGCATCTTTTTTTGAAAATAGTTGGAAGTTTTTTCAAAAATCAGCTCGGGTTCAGATTAACCAAGATGTATTTTAAAAGAGAAAGAATTCAATCAATGTTTTTCGGACAAATTCTAAGATTTTAGTAGAAATATTATTAAATTGCGATATCAGAGGGGATTCATCCCTCAGGAGTCGAACCTGAGAACTAACATGCTATCCGGGCAGTCAGCTCACGCCCGGATAGCATGTTAATTCTCGGGTTCGTCCTGAAGGATGAATCCCTCTGATATCGCAATTTAATAATGTTTCTACTAAAATCTTAGAATTTGTCCGAAAAACATTGATTGAATTCTTTCTCTTTTAGAACTCACTCCCATATTAGAATAATGTAAGAGTATAGTAAAACCGGAAGTACCCCATTAATGGCGGACGAACAATATGATTCTTGCAACTCATTGTCTCATCACTTATAGGATTTCTAGTTTGTTTTAGACGCATTGTTCACTTCTTTGCTCTCCGTTACTACGAATATTTTCATATATTTTTTTTTCTAATCATATTATGTGAAATTCCTATCCATATATGTGACAAGTATACATAGAGAGAGATTTTTTTCGAATCTTTTAATCTAAACACTTCAATAATTAATTGAATGAATGTTTTTTAAATCTCTCACATTCACACACACACACACAAACATACCATATACAATCCATTTTCCTTTTTTGAACCATTTTTCATTCCATTCCTACAGCTCGGAAATAGTAAAAAAAAAATGTATATTTTACATTGAAAATCATATTTTATATTGAAATCCACTTATGTATTGATGTATGGGAATCCTTACTAACACCCCTGGAACACATTTGGAGGAAGAGACAAATTAAATTGAAAAAAATTTGATTGCCGAGTACTCTGGGCAGAAATTGATGATTAATTATGAGAAATCAATGATGCTGTCTTGAAATTAAATATAAATATATAATTTATTTCTTAAAGACTATAATTTCTAAAGTTTGACCTTAATCATCAGTATTTATTAATTATACCGGGTGAGTTTTTTTTATCTTGAGACAGTCTTATAACTCAAAAACAATGCTCTATATGAAAAAAAGTTTCAAATAAAAGTTTATTTATATCAAGGGGGAAACTAAACTACGCTATTATTTGTAGGCCTAGAACGGGCTTTCAAGGGTATTTCAACGTCAAGTTCTTTTTTTAAATAGAACTCTATTTTTCATTACGTCTACTTAATCTACAAAAAAATCTGAACAACTTTCATAAGAACTATTTTTTTATACGACATCAAATAAACAAAATACGATGAGTCAATTAGATCTCAAAAAGAAATCTTAATAATTATTTAACTTAATTATCAAATAATAATGATTCAATAATTAATTATTAAGTAAATAATTATTAAATCGAAAAGTCACAACAATGAAAATAAGTGTTTATAATGATATTAAAACTTCGTTAAACTCAGATTTAAGAGATTATTTTCTACATAATAGAACTACTTAAAATTCTTGAGTTTAAAAAAGTTTATTTCTCGTGTCAATCCAGTAGATAGTTATATTGTATTACTATAATACAAATGGAGCATTTTTTTGTTGAAGACAGAATTAAAATAGTCTTAATTTATGCGGTGAATGTGGAAGAAGTGTTATGGGACTGCCATTGAAATGGATGTCGAGCATTTTTCTGATAGGAATACACCCTCACAAGCTTCATTGTATCTGTTAAAAAAAAACAAGAAGTGTAATGGCTACGAAACTACAAAAGACCAAAATAACGAAATTGGAACTGGAATTCATCCAGAAGACTTGCAATACACTCTGGAATGTCTTAGAACAGTGTCGCAAAATTATTAAATTATTTATTTAATAATTAAATATTTGATCATTATTTTTTGATAATTAAGTTGAATAATTGTTAAAAATGATTATTAGAATTTTTTTGAGATTTAATTGATTTAATATTTTGTATATTTGATGTCGTATAAAAGAGTAGTTCTTATGAAAGTTGCTCAGTTCTTTTTCAATATTAAAGATTGTAACCAAAATAAATCTGCGCGGGTTCGCCCCGGGAGTATGGTGTCTAGACGGAGCTCACTACTCGGAAGGAAGTGAGTTGGAAGATGACTAATGAACATGTGGAAAAATGAGAATTATCATATGTGGCGAGGTGGCAAGGTGATATGAAGTGAAGGGTCTGGTTTCGTTTCGTTTTGTTTTTATCGTTACCGTCTATCGTAGGGTTAATATTTATCGAATATCGTTCCGTGTGATTTAGTGTCGTTGTTGTTGAGAACTAACCAACAATAAAATATATATATATATATATATATATATATATATATCATATATATATATATATATATCTTATATCTAAATATCAATAAATATTTAAGTTTGTTTATTTAGAGAAACGGCCATTGCCTAATTCAATTACAAAATACTGTATTAATAATATCATTATTTGTTGTTCAATTTTAAATTATATAACTGCATTTAATTAATAAAACCCAAGCTTGTTTAACCACATTGTAAAACACATATACAAGACCCGGTTTAAATAATTATACATATTATTAACAACAAACATTTGTATTTTATTTATTTTTGCCTTCAAGGGCAAAGTGATAATTACCGATTTTCCCAGCCAGCACAAGATCTGTAAAGAAATATATAGGTTTCTATTTAAAAAACAAAACTTGACCTTGAAATACCCTTGAAATCTTGTTCTAGGTCGACAAATAATACCGTAGTTTGGTTTCCGCCGTGATATTGATAAAGTTTTATTTGAAACTTTTTTTCATTTCATGCACTGTTTTTGAGTTATAATACTGTCTCAAAATAAAAAAACTCACCTGGTATATATTCTATTAATTATTTCTCATGAGTTTAAATAAACCCAATTGTTTGTTTATATTTTCTTCTTATATTAAATTATTTATTGTCGTAATGGTTAAGATTTTAAATGGCGTTTATTGAAAATTGTTATTAATACAATCATGAGAAAATGTATATTTTTAATTACTCATTTAATTTGAATGTTAAAACTTTGGTGGTCAAATTGGACAAGCCAGCCAGATGTACTTAATGTCCCTTGCATATTGCCATGAATTTATTTCGCCCCCCCCCCCCTCCCCTCGTTCTAATCCTTCCTGTCTTGTGCAGGTACTAACTAACTTAATGACTCAAGGATATTCAAATTGGACGATAATGGGCAATTAGCGACACTCACGTGACTTGAAGGAGCCCTCAATGAATGCGAATGTCACTGAGCAAAGGGAAACTCTCTACTTGAGTATATCCAAGTCACAGAGATAACCTAAATGTCACATATTACACATAAATATGGTTAGATAGCTTTTTATATTAATTTAATACAAGAAAACCTAGAAGGAGTTAAGGAATTCCGCTACCTAGGAAGTAAAATAACATGGGATGGGAGGAGCGAAAACGAAATTAAATCAAGAATTGTCCAAGCAAAAATGGGGTTTAATTCAAAACAAAAACTACTATGCTCCTCCTCAATCAGCTTAGAAAACAGGAAGTTCCTATTGAAGACATATGTATGGAGCATAGCCATGTACGGGTGTAAAACCTGGACAATTAGAAAAGCGGAGAGAAAGAGATTAGAGGCTTTCGAAATGTGGTGCTACAGAAGAATGATGAATATCAAATGGATGGATAAAATTACAAATGAAGAAGTTCTTGGAAGAATCGGAGAAAGAAGAACCTTGTGGAAGAGTCTGAAGAAGAGAAGAGGTCAGATGATGGGGCACACACTGAGACATGGGGGACTGCTTAGGGATATCTTGGAGGGGGATGTGGGAAAGAAAAGGGGAAGGGGAAGACCCAGACTCGACGCTTCTCCACACCCAGTCTCTATCTTTCTCGATTCTGACTATCTTCTTCATGTAGGTTTCTGGAGCGCATATAGCCTCGTTCACGTCGTCCATCCAACATATTGCGTAGGCCTTGAATGTTCCAGATTCCAATGAATTTTCTTTGCCTGTGTCATCATAGCTTAAATCCGTCAGTGTTCCGAGGCTGTATACTCGGTTTTTAGCAGGGTAAGGTTTTATGTGTGTGAGGAGCTGGCCCATAGCACAACCCCCATCCTTGGAGGGCCGGTTTGTCTCAATTTGTCTGGCTCCTCATATTTGGCCTATCCGGCATGGGTGGCCCTACCAGGAACATAAGTTCCAGCCGACATAGCCCAAAAACTCACTGAAGCACACAAGCCCCCCCCCCACCCCGACAAGATTGAGACAAATGCAGGGGAAATTTTTCTTCAACACCCCTAATTGCAACTAAGGCCACTACCCCACACCTGAATTGTTCCACCCCCTATTTTGGTAAACACTGTCGAAACTAACATATTATACACTGAAGTTCAAAAAAATCGATCCACCAATAAAAACTTTATTAAATAGTAAATCATTTTTAATTTTTTTTACAAGTAACCATACATTATTGAAATTATTGCTTATTGCAAGTGTAATTGCCACTTGTTGTTGACTTAGCCCTTGATTAATTAGGCACACAATTTGAACTGCTTGAACTTCAGAAATATCCATTTTGTATATTTTATCTTTCTATCAATGATGCTTAATTCAAAATGATTCATTTTATTGATATTTCAAATGGAATTTGATCTTTTATTAAAACTTTATTTAAATGTAAAGCTGATATTGAAAAAGTATGATAATTTGTAATAGTATCTTTTAATTTAATTTTACTTATTTTTTTTTACAAAATTTTAAAATTATCAACAAAATTTATTGAATATGTTTTTTTAAGAGTTAATAGAACCAATTATATTGTTATTTGTAAAAATTTTAAAAATGATTTGGTATTTAATAAAGTTTTTATTGGTGGATCGATTTTTTTGCACCGTAGTGTATATTCAATAGCTGAATGACAAGTGCCACTGCTGTGCTGATTCATTTGGTCATTTTTAGACAAACAGATTAAGCGAAATAACACATTCGAGTGTATATTTTTCCACCCTCTCTTCTAGATGAGATGAAAAATAATTTCAGAGTTTTTTTTATTTACCTCCCTCCTCACTCATAATTTATGATCTTCCAAGTGAGTCAATCAATCTTATCAATAGAGGAACAGAATATGAGAGAGAAAGAGAGAGATAAAGGGCAAAAGAGAAGAAAAAAAGGTTGATAAGAGACGCGGATGATAAAAACCTTCATCACTTTTCATATAAACAATTTACAACTACATAAGCATTATATAAATATATATAATATATTTGACCCATTTCCACCTACTATATTTCTTTTTTGAGTCTCGCATGAAAATTTGTTAGTATTTTATATGTTTTAAAAGAATACAGGGTATGGTCAAGTATTGTAATCGTGCGTGTAAAAAGAGGTTTTTTTTTTTTTCGAAATATCTCAAAAACTGCTGAAACTATTTTGATTAAAAAAATTAGGCGAAACAATGGAATTTCAGTCTACAAAAAAGCTCTAATAAGTGAACATGGAAAAAATTATATTTTTTGAGATAATAATTGTTTTGTCAAAATGTCTGTTAGTTATTCTGTTAGTCTGTGCGTTACCAAATTTTGTGGACGAGCTAACTCAAAAACTAGTCTGAATATCAAAACCAAATTTCACACGTAGTTTTGGTTCATTGAGATTAAGAGCTGCTTAGATTTTGGGGCATATCGACCCAAAATTACAGGAGAGGGGGTGGGGGGTTTAAAATTTAAAATTATAATATTTTAAAACTAATAAAACAAGAAAAATGAAATCTATATTTATATATAAAATTAAGGTTTTGTCTGTACATTGCTCCAAATCACGCCAAATTTTGGTTGCACACGTTTCAAGCAAAATTATGAACGAAAACACCCTCAACAAAATTCCTGTCTGTCTGTCTGTATGTTTCCGTGGGTTCCGCAAAAAGTTGCTCACGATTCACGTAAAAACGGCTCAAGGGATTATTATGAAATTTCATATTTACATCAGATGTCTTCTAACTTACGTTTATAGCTATATAACGTTTTGATATTTTGACCCCAGAAGGGGGTTCGGGAGGAGTGGGGGGGAGCACGAATGAAAATGATCAAATAACTCATAAACTATTAATTCTATGACAAATCATATAATGAGTAAAGTTGTAGGGGATGTGATTTCTGACAACTTTTGTTTAAAAAAATTCCCCCAAAAAATACCCAAAAAGGGGGGAGGGTCAAAATATGAAAATTCTTGCTCTTGGACCAAACTCAACCAAATTTTATATACATAATCTGTGGGTCACTAGAAGGCTAGAAATGCAAAAACTAACCACCCAAAATGGGGGGGCGGGTCCAAAAATATAAAAATTCTTACCCTTAGAGCCAACTTAACCAAATTTTGTATATATAATCTGTTGGTCACTGGTCAAGGGGTGGGGTGCAGGGGTGGTGGCGCAGGGTGGAGTGGGGGTTCAGGCGAGGGTCCATAAGCGTAGTGGGATGGGGTGGGGTGGTGCGGTGGTTGAGGGCACGTGGTGGGGTCCAGGGGGCGTGCCCCTAGCTATCAAGAGGGCCGCCGAAATCTGGCCTTGCAGCTAGTATACTATAAAATGAACCTATAATAACGAAAATATTTTTTTTACTGACGCCAAAATTAGGGGGGGGGGGAGGAGCGGGTGAAAAAATAAAAAACTAGGCCATTTGAGCAAACTCAACCAAATTTTGTAAAAAATAATCAGTGGGTTCCCAGAACACTAAAAATCCAAAAACAAACCGGCTAAAATGGGGTGGGGAATCGGGGGGAGGGCAAATAATGAAAATCTAGGCCCTTGTATCAAACTCAAACAGAAGTGTATGGTAAAGTCAAGTGGATGGCCACATCAGAACGTGTCAATTTATTTTTAAATAACTTAATGCGTGCTGAGATATAGGCGTTTAAAATATTTTTATGACACCCCTAATTAGCTCCCCACACTTAAATTATAATTAAAAAAAATTATAATTTATAAGTTTTATATTAAATTAAATTCAAGTTCAAGCTTAATTTTTATTAAAATTACCATTTTATCGTTACAAAGCCTCAAAATCTCGACACCAAAAATATTATTAATTTTTTTTTTGTTATACGCCCCAAATTCTAAATTTGCATGTGTGTTTGTTTGTGTGTTTCTAATCTTATCTGTAGTTATGAATCCATTGATGTATATATATTTAGAAACTTAATAATGTAGCTAAATTTGAAAAAAGCGCATCCAACCCCTGCTAAAAGACTTAAAAGAACAAGAGGGTGAGGTTTTGTTGGTTTTGTCCTGCGAGAGAGGGTAAGGGCGGTAATGTTATTTCGCTTTATCTCTTTGTCTGAAAATGACCAAATGCCCGGCTCGCCATTTAGCCCTCGAATTCGATATCTTATGGCCCTTTATCTGGACGGTTACTTGCCACAAAACTACCCCCCATCCCCTTCTTCATCTCTCAAAACGGCGCCTTTGAAAAGAGATAATGCGGCTTCAAACCCGCTACCCTAACTACCCTAATGCCCTAATCATCTAAAATGACGCGCCTTCTCTTCAGCCAGACACTTCAACTCCATTATAGCTAAAACGATACTCTTCATACTTTCATTATTATATGACTAGAATATTATAAGAAAGTATATAATATGCTTAGACTATAGAGAAAATTCCTTATGTTGTTTTTATTTCAAGTTTAACGTTTATTGAGTGAAAAAGACTCCATTAGAAATATTAAAGAATCAAAATGAAACATTTTTATCTTGAAATAGCATAATAACACAGAATAAATATTTTACTCACGGTAGAGGCAAATGGAGGAACTTCTTCTTAGCAACAAGAAAGATTTGTATGGAAATTTCGAACAATTTATTCCAATTATTATATATCTCTAGAATATTATTATGAGAAAAGATTGGGAGTGAAAATCGTTGGATAACCTCACTCATATCCAAGAACACGTGGATGTATTTTAAAATTTAATTAATACCTATAGTTTTTTTTATAAATATTTATTGATTTTGTTTATTTTTTTCTAATTGTTTATTATTAAACTCTGCCTACTGGATGGCTGATTTTTTCTAATTATATTAATTGTAAATAGAAAAATCATTTTAATGTTATCTATCTATCTACTTTTATTAAACGAGCAAAAATTGTTTATATATATATATATATATATTTACATATTTTTTTTATTTTGAAAACGGCTCTACCGATTTTGATGAAATTCACCGGTAAGGTGGTTTTTGGGTTGACATTTCAATCTGTCACGGTCTCATCTTCGACTAAATTACTTTTGATGGGGTTTTTGTTAGTTGAAATAATAATTCACACGTGGTTGTATTGATAAAAATGTATAATTACATTTTTATTCAATTTCCTTTTAATAATTGGTTTTTCAATTTTAAATCCCACAAGATTTTATACCAAATAAAATTATATATAATAAAAGTAAGCAATTTATTGATTATGGATGGGATTGGAGGATGAGATTGGAGGGAGTGAAAACCAATCGACTTGATTGGGGAATAATGGAATTGAAATAATTATCGGAAAAGAGGTTTTTTTATCTAATTAGATTTTTCCTCTTATTAAAAATAAGGACTAAAGATGAATAAGGACACTCGATGGTGGAGAAGCAATCTCCGGAATCGAAGCAAAAAATACAATGTATACATTAATTAATGTAAAGTAATTGGTTTAATAAAATTTATAAAAAAAAAAAAAAATTATTGATTATGAATATAAATCTCACAAACAGTTCAAAAGAAATATTATTATTTATGAGAATTTGGCAATTTATTTAATTATAAAACTCGATAAATTGTTATTTAATTAATAAAATAATTATACGGAATTTATTTATATAGCTATATACACATAATCTGTGGGCCACTAGAAGGCTAGAAATCCAAAAATCGGGTGTGGGGGTGCTGGAGGTAGTGTGCAGTGGTGGTGGAGTGGGGTTGCGGTGGATGTGGAGGGTTCGGGGTGGGACGAAGTAGGTGTTTCGGTGAGGTGTAGGGGGTTCGAGGGAGGTCAGGGGTTACTATACGATATATATTTGTATTTTTATCGGAACTTTAAATTAAAAATAATATTAATGTATAGCTTTTAACTGAATAAAAAAAATTACCGAGCATCGCTCCGTGTTCCAGATACTATGGAATTATAATAGGAAAACAATTGGGAAAATGATCACAGAAGAACAGAACTAGGTCCGAGTGTTTCAAGCTGATTGCGAAATAGAATTATCTTAGAATTCCAGGCAAAATTTATAAATAATATTAATGTATTTTTTTATTATTATTTATAATTTATTTACAATCAACCATTTAAATCCAGGTTTTAAGTAAATTTGATAAAATTGACTAACAAACACACATACACAACTTTGTCATTTATACACATGAAAGGGAAGTCTTCCGTGGAAGTCACCCTTAATTGAATTTATTAGACCAGTTGTGTAGAATGGCGCGCTCGTCCGTGTCTAGAATATGATTTTTCTTAAGTCTCCTAGTTACTTGACTATGATTCCGCGACATTTCAGCCCCAGACAAAATAGTCCCGACAAAACATCCCCCAACGAAATATCCCCGACAAAATATCCTTCAGAAAAAATATCTCATGACAAAATAACCCTTCCCCTCGTGAATCTTATGAGTAATGCAAATCGACTCCGGTTCAGTTAATATATATTCAGTTCGGCGCGGTTGGGTTCGTATAGCTCCTTTTCGGGCTGGTTTTTAGACGGTTCGGTTGGCGTCACGCGTGATATATTGTTTGCGAATTGATTTCTATAATAGTACTTTAGTTTTTAAGGCAAGCTGTGAGTTTTTGCCTAGTAACTAGTACATCCTTTTGTATTTAAAATTTATTTCGTTTTTTTTTTTTTTTTCTAAGTGGCTTTTCCATATAAGTCTTTGATCCAGATGAATTCCAAGATATTTGACTGAATTACTATATGGAATTTGTTTAGAATTTAAGTGGAGGACTTAAATTAATATTTAAGTTGGTTTAATATACTAATTTTCATCAATTATTTCGTATTATTTTGATTTATATTTCAAATTTAATTATTTAGCCTCATTCATTGTTAAACAATTGTTGCGGATTTAATTTTCTATTATTAAGTTGGTTTAATATACTAATTTTACATCAATTATTTCGTATTATTTTGATTTATATTTCAAATTTAATTATTTAGCCTCATTCATTGTTAAACAATTGTTGCGGATTTAATTTTCTATTATTAAGTTGGTTTAATATACTAATTTACATCAATTATTTCGTATTATTTTGATTTATATTTCAAATTTAATTATTTAGCCTCATTCATTGTTAAACAATTGTTGCGGATTTAATTTTCTATTATTAAGTTGGTTTAATATACTAATTTTCATCAATTATTTCGTATTATTTTGATTTATATTTCAAATTTAATTATTTAGTCTCATTCATTGTTAAACAATTGTTGCGGATTTAATTTTCTATTATTAAGTTGGTTTAATATACTAATTTTCATCAATTATTTCGTATTATTTTTGATTTATATTTCAAATTTAATTATTTAGCCTCATTCATTGTTAAACAATTGTTGCGGATTTAATTTTCTATTATTAAGTTGGTTTAATATACTAATTTTCATCAATTATTTCGTATTATTTTGATTTATATTTCAAATTTAATTATTTAGCCTCATTCATTGTTAAACAATTGTTGCGGATTTAATTTTCTATTATTAAGTTGGTTTAATATACTAATTTTCATCAATTATTTCGTATTATTTTGATTTATATTTCAAATTTAATTATTTAGCCTCATTCATTGTTAAACAATTGTTGCGGATTTAATTTTCTATTATTAAGTTGGTTTAATATACTAATTTTCATCAATTATTTCGTATTATTTTGATTTATATTTCAAATTTAATTATTTAGCCTCATTCATTGTTAAACAATTGTTGCGGATTTAATTTTCTATTATTAAGTTGGTTTAATATACTAATTTTCATCAATTATTTCGTATTATTTTGATTTATATTTCAAATTTAATTATTTAGCCTCATTCATTGTTAAACAATTGTTGCGGATTTAATTTTCTATTATTAAGTTGGTTTAATATACTAATTTTCATCAATTATTTCGTATTATTTTGATTTATATTTCAAATTTAATTATTTAGCCTCATTCATTGTTAAACAATTGTTGCGGATTTAATTTTCTATTATTAAGTTGGTTTAATATACTAATTTTCATCAATTATTTCGTATTATTTTGATTTATATTTCAAATTTAATTATTTAGCCTCATTCATTGTTAAACAATTGTTGCGGATTTAATTTTCTATTATTAAGTTGGTTTAATATACTAATTTTCATCAATTATTTCGTATTATTTTGATTTATATTTCAAATTTAATTATTTAGCCTCATTCATTGTTAAACAATTGTTGCGGATTTAATTTTCTATTATTAAGTTGGTTTAATATACTAATTTTCATCAATTATTTCGTATTATTTTGATTTATATTTCAAATTTAATTATTTAGCCTCATTCATTGTTAAACAATTGTTGCGGATTTAATTTTCTATTATTAAGTTGGTTTAATATACTAATTTTCATCAATTATTTCGTATTATTTTGATTTATATTTCAAATTTAATTATTTAGCCTCATTCATTGTTAAACAATTGTTGCGGATTTAATTTTCTATTATTAAGTTGGTTTAATATACTAATTTTCATCAATTATTTCGTATTAGTTTGATTTATATTTCAAATTTAATTATTTAGATGATCCGGCGACATTCATTGTTAATCGATTATTGCGTATTTGATTTTCTATTATTGAATGTTATTTCATTATTACGATTGTAGGATATTTTGAAAAGTATTGTGTGTGTGTGTGTGTGTGTATGTGTATTGGAGATAGTCTAGGAATACGTTTGTGGTTATTATTAGGTTCGGTAACCAATCCATGTGTCTTATTTCCTGTTTATTTTCGATTTAATTGATTTTGGGTGGGCCCGTCAACTGTCCACCCTGAGATCCTCATTTCCTGCCTCTATGGTAAGGGCTGAGGGTGAATGCACGTAGGTGTAGGTTCTATTTTAATTAAAATCAAGCTCGGTGGCTGACACGTCGAAGCCATTAGGATGTCACTTGAACCCCTTCAGCCTTCAGGGGACGCCAAGCCAAGCCAATGTGTGGGTGTGGGTGTGGGTGGGTCGACAGAGACCCAGGCAGCCAGCTTCAAGCCCAGCCCCTTTGTCATTTTAACATTTGAATATTATAATTTTAATTAATGGAATGATTAAGCAGATCAGCCCTCATCGATTGATCATCTCCATCAAACATCAGCGCCAACGGACGCTTAATTAATTTACGTTTTTTTTTTTATTTATTATTGATTTGTTTATTTTTTGGTTGGAGAGATACTTGAATTAAGGGGGACAATTTAAAATATATTATAAAAAAAATAAGCTAAACAAGAAAAAACTGTTAATATAGGGTGGTCCAGAAAGAAATTCATTTTTACTTTACCATACAGGATATGGTCAAGTATTGTAATCGTGCATGAAAAAAGTGGTGTTTTTCGTTCTTTTTTTTCGAAATATCTCAAAAACGGCTGAAACTATTTTGATTAAAAAAATGGCATTTCGGTCTACGAAAAAGCCCTCCCTAATAAGTGAACATCGAAAAAATTATATTTTTTGAGATAATAATTGTTTTGTCAAAATGTCTGGTTGTCCGTTAGTATGTGCGTTAACAAATTTTTGTGGACGAGCTAGCCCAGAAACTAGTGTGAATATCGAAACCAAATTTAACACCTAGTTTTGGTCCATTGATTTTTTGTTTATTGGGCCACGCAGGTGGGGGCCTCCACTAACAAGAAATATTTACATAGTCAGGTGAATTTAATTATAGGAGTATTTACATAATTATAGGAACATTTACATAATATATTTACAAATTTTTTTCCTTCTTTATACAATTTCTAGCGCATGGCGATTTCCCTATAAGTTCTTCTGTTGAAGCTATAAAAATTCATCAAAGAACCCCTCATCGCCCTGAAGGTCATATCGCATAAAGTTCTCTGGGAAATTCCCAGGGCGACAAGGGGAGGCACCGCTTTATGCCACCACACTCCCTTCCACGAGAGTGTGATGGCTTCAACTCTCACAGAACCCGAGCCCACCCCAAACCTTGCTGCAATGTTGCTCACCAGACTGGAGTTGCCCTTATAATAATTGATTTTGTTTCTGTGGGCAACTGATATAAATATTCGAGCTCGACCCGCATTCCCTTTTTTTATTAGTTCATCAGCCAGACGTCTAACCACCGCATCATGCCTCCTGAGCCTTCCATCGTGCTTCGGCCCACACAACTGGAGAATATGTGCTTAAGAGCTGATTAGATTTTGGTGCCTATCGACCCAAAATTAAGTGGGTGGAGGGGGGGGGTTAAAAATTAAAAATCTAGGCCGTTTGAGCAAACTCAACTAAATTTTGTATACCATAAATAACACTGGGCAACAAAAAAATAATTTTTAAATGCTTCGAGCACTTGATGAGTCAATTCCTACCAATTTTGGGTTGAGAAAAACGAATATGACAATGAAAAATTTTTCTTAGCTCTAGTTTCTGTGAAATACAGTAGGTGGCGGATCAAGAGAAAAAGATACATTTTAATTACATATGCTAACAACATTGAAAGTGCATTTTATTTTTTTACAAATTGTAGTTACATTCTAAGAGTTCTACATTGCTGGAATAATACTTCACAGATGGTCGTGTCTGAAGAGATTTATGTGGTGCCTTCATCAGATCGTCGTTTTTTAGCTTGCCTCTTTTTTGTTGCCCAGTGTTATTAGTCCATCAGGAATTTACAGATTAGTTTTTAACCTGTAAACTCCTGATGATGGACTAATAATCCGAAATATATTGAGATTGTATACACCTCTTTGAGTTTTATTTCATTCACTCTGAAACTACACTCCCTTTACTTTATTAATGTTTATTATCCTTTATAATCACGTAGTTTTAGTTTTTTAGTTATAACTCGAGTTCTAATTGAGCTACAAACAAGTGGTAATTTGTAAATCCAAGAGGAAGCTGTTTTCTATTAGTTCAACAAAATATTGTGATCTCAAATATTGTTGTTTAATATCTAACGGAACTCGAAAATAGGTCAAAATGGTCTTTTTCACCGTTTTGATCGATTATATCTCCAAAACAAGAGCTAATCGGTAATCTTTATGGTGATTTTTGAATTCAGCAGGTGGAAATACATAAGAATCAGCTATTTTTGAGCCCGAAGCATTTTCATTGTTGGGCAGTGTAATCAATGGACCCCCAGAAGTATAAAAATGCAAAAATTAACCCCCCTCCCCCTACATGATTATAAATAATTTTAGAGGCCAGGTTGTATGGTAAAGTCAAATGGATGGCCACATCAGAACACGTCAGCTTATTTAACATAGTCTCCCCTCTATCTCATGCTTCTTTCATTGACCCTTGGAAGCCTTAAGAAGGAGGAGGAAAGATCCTTCAAAAAGTCGTAAAAAAGAAACCTTCCAATAAAAATACTCTTTTATTGGGAATTATCTTTTTATTTATTCCTGGACAGCGATCCATTAAATCCTGAATAATAATAATTTTATCCATGTAAATGGAAAATTTTTGTTAATGAATTTTATTGACTAATAAAATCCCCCCCTTGAGAGATTGTGAGTCGCCATCCCCCCCTGCCCGGAGGGATTTTGCAAATGGACGCCGAAGGGGTTGTTTTGTGTGGGCCCCAGCTGGGTAACAAACGACCCTCTCTCTAAATGCTCCAGAATTTAAGCCCCTTGGCCACACCTGGCCCTTTGGGTGGCAGGGCCCTTCATTATTCACCAACCCCCAAGAGAGAGAGTGGGTGGAAGCTTGCGGGGGTGGAAATTTCACGATGGGCCCTTTACAAGGTACCACAGACGTCTTTTACAATCGGCCTTTTTAATAACCCTCACCAGATGTTATTTATGAATTTAATCGGCGGCCTAAAAACAAGAAAACATACATGCATCGGACTTTTTGATAAAAAAAAAAAAAAAAAAAAATCGTATGAAACGTGAAGGGAATTTGGCTCTGAGAAAAAAGACAATTATTCAAAATGGATTTTCTTTCAATATCGAAACGGCCTTTTCTTTTTCGTCTCCAACCCTTACCAATAAAAATACAAATCGCACCGATTGTACTACATAAATTACATAAAAAATCGATTTATATTATTATTATTATTAATATTTATTTATCCTGTCATAAGACGTTTATTTATTTGTTTAAAAAATTTATTGATTGTTTTTTAACATAAACTTAAACTAAAGTCGAAATGTTAGTGTTAGTAAGAATTTTAAATCTTATTCTTATCTTATTAAACGAGCAAAAATTGTATATTTATTTGTATATATATTTGTTTATTTGTATATATTGTGTCTTGGTTCTATTTTGAAAACGACTCTACCGATTTTGATGAAATTCACGAGTTAGGGGTTTTTGGGGTGACAATTCGATCTGTCGCGGTCTCATCTTCGACAAAATTGTTTTTGATGGGTTTTTTCTTAATCAAATTAATTATTCTCAGGTAGACAAATCCCATTCTTAGGGTTTTTAAAAAAGGTTTCCCTTTTCCTTTTGTGCTCAGGCAGACAATGGGTCGGGTAAATCCTTTATTCTCAAAGGCCTTGAAGAAGTATTGTGATTGTGGTTTTTAACATATTTTGTTCTCCCTAAACGTTAGAAATATTAATAAACGTTTTATAATTGTTTTTATAAAGAATTTTATTTATTTAATAGAATAAAAATAATCAAGAATTTATTTAAAAATATATTTCGCATAAGCAGGTCTCAATTTTCTGAAAAACAACACATTTTGATAGGTTTTATTTATTAACAATTGGATGAATAAAAATGAATCATATGGTTGAATCAAAACAGGTGCAGGAGGTGGGGTGCAGTGGTGGGGGATCCGGGGGTAGGGCGAGGTTTCGGGGTGGGGTCAAGCGGGGTGGGGAGGGGTACAGTGGGCAAATACTATATATATTTGTATTTTTTTTAATTTGAAAACGGCTCTCAAATAAAAATCGACCTTTTTATCAGAATTTTAAATTAAAAATAATATTAAAATAAAGGTTTTAACTGAAGGAAGAAGTTACCGAGCATCGCTCGGTGCCTCCAGGTAAACTTCTTATTATATTAAACGAGCAATTCTATATATATATATATAATTTCTTAATCAAATTAATTATTCTCAGGTAGACAAATCCCATTCTTAGGGTTTTTAAAAAAGGTTTCCCCTTTTCCTTTTGTACTTAGGCAGACGGAGGGTCAAAAATAAAAATTCTAGCCCTTTTGACCAAACTCAATCAAATTTTGTATACATATTCTGCTGACCCTCAGAAGGCTAGAAATGCAAAAACTAACCAAATTTTGTATACATAATTTGGTCGAAAGGCCTAGAATTTTCATTTTATGACCCTCCCCCTATTTTGGATTGTTAGTTTTTGCAATTCTAGCTTTTTTGAGAACACAGAAAATGTATAAAAAATTTGGTTGAGTTTGGTCATAAGGGCTGGAATTTTAATTTTTGCTCCCCCCTTTTTTTTGACTGAAATAATGTTTAAAACACATTAAAAAAATTATTTTATATTGAAGTAATGGAGTTGGCTCAGAGAGTAGCTAGGCGTAATTTATTGAGAATCCTTCCCTCCTTTCCTTTCAAACTGACGTTTTGGAGATTTTCCTCCTTTTCAGGTTTCAAAGGGCCAATGAATCCTCCGAAAGCGTCGGTTTGAAATAAAGGAGGAAGGATTCCAATGAATTACAATTTTATTTTATATGTGTTAATTTTTTCTTTCTCACTACTCTGCTGCCTTCATTACTTTCAATTAAAATTACTCAATTCGTCCTCTCTCCGGAGAAAATTTGCTAAAAAATTATTTTATATCTTTTTCAAAAATATATTTAGTTTTCTTCTAGTTAAATTTTTTCATTTTTTTATATCTCTTCAAAATGTGGTAGATCTTTATGCCCCACCCTGTATAATTAGAGGTGGACGACTTTTCTTTAAATATTCTGAAAAATTTCATTTAATTATTTATTATCTAAAAAAATAATAATATTTTCACCTGTGCTGTAGTCTTAAAATCAGCAGAACGTATACGGTATACGCTATAAAAAATTTTGACCGAAAAATCAAACGATATACGCTATTTGCTCAGATCAAATTACAGGGTATACGCCATATACCCTCCACTTTAGCCCTGATTACACCTTTTACTTCAAAGTTTAAATATTCTCAAAAATGACTACTCAAAAAATATATATATTTTAGAGACTTAGAGACAGACAGTTGTCAACGTTTTGATTGGACGTTAGTGTCACGGAATTGTTGTCGATGATATATTTTATTCAATCTTTGGACAGCTGGCTAATAATGACAGAGACAAAGTATTAATGGCAGGGTCAAACTATTAAAGGCAGAGTTCAACTATTAATAACAGAACCCGACTAATAACTTCATTATCAAACTAGTAAGAAGCAGAATTCGACTCATGATAGAATCTCAAAGTCACTAAATTATACTATTAATTGGCAGAAGTAGAGAATTAATGATGGCTAAATGCGAATATCAAATTTATAGCAGAATTTGGGTAACAATTACAGAATCCGTTAGTAGCTAATACTCCAAGAGCTAGCAACGTCGTCAAAAGTCCAATTTTAGCATGGCTGATTTTTAATTTACATACAGGGGGGAATGGTCAAGTATTGTAATCATGCATAAAAAAGTGGTTTTTTTCCTTCTTTTTTTCGAAATATCTCAAAAACGGCTGAAACTATTTTGATTAAAAAAATTGAGCAAAGCCATGGTATTTCGCTCTACAAAAAAGCTCAAATAAGTGAACATCGAAAAAATTATTTTTTTCGAGATAATAATTGTTTTGTCAAAATGTCTGTTAGTCTGTGCGTTACCAAATTTTGTGGACGATCTAGCTCAAAAACTGGTGTGAATATCGAAACCAAATTTCACACGTAGTTTTGGTCCATTAAGAGCTGATTAGATTTTGGTGATCCAAAATTAAGGGGGTGGAGGGGGGGGTAAAAATTAAAAATCTAGGCCGTTTGAGCAAACTCAACCAAATTTTGTATACATAATCAGTGGGACCCCAGAAGACTAATAATGAAAAAATTAACCACCCAAAATGGGGGGAGGGGGGGCGTGCAGGGTCAAAAAATTAAAATCTAGGCCATTTGACCTAACCCAACCAAATTTTGTATACATAATCAGTGGGACCCCAGAAGACTGAAAATGGAAAAACTAATCGCCCAAAATGGGGGGTGGAGGGGGCGGGTAAAAATTAAAAATCTAGGCCGTTTGAGCAAACTCAACCAAATTTTGTATACATAATCAGTGGACCCCCAGAAGTCTAAAAATTCAAAAACTAACCTCCCAAAATGGGGGGGGGGGGGGGTGCATGCTCAAAAAATTTAAATCTTGGCCAATTGACCAAACTCAACCAAATTTTGTATACATAATCAAATGCAAAAACTAACACCCCTCCCCTACATGATTATAAATAATTTTATTAAATATTAAATATAGGTGAGGGCCCAGGTTGTATGGTAAAGTCAAGTGGATGGCCACATTAGAACACGTCAGCTTATTTTATATTCCTTTTCTTATTGAAGCTTGGTAGGGACATACCTGGCTGCTGTGAGCGGTTGCGTTTACTACTGCGCATTCCATTTGTCCTAGTAAAAATTTCGAATCTTAAGCTCATTATTGCATGAATTTTTTTTCCATAATTTTCTATAAATTTTTTCGAATATAAACTTGAAAATGGCTGACGGTTTTGATGTTGTTAATCCGTGCAAGACACTATTTTAGTCTCTCAATCCATCTTTTGGTAGCCAGGTCGACCGCTTTATTGTCATGCTAAAATGAGCTTAAGGTTTGCTAAGAAAATTTCCTGACGGAGCATTGTCAGAAATTCAAAAAAACGTAAAAAATCTCATTTTTTACGGTTTTCTGCTTATAACTCTAAAACTATCAACTTTCCGTATATAGCCTTCCTATTTGAAATGAAAGTTCATAAAATTTCCTACAAATTTAATCATTTAGGGGTTTTCTCCGACCAAGTCTTCGGGCTCAAGCGCTAGTTGAAAATTGCCGTATTTTATCTGTTTCCGCAAATCTCAAAAACTCTCACTTTTTTCGATTTTTCCCATTTTGACCATGAAAGAGCACGTTTTCGACAAAGACCACTCTATAATAGATTAAATTTGATACAATTAAAAACAAAGTTTCATCTTAATTGGATAATGGTAACCCGTACCGCAATGATGTTGAATTTTTGAAAAATTGCAATTTTTTGCAAAAAATTGCAGTTCTACCTTCTTAAAATGAAAACTACTCATTCTAGAAACTTGATTCTTGTCGCATTCTCTAGGAAATTTTGATGACTTGAACGTTTACTTGGACCACTTTTTGTTAAAACTCTTAGATTTATAGATATCCAGCATTTTCCATGAAATTTTTGACCATTCGGATCATAGCCTTTGTAGGAAATTTTATGAACTTTCATTTTGAATAGGAAGGTTATTTAAGAAAAGTTAATAATTTTTGAGCGAGGGATGATTCGCGATTGGAAGTAGGTGTACACCACTTTGGAAGTATTTTGGAAGTACTTGGAAATATTTGAAAGTACTTGGAAATATTTGGAATTACTTGGAAATATATGGGATTACTTGGAAATATTTGGAAGTACAAGTGGAAGTAGGTGTACAGCATATTAGGTCGCGGTTCACCCCTCGTTTTTGAGTTATAAGCAAAAAACCCATGAAAAAATCACATTTTTTAGCTTTTTTTTGCATTTTTGACAATGTTCCGTCACAAAATTTTGTTAGCAAACCTCAGATTCGGATTCAGCAGACCAAAAAACATAGGTTCAAGAAATCAAAACTACCCCAAAACTTTCCCGGGAGGGGCCCTTTAGAGAACAATTTAACTGGACTAAAAACGTGCTTCAAGAAATTAAAAAAGAACATAATTCCTGAATAAACATATGAAATATATTTAATTAGGGTTAGTTTGCCATAAGAAACGGTTTGTCGTTGTCGTTATTCATCCTTCTGACCCCCTTACGACTCTGATTGTATAGACCTAATGTGTCATTTTAGAAAACCATATCATGGAGTGTTAAAAGCGACGTTTTATTTTATTATTAAATAAATAAATTATGTAATAAATTTTAATTTAAAAATGAAAAAAACACCTTCATTTATCTTCTAAATTAGGACACTTATTTTTTTTGTCGTATGATACGACCAAGTATTATTATTATTTTTTTTTTTGTCAAGAATAATGTCCTTGGTTTCTCATTTTTGTTTTTTCACCTTTTTCATGACTTATCTTAACATTTTAATTAAAAATATTCTTCAAGTCTTTTTTTTTGATAATTATTATTAATTTATCAGTTGAATAGAGAGGATTAAAAACTACTAGTTTGATAAATTTTCTTTAGAAAAATAAAATAGAGTATATTTTATGTTTGTATGCTTGTATGTAAAGTGGGTATGTTATTTATTTATTTTTATTTTGATATTATTTTGAAAATAAAATTTTAATGAGTTAAATGACATTTATTACGTCACAATTAAATGTTTATTTCCATTGTCATTAAAAAATTAGCTAATTAATTTAATTTATTTTACTTATAAGACTATTAAATAAAGAGTATAAGAAAGAATCGGACTCGGATATAATTTTATTTCAGTCTTAATTTGTCTAATTTTACTGTTTGAACTTATAATTTTCATTTTTTTTTTTTGTTTTTAAATATCATACTCTTGTAAAATAATTCCGTTTTAATTTTATAATTACTATTGAACTTCTATCTAAATTCGATATATAGAAATTTCGGCTTACACAGTGAAAAAACAATTTCTTTATAGTAAATAAATTGATAGAGTTTAACATTTTTAATGAGCACTTATTTATTCCAAAAACATTATATTAATAATCACGAAATATCGAAATCATTCCAAATATGACCAAATATTTATATAATTCATTTGATTGAATATAGATTCTACCTCAAATGAATATCCTCATCGTCTAATCAGAAATACATGCCTGTATTCATTATAAATAAAAAATATTCAAGTTTATATCATTTCTTGTCGTAATTAAGTATTATTCCATTTAAATAGCCAACTATTAAATTTAACTATTCCACTATTTTACTCAAATAACAATATTTTCATAATTAACTTATTAGTGCTTGGTTCAAATAGCGGCATCTTAACTATTAATATATCTAGAGTTGCTCCAAAAATATGAGAATACTTAAAATACGTATATCATTTATTCATATTGAAGAGAGATAGATTTCGACATAATTAATTTCACCTTCTATTCATATCAAATATAATTTCTTGACTATAAATATATCGTTTTTTCAGTGCAGAAAAACATATTGGAAATTTTTCATCATATTATGTATAGTTAAATTTGTAGAGTTAAAGAAGACTTTAAAAAATTAAACTATCAAAGAAATTTGAAAAATCGCATCTATCTACTAAAATGTATGGTCGTATACAAAAAAAATCAAAACAAACAAACTAATCACGATTTTTCAAAACTGTTTATTCCGTACTCAGTGGCGTAGCCATAAATTTTCATGAGGAGGGGAGGTCAATACAAAAGCAAAATATTTAGTGGGACTTTTTTTTATTCAAACAAATAGATACTTCAAGAAATTTAAAAAGAATATAATTCTTGATTAAACATATGAAATAATATTTAATTACGATTAGTTTGCCATAAGAAACGGTTTGTCGTTCAATTACTCATCCCATGAGCCCTGACCCTGGGGCAGGGGGAGGGTTCTGTAATTTGTTTAATGAGTATTTTTAAAATAAAATATTTTCAATTATATAATTTTTAATTAAATAATATTCAAAGAGGTTTGTTAATTTTTTTTCAATTAAACATAAAATAAATATTTAATTATAATTAAACATTTTTACGAAATAATTAGATTTTATTTACATTGTTTATTTGAAATATTTGATTGGAAAATAATTTTCCATTTATTATTACTTTATTTATTATTATTATTTTTTTTTTTTATTAATTTAAAACAAATTCTATATCTAAAGGGGGTATATATAAGTACACATTAAAATATGTTAATTAACGCCGGATATTTATTTTTTTAAATAGGTGATTTGCACGCCAGATTTAAACATTTAACTCCAAGATAGATCAAATAGACGCATAAATTAAGTATAAAACGACAACATAAGTGTGTACAAAATAGAATTAAAAACGCCAAATAGCGAACAGTTTGAGTTCAAATAAGGTTATGTTGGTAATAACACTACAAATATGATGTTATGCTATCTTTGATATTTATTATTACTATTGATAATTGAACCAGTAACAAATGACATTTATAGTAACAAAGTTGGTTATTTTTGACGTTTGTATGGTACATAACCTAAAAGCAAGAGTCCAAGGTGCTTTTTTCACTATTATTTATATCCGACGATTGGCTGTTCGGTTTTTCAATGGGTGTTTGATTAGAAAAAAATGGGAGCCCGAAACACACCCCGCCCGGACTAAACTTTCGGAGGTTCGGTTAGTATATATTCAGTTCGGCTCGGTTGGGCTCGTAAAGCTCCTTTTCGGGCTGGTTTTTAAACGGTTCCGTTGGCGTCATATTTTACGTTATAAATTAAATTTTAATGCTGTTAAATATCCATTGTTGCAGTTTTTTTTTCATACATAGATGTCCAATATAATATTTTTCTGTGCATATTATATAAGAACTGTTCCCTCTTATTATCTGGCGTTAAAACACACTTTTTTGACGTGATTTTCACCTTTTTCGGCGTGTATTTAAATCGCACCCTATCTAAAGTGGATTTCTATATATATATAAAATATGAATTTTTCAATTTCTCTATGTATTTATATATACCTATATGATACAAAGCGTCAAATCAATCTTTTTAAAACTATATCTAACTGAAATTTACATAATAAATCCAAAAAAAATATATATTTTCCAACTATAAAACTATAATTCAAATATATTGTAAGTATATATTGACTTGCCCAATTTTTCAATCCCCCACTCCGCACCCTCCCCGCGCCCTTCCGCCGGAAAACCTCCTATCCCATCCACAGGTGTCGGATGAATGTCTGAATGATTGAAGTGAGTGTATTATAAGCTTTCCGAGCCCCTGGGACACTCTTCCTATAATATATAAAAATAAATCAACCAGCAAGCATACTCTTAGATCCATCTTTGGAGTCTGATGGTAATGTACGTCAAAAAACATCCCCCTAAACACCCCAAAATACGGAGAGGGTCTCAATCCGGAAAGCGTTCCATGTCTTCCTGTCTGCTACATACAGAAACATATAAATATACATATGAAAAAAAAATTAATATAACGAATAAAAATAAAAATTATATATATATACATATATAAAACAAAAAAAAATCTTTAAATTATATTCATAGAATATTATAAATATATTATTATTATTATCATTATTATTATTATTAAATAAATATTTAGATTAAAAAAAAATATAATAATAAAATTATCTTCATAACGTTTATTTTTATTTTTTTATTCTTCTAATAAATATAATAAATAAAAAAGAAATATATTTCTATGTTGTGATGCTTATTTAATCGAAATATATATGTAAATTATAATTATGTATAAACGCAAATGTTCAGAAATTATTCACTAGATTACGCTACTTGTGTGGAAAATTTCATTTTAATTTAATTTTCCACTACTAGATGGAGATGTTATAAATATGGATACATATCATTATTGGTCGTTGGATATACATAAATATGTATATTGGATTGTATATACTAGTATATATTAAAGAGATGGATGCTTTTAATAGTAGATAGGTAAAATGTTGTAGATAGATTATAGTAAATTGAAAAATAATATTTCTATTTTGAAAATTATTTAACGTTTATTAATTTATTTATATTTTAAGAATTGTTTCAAATTATATAAAAAATAATCTTTCTTTCTTTTAAGTGCCATATCAGGTCTCCCTGACGTTTTGGCACCCTTTTTTTTTAGTTTTAAGAGGATGTTTTATTAACCAGAAAAAATAGATACAATTTTTTACAAGGCTACTTCTAAGAATCCAAAAGAAGTATAGTATCTTAAATTTAACACAATGAAAAAAGAAAAGGGCCATTTTAAATGAGCCCCAGTAGATTTTTTTTTACATAATATAGTTTTTTTTTAATTTTAATTTTACAATAAGTTTTTTTTTTGTAATTTTTATTTACATTTGTATAATTAAATTTTTTCACGGGAAAAGGCTTTTAGAAAAAACCCGGTTATTTCAGTTTATTGTTGTTCCAAAGAGGTTAATATATAGTATTATTTATTACAATTTTTACTTAATTTATAATTTACAATTTAGTTAACATAATTTATCAAGTTATTCAAGTATAAGCAGAAGAAATTTAAGGTTATAAAAAGGTCTAATTATTATTGGTAATTTTCAATCCACCAGTATTTTTTTATATTTTTCCTTTCACTCTTTGTCTTTTTCAGAGATGGCTCTATTAAATCTATATATAGTATACGGGTCCAATCCATCTAGGTGGGCGTCGTATTCTATACTTTTATTGTTTTTTCTCCTAAACACATGATAGATGATGGGGATCCCGTTCTCATCTTGTATATAGCCTTTATTATCCAAAAATAAAAAAGCTTCGGGTGGAATAAATCCGGTCGATTTTGTTATTTCAAAATATTGATCGTTCGGGTAGAGTGATCCGAATATTAGACTGTTTTCGAAAACATTTGAAAATTGGCAGTAGTGGTTTCTTATTAATTTTACCATAAAGCAGTCTATTTTATTAATTTTGGATAAGTTATACATTTTTTCATTACTGATGTAATCCTGGAAGTTCGAGTGTTTGCCTAAGTTTTGGCTCCTCTCACATATACCTGTGCTGAGTATGTTTAGCTGTTTTTACACAGATATACGGGACCTACTTTTTAAAGCCGGTTTGGAGAGGTTACTAGGCAATTATACTCTTAGTACGTTGCCATTGCTTTCCAAGAGGAGGCGACTGCAAATATCTGATCTGCCGAGACTCAGTCTCGATCCAGCTTACTTCGAGTCAGCGACCCGACACTCTAGCCACTGACCCACAGTCGCCTCTATATAAAAAGAATAATAATTAATATTGCAGAATTTTAAATAATTTAAATTTTTTATCGCTACGGCTGTTAATTTTACCCGGGGACCCTTTGGAGGAGTGAGTAATACTAATCTAGCTTTAAGGATGAAATATGTTTTATTTTGGGGCTTCAGGGCAACTTAGGCTCTCCATTTCAAATCCCCAGAGAATAATTTTGTTATCTAAACTGAAAATGTTTTGTTAATAGTTTCAATCTCTGTTAGTTTGTTGTTTGAATTAACCTTATCCAAATCGAAAATATGGTACAGTGCGTAGGCAGAATTTAATCTTATTATTAGAATCAAAATTTTGAATATATATAATAGAATGATTTGAAATTATTCAACTAATTTATCACCCTGTATTTTTAGTCCAGACAAATTATGTGTTTTTAGATAATTTACTTTATTTTAGTAATAATTTTAATTTTAAATTTTTTTTATTTTCAAATAAATGAGTCAAACAATTTATTAATTAGTTCTACAGATCTAGAAAATATTTATTATTTTTGAAAAATTTTAATTAAATGGTTATAATTCAAAATATTTCGAGGGCTTGCAAAGGTCCACTTCATCAGTGAATTCTACCAGCTCGCCATTTTTTTTTTTTTTACTTTATTTTTAATTTTATTATGTGAACAGATGAAGTTGGCATATTGTTGAGCTACTGGTGCTACAAATCCTCAAAATATCTGGAGTTATAACCACTAAATTAAAATAATATTACTGGAAATAATTTATTATTTAGATACTTAATTAGATTAATTAGATACTCACTTCATTCAAATTTAAAATATTGAGTACTGATTGGTCCAGATAAAAGTATATTGATAAATTTATTATTCTCAAAAAATTTTCATTAAAATGTAAATATTAATAAAAGTAGGTATATAGAAGTTTATTATCACCTATCATTTGTTTTAATTTTTATTTATGTGACAATATAATTTTTTGAGTATATAAAAATTTCATATATTCTGGATATACCGGGTTAGTTTTTTTTATCTTGAAACAGTCTTACGAATTAAAAACAGTGCATTATGTGAAAAAAGTTTCAAATAAAAGTTTATTTATATCAGAGGAAACTAAACAACGCTATTGTTGTCGACCTAGAACAAGCTTTCAAGGGTATTTCGAGGTCAAGTTCTGTTTTTTAAATAGAAACCTATGTGTTTCTGTGCATATTCTTGTTCTAGAGAAAAAACTGAACAACTTTTATTAGAACTATTTTTATACGACATCAAATAAATGAAAAATATTAATTCGATTAGATCTCAAAAAATTCTGATAATTATTTTTAACAATCATTAAAATTAATTATCAAATAAGAATGATCAAATATTTAATTGTTAAATAAATAATTTAATAATAATTAATTATTTAATAATTTTTCGACAATGTTCTGAGACATTCCAGAGTGTATCTCAAATCTTCTGGATGAATTTCCAGTTCCAATTTCGTTATTTTGGTCTGTTCCAGTTTAGCCTTTACTATTTTTTTTTTAATAGATTTACAACACGATAAAATGAAGCTCCTGAGGACAAAATTATTAAATTATTAATTATTATTAAATTATTTATTTAATAATTAAATATTTGATCATTATTATTTGATAATTAAGTTGAATGATTGTTAAAAATAATTATTAGTATTTTTTTGAGATCTAATTGATTTAATAGTTTTTTTTTTATTTGATGTCGTATAAAAAAATAGTTTTAATAAAAGTTTTTCAGTTTTTTTTCTAGATTAAGAATATGTACAGAAGCATATAGGTTTCTATTTAAAAAACAGAACTTGACCTCGAAACAAGCTTGGAAGCTGGCTCTAGGTCGAGAAACAATAGCGTGGTTTAGTTTCCCCCTGATATAAATAAACTTTTATTTGAAACTTTTTTCATATAAATGCACTGTTTTTGAGATATAAGTCTGTCTCAAGATATAAAACTCACCCGGTATTATATTATTGATTGTTTGATTACTATAGATTTAAAGAGAGCCATATTGTTATTTTAAAAATTAACAAATAAATTATTCTATTACAGTGTTCGACAAAAATTTCTCCCTGTAAATCTAACAACGGATTCCGGTAGAGTTTTCTAAGCTGATTATCATGCAATTTTCCTATTTTTTACAACTCGTCAGAGTTTTGAGATATTGTCGGTCAAAATGACGAAAAAGGGCATTTTGACTTATTTTTGAGTCCCATTAAATATTAAACAGCAATATTTGAAATCAAAATATTTTATTGGCGTAATAGAAAAGAGCTTCCTCTTTGATTTTCAAATTACCATTTGTTTTAGCTCAATTATAACTCGAATTATATCTAAAAAACTAAAACTACGTGATTTTAAAGGATAATAAACAGATAAAAATATAAGTTTTTGGTCTTTTAGCTATAACTCGAGTTCTTATTTAGATACAAACAAGTGGTAATTTGAAAATCAAAGAGGAAGCTATTTACTATTACAGCAACAAAAAATTTTGATTTCAAATATTGCTGTTTAATATTTAATGGGACTCGAAAATAAGTCAAAATGGCCTTTTTCGTCAGTTTGATCGATAATATCTCAAAACTCTGACGTGTTGTAAAAAATCGGAAAATTGCATGATAATCAGCGTATAGAACTCTACTGGAATCCATTGTTAGGTTTACGTGGTGAAATTTTTGTTTAATTTTTGTCGAGCAGTGTTATTAATCTTGACGTTTTTCTTTTTACTGGAAGCCAATCCCAGTTGCTTGCATCCCATTGGAAATGATTGGTAAGATTATTGGAGTAAACATACTTGGTGAGGATTTCACATTAAGATATAAAAAATAAAAACGAATTCACCGCCTAGAGAACCTTTACATCCCTACTCTCTCTGTATCTCCTGAAGATGGGTTAGTCACCCGAAATATATATATCGAAATTAAAGATATCTCTAAAATATAAATTCGTTTTTTTTTATATCTTAATGTGAAACTCTACCAAGTATTTTTATCCAATAATTTTAAAAATGTTTCACCAAGTACCAACACCAAATTCCTTAAAAACTAATGATTGGTGAGGCCTAAATAGGGATAATGGGGCTTGTAACTTTCCTCCAAAAGCTTCATACAGGCAAAATATATTAACCACTTTACATTCTATAACAATCTTATGATAAATAAATCAATAAACAACATTTATTTTCAATTTAATATGTCGTAAAATATAATCTTTGTTATTTGATATACCTAATGAAACATTTGCGTTTATAAAAATATAATCTACATGTATATTAAATATATATTATAAATAAAATATACCATTTTATATATATTTCCATCTACAATAGGCTGACTGTTTTTAAATAAATAAATAAAATTCCGATTCATGCTATTTAGATTTGCGCTCTGTCTTGCATCTTTATGACTATAACAAATATATATATATATATTTAAATATATATAAAATTCGTCTTTTAATAATTACCTAATAAAATCGAAGAAAAAAATTATATAAATATATATTTCAAAAAATAAGCAAAAAAAATAAATAAATGAAAAAATTATTCAAATATTATTATATTTAGAAATTATAAGATAATTTTATATTTGTTAATATTAAGTATAAATTATATATCTAATATATAGTATATTATGTGTGGGTGTAAAATGTTTTTTATATTGTATTGAATGTAATTAATACCTATCTATATCTGAATGTATAAGAAAATTTGTAATTTTTATTTTATATTGTTTAATTTCTTAAATATAAAATAATAATCCTACTTTAAGACACTTGGAATTAATTTATGGGACCAAATTTGACTTTTTATATTTTATTTTGACTATTTTTTCTAATTGTTTCTATTTTTTATTGTATCCGGTTATTTTATAGCCGTAGAAATTCCATAAATCCGCATTTTTATCGACTATTAATTATTTTAAATAAACTTTTTTGTCAATTATATGTGCTAATATTAAACAAATAAACGTGATTAATTTGAACTGGAGTTTAAATCATCAGATTTTCCAACTAGCCCATGAACGAATCCAGGAGGAGGATCTTCTTATAAGAAATTTTCATGCATATAAGTTATATGTAGTTTAAAAAATCTCATTTAATTTAATTTAATCTTTACAACGTTATCATTAAAAGTAAGTATAGTACAAGCACTTATATTCAGTTTATTATAGTCAGGGAACCATAGCGTGGGTGGGTGCGAGCGGTACACCTGTCACCAGGCGCCGAATGATAAAGATGCCGCACGATAAAAATCGAGTTTCAGAAAATCATCCGCAAATATTAGTCATAGAATTTTGACCAATTTAATTTAATTATAAGATGTCAACAAATTATTTTAATTAAGAATAAAAATTATATGGCATTCATTCTCTATGCCCACCTACGAGGGGTGATCCATCAGAATTGGAAGTGAGGTGTACACAACTTTTGAAACGATTTTGGAAGTTGCTTGAAATATTTGGAAGTGCTGGACATTTGGAAGCATCATTTGGAAGCACTTGCAGAAATATTTGGAAGTACTTGACATATTTGGGTATACTTTGAAATATTTGCGCACAAGGAAGTGCAGGTACAGCATATTTGGTCGCGGTCCACCCCCGCAAATATACTACTAGAATGAAGAGGAGATTGTCCTTAACGGAGTTAATAGTTAAAGTGAGCGCGTTGCTATGTAGCTTCTTCGTCCAATTGTTTTGCAGAAATAAGCTGCACTTATACTACGCCTACCTTAATCTTATTATGACCGTCCTCTAAAAGTGTATTTGCACTCCCTAATATTAATAAATACCGCGCTTTTGTCTCGTACCTCCATTTATTTGTACACATTTGATCTTGGCGGTTTTTTTTGTTGGAGTTCTTGATTCGTGTCAATTCAAGATTTACAGCTCTAAGATCCCTATTCCAATTTTCCATTATGGCACTTTTGGACAAATCAATGCTAAATTAGTTTGGTGAGAGTATACCTCTGTAGGTCGCGGTACTAATCCGGCTCTGAAGGACCAGTGTGGCAGGCGAGGTTAATAAGATAAAATGTAACTTTACCTTCGAATACAGATTGAATTCGCCTGCATGGTTGATCTTCTTGAAGGACCAGCCAATTTTGGAATTGGCAAAATAATAATGAATGTGCAGATTGTGCTTGAAATATCACGCGAGGATACGATTTGCCAAAATGATGAGATAGAAAATATGATATAAGTAAAGGTTTAGCGAACAAGTGAAAAAGTGTAAAAGTGGATAGGAAAAAAAGAAACTTATAAAAAAGTAAGAGCTTCAACTCATATGAAAGCGAAACAGTATGTGAAGTGAGAAAAAAAGTAACACAATTTTTTTAATGTACAAGAGATGACTCACTCTTTATAAGTACATTATCAATTGAATTATGGAACTTAAAACTCCGCCAAGATCAAATGTGTAGAAATAAAATGAGGTACGGTAGTTTTTTTTTTATTTCTGCAAATTTTCAAAATACATAATTTCATCAAAAAAAAAAAAAAATAAAGTTTTAGACTCCCCTAGATCGGCCACTACATTCACCATGGGCTTTTATTCGTAACTTCGATAAAAACAAAATAAATAAATAAATAACTTTATTATAAAAAATATTTCCTATAATTTATTCTATAGGGTAATATCCTCTCGATGATTTATGGAATTTCATTTTTATGATTGTACAACTCTTACAAGGTTGGCAATATTCTTTAAGAGTGCTACTAAGGTACTGATATTCGTACGTATATAAAACCATTTATTATTTTTTATTAAAAAAATGACATGCAAATAGTTAGTTTTTTTTCTTTATATAGAGTAAAAAAAAATTTACTATTGAGCCTGATATCGGCCATTTTGAAAATGCTATTAATATGTATTTCTACTAAACTTTTATCTTGTATTAATAATTATAATAAAAAGAAAAAAATATCTTATATAATTATGTGTATAATATCTCCCCTTAAATTTCTTATTTTAAGTCAAATTACAAAAAAAATCATATAAGTAATACTTATAAATACAAATTCTAACATACAAAATTCTCGAAACACTGAAAAAACAATTTCTTTATAGTAAATATATTGATAGAGTTGAGAATTTTTAATGAGCTCTTATTTATTCCAAATATATTTTATTAATAATCAAGATATATCGAAATCATTCCAAATATGACCAAATTTTTAGGTATTTATTTTATTTTATTAGATATTTCTTAATAATAAATGAATGCCTTGCTTTACTTATAGTAAAACCTCTTATTATATCTAAACGAATGTTTTTTTATCATAAAACGACTTGATTTTTTCAAATAGTAATATCTTAATAATAAAGATATTTAAAAAAAAACTATTAAAAAAATTTTTGTTTACATTATTAATTGTTTTTTTTTAATTTTAAAACCCACTAAATGGGGGTCGATAGGCTAGTCGGTAGCGTGACGAAATTTAACCAGGAGACCCAGGTTCAGATCCGACTCGAGGCAACCAGCCAAAATCTCGACCCCCGGGAGCGAGACAAATTTTAAAAATATATCTAGTATCGTAATTAGGCTTATGGCTAGAAGGGCCGAAAAAAGCAAAAAAAAAAAAAAAAAAAAACCCACTAAAAAAGATTAGAAGAAAATATTATTATATATTAATATTAGATTACCGTGTATCTTAAATCAAATATAATAATTTAAATTTTATCTAATTCAACCAAAATGAATATATACTCATCTTTAAGTCAGAAATACATATCTATTATTTATTATAAATAAAAAATATTCAATTTTATATCATTTCTTGTCTGTTAATTACGTATTATTCCATTTAAATACACAACTATTGTTAAATTTAACTATTCCCACTATTTTACTTAAGTAACAATATTTTCATAATGGCCTTATTGGCGCTTGGTTCAAATATCGGCATCTTAACTATTAATATTTCTAGATTTGCTCCAAAAATATGAAAATACGTTATATAAAATATATAATTTATTCATATTGAAGAGAGATCGATTTCGCCATAATTAACTTCACCATCTATTCATATCAAATATAATTTCTTAACTATGATTAAATCGTTTTTTCAGTGGATGAATTCAAAAGTTTAGGGAGAAATTCTCCTTTTATCAATGGAATTTGGTAAAATGTTTGCTTTAAAAAAGGAACACATTTAAAGCAATTATGTATAATCAAATTTGAAAAAAGAAATCCCATTAATAAATATGTCGAAATAATTTATTGATTATTTTTTGTATAAAACAAATACAAATTCTTTTATAACCTCAAAACGTTTATTAGAATTTTGTTTATAGTTACTTTATATTTTGTTTTTTAAAGCAGCTTTTTCAAATCTTATTATATTAAACGAGCAATTTTTCTATATATATAATCGGTTTCTCAAAAACAGCTCTAACGATTGGAATTAAATTCACGGAAATTCAAAATTAATCCAAAGTAGACCTCCTACCTTTTCTCCCTCCACTTAATTTTAAATATTTACTCTTTTAGTTATCTTAAAAATAAATTTTACCATTGACTTGTATTCAATTTCGACTTGATTAGATCAGTTACTTCCTGTATCTCCTGAAGATGGGTTAGTCACCCGAAATATATATATCGAGATTAAGATTCTCTAAAAATAAATTCGTTATCTTTTTATATCTTAATGTGAAACCTACCAAATATTTTTTATCCACAATTTTGAAATAATTATTCATAGGTTGTCTTGATAAAAATGTATAATTACATTTTTATTCAATTTCTTTTTAATAAATAATTGGTTTTTTTAATTTTAAATCCCACAAAAAGATCATTATACATATTAATATATATTAAAAGCTAGGCAATTTAATTGATTGTAAATCAAGTTTAAATAAAACTCGACAAATTGTTATTTAATTAAAAAAAAAAATTATACGGTATTAATTTATAAAAAATATACACATAATCTGTGGGCCGCTAGAAGACTAGGAATGCAAAAACTGGGGGTGGGAAAGGGTGGAGGTGGCGGTGGGGTGAGATGAGGGGTTTCAGGGGGTTGGGGCGGGTGGGGTGGGTTCCAGGGCCGTCTACTATATATATATGTATATGTATACTGTCTAATCCAAAATATAAACACTTTAAATAAAAAATAAATAAAGTAAATAAGACCTATTTTTTATCAGTCTTAATAATAAAAAAAACTGTATTAAAAATGGAAAGGTACTATTAACATGTATTCAGATATGAGGAGAGAATTTTCTGACCCGACTAAAATGGCGGCTGGAGGAGAAATGACTGTCCTGACTGGAGACGCCCCCTTTCCTCCTTTTCAAGCATAGCTGTCCCTCCTTATCTCCTTGGCTTATAGTTACTTTATATTTTTAATCGACTTCAAAAAAGGAGGATGTTCTTTTTTTGTTTTTTAAAGCAGCTATTTATTCAAATTCCATTAACAAAAAGAGAATTTCTTCCGAGACGTTTAGATTTCTAATTTTTAAAAGAATTTGTATTTATTTTATACAAAAAAAAACAATCAATTAACTTATTTCAATGTAATACTAACTTATTGTAATATAAATAAAATAAAATAAAAACTAATAATTAATTACAGGGTATTTTATCTCTAAAGTATTGGTATCCAATTAATGTGATTGTTGTCAACAAAAGGCGCTATATTTAAATGTTAATATAATTACATTGTTATTTTGTTTGATTTCTTGTAAGACATGCTTATTTTTCTTGGTCCCAATTTCAGAAACAAAAGCGTGTATGTACCTATTTCTCAATTTTGTATAGATGTTTAATTTGAATACTTTTTATATATAAATGTATATGTGTGTGTGTGGGTGCGTGTGAGAGGGTTGATGATTCTCTCTTTCTCTCTTAAAAAAAAAACACCTCTTGATATTTTAAGAGCACCTGTCAATCTAGCTGGAAAATTGAACCAATCAGATATCTTTATTATGATTGATCATTGATTAGCTAAGTGTAAATATATATATATATGTATATAGAAAGGAAGTGGATATTTCAATCACACAATCAATCAATTCTATAATCGAGCAAAAAATAAACGATTTTTTTTTAATCTTCTTTTTTTCGATTTTTCGATTAAAAAGAAACGTGTGTAATGAAACATACATACATACATACATATATATACAGTAAGAGAGAAAGTGAGAAAATTGTATCTTTTAGAATGTAAAAAATAAATAAATAAATGTAAACATGGATGAATGCAAATAATAAATGGATGGTATTTTTGGTAAAATAAATATAAATATATATTAAAAAAATAATTGTTTTTTTTTATTATTAATAATCCTATCTTTTTAATTTTTTTTTTTAGATCATTCATACTAGGTAAATTTTATATTTTAAAATATGTCTGCAGGGTTGAAATCTTATTATAGAAATTTTTTAATTACGGTCATCCTCAACAGAGATGTAATGGTCAGTCAACTGGTTTCCACGACCTATAAAGCACTTTTCACTAACAAACGAACCCTTGCAAAGGTCTTTTCATTCTTTTCAGCAAACAAGGACCATTCTCTGAAACTTGAGTAAGTAAGTCATGAATAAGGTAAAATCCCACTACGTGACTGTTTCAATTCCACCCCTAAATGATAATATTTGTCACATGATGTTTTTCTCCCTCCACCCTTACGAGACGATGTCGACAAGAACTCTAGCTGCACTTGCTAGCAACACTAGCAAACGGACTGGCATTCGAGTCAATGACGACACTTCTATATCCGACTGGCAAACTGGTTGCGACCAGAACAGTCACACGAAAAGATTCAACGATACACGATAGATTCAACCCCTTTACTACTCTTAATGAATTACGATAATACAATTACGTCTTTATAATAACGCCCTTCGAATGAAAGTTGTCATTCACCTGTATATAGAATATTATACTTGTTAATAAATATTTATCTTAAGTGAATCTTTTATTTGATAAAACCCCTGGAATAATTGTTTTTTTTATTATTAATAATCGTATCTTTTTAATTTTTTTTTTTTTTAGGTCATTCATACTAGGTAAATTTTTAAAATATGTACAGGGTGTGCCAGAATGCAGTCCCTGATTTGATGGGTTAATTGTAAGAAACGGTTCAGGATACATAAAAAGCTTTTTTATTGCTCAAAAGTACAGGGTATGGTCAAGTATTGTAATCGTGCATGAAAAAGTGTTGTTTTTTTTGTGTTTTTTGTTCAAAATATCTAAAAAACGGATGAAATATTTTGATTAAAAAAATTGGCCGAAACCATCGTATTTCGGTTTGCAAAAAAGTCCTAATAAGTAAATATCTAAAAAATATATTTTTCGAGATAATAATTGTTTTGTCAAAATGTCTGTTAGTCTGTGCGTTACCAAATTTTTTGTGCACGAGCTAGTCAAAAACTAGTGTGAATATCAAAACCAAATTTCACACTTAGTGTTTGAGCCTATTAGAAATTAAGAGCTGATTAGATTTTGGTCCATATAGACCAATAATTAAGTCGGAGAAGGGGGTTAAAAATTAGAAATCTAGGCCGTTTGAGCAAACTCAACGAAATTTTGTATACATAATCAGTGGACCCCCAGAAGTCTCAAAAATGCAAAAACTAAATTCCCAAAATGGGGGGGGGGGTAAGGGTCAAAAAATGAAAATCTTGGCCATTTACTGAGATTAAGAGCTGATTAGATTTTGGTGCATATCGACCCAAAATTAAGGGGGTTAAAAATTAAAATTATAAGATTTTCAAACTAAAAAAACAATAAAAATGAAATATACCATAAAATGAACCTATAATAACGAAAATATTTTTTTTCCGGGGCCAAAATTAAGGGAGGGGGGCAAAAAATAAAATCTAGGCCATTTGAGCAAATTCAACCATATTTTGCATACATAATCAGTGGGCACCCTGAACACTAAAAATTCAAAAATAAACCGCCCAAATTTTCTAAACTTTCTGATTGAATGTTCTAGAATAACAATTAAATACCGATCTAAAAAAAAAATTTATATATTGTCTATTTATTAGAATTATATATTAATTATTTAGCCAGTAAAAATATATAAACAAATACTAATAAATAATATCACTTTTTGTATGTATGTAGGTATGTATTTCAATAAAAAATTTACGAAAAGTAAAATTAAATGTTAACGTTACTGTTAAAACTTGGTTTAGAGAATAGCATTTTTAACGCTAGTATTATTACTTTACTTTTAATAATGTTAAATTTTAACGTCTGTTTTTTAGAGAATAGACCTGAATATGAGCTAAAATAAGCTGACGTGATTCTGATGTGGCCATCCACTTGACTTTACTATACAACCTGGCCCCTCACTTATATTTAATATTTAATAAAATTATTTATAATCATTTAGGGAGGGGGTTAGTTTTTGCATTTTTAGACTTCTTGGGACCCACTGATTATGTATACAAAATTTGGTTGAGTTTGGTAAATGGCCAAGATTTTCATTTTTTGACCCCCCCCCCCCCATTTTGGGCGGTTAGTTTTTGCATTTTTAGACTTCTGGGACCCACTGATTATGTATACAAAATTTAGTTGAGTTTGGTAAATGGCCAAAATTTTCATTTTTTGACCCTCCGCCCCCCCCTCCCATTTTGGGCGGTTAGTTTTTGCAATTTTAGACTTCTGGGGGTCCACTGATTATGTATACAAAATTTGGTTGAGTTTGCTCAAACGACCTAGATTTTTAATTTTTAACTCCCCTCGCCCCCCTTAATTTTGGGTCGATATGCACCAAAATCTAATCAGCTCTTAATCTCAATCGGACCAAAACTACGTGTGAAATTTAGTTTCGATATTCACACTAGTTTTTGAGCTAGCTCGTCCGCAAATTTGGTAACGCACAGACTAACTAACTAACATTTTGACAAAACAATTATTATCTCGAAAAATATAATTTTTTCGATGTTCACTTGTTAGGGCTTTTTTGCAGATCGAAATGCCTTGGTTATGCTCAATTTATTTGATCGCAATAGTTTTAGCCGTTTTTTAGATATTTTGAAAAAAAGAAGGAAAAAACCACTTTTTTCATGCACGATTACAATACTTTACCATACCCTGTATGGTAAAGTAAAAATAATAAAGTTCTTATTTCTATATTATTAACTATCTTTTTTGAATAACAAATATCAATATAATTATTATATTTTATCGGCGGCCCGAAAGATTTGTTTTTTCTTCAAATGTGGCCCATGTAGGCCAAAAGGTTGGACTGGACACCCCTGCTCTAGCCTATTGAAATGGTCTGGTTTCACTTTTGATCTGTTATCATTAATCAACCACTTTACTCCTCCTCTCTCTCTCTCTCTCTGGTACAGAAAACGAACGATTCTTCAAGGGTGGCGTTTCTACCTTCCCTACTACCTCTGTCAAAGGTAAGTCACCTGAAATATATCTACGTATATATATATATATATATCGGCCCATTTTTAATACTTTTTATATTATAGTACCATCATTCACAAGCACCTTTGCACTATAGGATTCAACAATTTCAATGAACAAAATTCAATTAAATAAATAAATAATAATAAAAATTTTATAAAGACAAATCAAAAAGACTGCCCTGTGTTTGATGCAAATAAAAATACACGAATATTTTATATACTAGTATATCTACTATTATTAAACGAGCAAAAATTGTTTGTTTATATATATATTTGTATCTTAGTTCGATTTTGAAAACGGCTCTACCGATTTTGATGACTAATTCTATTAACAAGTTTTGAGAATGAGAAAACGATCTGGCTAGGTCTGGACCTCGACAAATTTCATCTTAATTGATCTTTTCTTAATTAAAGTAATTATTTACAGATGAAAATCTCAATAAAAAAGTTTGTTTACATTTTTTCAATTATCTTTTATTTATTAATTGGTTTTTTAATTTTAAAACCCACTAATAGGTTAGAACAAATATTATTATACGAGCTTTTCGTGCGTGCCTTCAGCACGCCCTCGAAGCTCGGCCCTCCGGGATGGTGCTCTGGCGGGCAGCGTCTCGGTCCAAAAATTTTAATTCGTCTTAAAAAACCACACTCCAAATGTATACCTGTAAACTCCCAAAAATACATAGTCTCTTAAAAGTTTCGCCTCAAATGAGGTTCTAGATATGAATCTGGAAGTATTTTTTTTTCTATAATCTACAGCATTGTGATATTTTTTGTGTGTAAATATGTAGATTTATTTAAATAATTGGAATCGTGTGAGGAGAATTATATTATATCTTTTTTTTAAATTTGGGATCGATAATCTATATAAGGCTCCAAATTTTTAAAAGAGATCAGGTGTTGTTTCTATGACAGGCTACTCCATCCAGTATTGCCATGGGAAACTCGGGCATGCGTGACTTAAGTCGTTCAATTTTGTAAAAATCCAAAAAATAAAAATAACAAAACTTAGATTTTTAAAAAATTATAAAAAAGTGGCAAATTATTAAAAAAAAAAAATAATATATAAAATATAAATCAAATAAGATGTGATTAATTATTTTTTGTGCGCAAAAAGAAAGCGAATTGAATATTTAATTTTTGAGTGGTGAGGGGGGGGGGGGAGGAATAGTTATCAATATATTTAATGTTTCTTAATTTAAAAATCAATTGGAGCTTTCATTTCAAATTTCAAGTCCAAATTACGATTAAATTTCAAATTTGCCGCAAATATACCGACGGCGCTCCCTATCGGCGGCATTACGTCAGCGTTACGGCAAATTAATCTAGGCTCTTATATATAGTATTATATTAAAATTAGGATTTTCTTTTGTTTAAAATTAAGATAGAAATGGATAGTTATCGGAAAAGAGGTTTTTTTATTTAATTAGTTTTTTCCTCTTATTAAAAACAAGGACTAAAAAGATGATCAAGGACAGTCGATGGTGGGAAGTAATCTCCGGGGGGTTTGGGGGGCTCACGAAAAAAAAATTATCAAATAACTCCTAAACTATTAACTCTACGGCAAATTTTATAATGAGCAAAGTTGTAGGGATCTCATTTCTGACAACTTTTTTTTAAAAATTTCCCCCCAAATACCACCCAAAAAGGGGAGGTTGAAAATTATGTAAATTCTTGCCCTTTGAGCAAACTCAAACAAATTTTATATAAATAATATGTGAGCCTCTAGAGAGCTAGAAATGAAAAAACTAACCACCCAAAATGGGGAGGAGAGTCAAAAAATGAAGATTCTTGCTCTTGGACCAAACTCAACCAAATTTTGTATACATAATCAATTGGTCACTAGAAGGCTAGAAATGCAAAAACTGGGTGCGGAGGGTGGGTGCGGGGGTGGAGTGATGGTGCGGGGTTATGCGGAGTGGAGGGCATGGGTTGTGCGGAGTGGAGTGGTGGGTTCAGGTGAGGGTCCAGTGGCGTACTGGGGTGGTACGGGGTGGGGGTCGAAGGTGGGTGGGGTTCAGGATGGAGTGTTGGGGTACTGGTGTTGGGGCGGGGGTTGGGCACGGGTGCATGGTGTGGGGGTGGGGGTGCTGGGTGGGTTTCGGGAGGGTTGGGGGAGTTGGAGTTGAAGTTGGGGTTTGTGGGTTGAGGGTCCGAGGTGGGTGGGGTACGGGATGGAGTGTTGGGTGGGGGTTGGGCACGGGTGCATGGTGCGTGGGGTAGGGGTTCTGGCTGTGTTTCGGGGGGTCTGGTCGGTTGGGTTCGTGGTTTGGGGGTCCAAGGGGCGTGCCCCCTGGCTAACAAGAAGGCCGCCAAAGGCGGGCCTTGCACCTAGTCAATAATAAATTAAAATAGGTAATTAAGTTGTTTAGATTGATACTAAACTTTTATGATTATTGGGAAACAATTATGAAAAAATTATATAAAATTTTTAATAATTAAAATGAAAACATATTAATTGTAATTAGATACCTAATTAATTAAAATAAAAAAAAATTGAAAATAAATACTTATATGTAAATATTTTGATGTTTGTTCAGCAAAAAGTTTAGAATTACATAAAATAGTGGATTAAATAAATTATAGCTGAGGGAATAGATCCAATCTAATAGTTAGTTCTCTGATTAAATGGATTTTACTTCATTTAACAAATAGGTACACATGGACTTAATTAAGAATCGAAACATCGCGTAATGAAATGAAGATTAGTTTTTGGAGCCATAATGAATGCGATGTCATAAATAAAGTTGTTTAATTACCTGACCGAACAGGTGAGCGTTATTTAATGAAGATGTCTGTCAGTCTGTGTGTCTGTTTCGATTTGAATTTCGTTATCATGCATCATGCAAGGTTGTATGTATATATATACAAAAGTAATATGATAAGAATGAGGATTGAAGAGGCGAGCGACTCTAGGAAAAAGGTCGATAAGGGTGAAAAAGGGCGCAGAAGTGTGGGTGGGAATCCCCCAAAGGCAAAGGCAAACATTCATGGAGGGCTATTCCGATTGGGTGGGAGCGATGACGACGAGCCCTGGCGGAATTTAATGGAACATCGTCACGAGAGGCAATTTCATCGGGGTGCATACAGGTACACACACACACACACACACACACACACACACACACACACGTATTCACCTATCACTTCACATCTAGAAAAGAAATATTTGAAGAAAAAATACACGTAGAGTCTATATTTCAAATTCAAAAGATAAATAAAAATAAAGTATAAAAAATACTAATTTATTAATGAAACTCTTCTGAGTTATCTAAATAATAAATAAATATAAATACTTACAAAACAAGAAATCAATTTATAAAATATAATCAATTAGTGCATGGTGCCATCGAGCGATGCTCGGTCACTTTTTGCTTCAGTTAAAAGCTATATATTAATATTTTATTTTTATTTTAAAATAATGATAAAAATACAAATATATACCGGACGAGTTGCTCCATGCGTGCCTTCGGCACGCCCTCTACAGCTCGGCCCTCCGGGCAGGTGGCACTGACGGGCGGCGTCTCGGCATGTGATTATTAGTGTCTCCAAAATTCATTTAAAAAATAGCTCCATTCCCAAAAAGTATGTTTTTGTTTTAATTATAAAACCTGGCAAAAAATTAACTTTTTCATTAAATTTAGCACGTAGAATTTTAACATTTTATTGTAGTTTAATAGATAGAAGACGCTATCTCTTGGCATAATTTGGCTAGCTTATGAGTAACTCCACAATAAATAACTCTCAGTTTTCTAAAGAGTAAATGTACAAAAAAGCTAAAAATTTCTATATTTTGCCCCCCCCCCCCTTTCGCCTCCATACAGTCAATTTTGATAGTTGATTTTTACAGGAATAGTTTCTTAAAGTAATAAAGAATAACTCTACAAAATTTGATCAAGATCGGAGAGAGTTTTAATTTTTGCCCCCACTCACATTTTGGATAGTTGAGGGGGAGGGGGGGTCGGATTACAAAAAATCTTGAAATTATTTTTTAGATATTTGCAAATAAATAATCCACAGTTTTCTAAAGAGTAAATGTACTAAAAAGCTAAAAATTTCTATAATTTGACCCCCCCCCTTCGCCCCCATACAGTCAATTTTGATAGTTGATTTTTACAGGAATAGTTTCTTAAAGTAATAAAGAATAACTCTACAAAATTTGATCAAGATAGGAGAGAGTTTTAATTTTTGCCCCCACTCACATTTTGGATAGTTGGGAGTCGAATTTCAAAAAATCCTGAAATTACTTTTTAGATATTTGTATTTAGAATTTTATTAAGTAAAAATCAAGTAGATATCTTATCGTTCTTAATTGAAAATGCATAATTAGTGTAAACACATTGCAAAGATATTTTGCCTCTTTTGACCCCTTTAGGGGTCGAATTTCAAAAAATCCTGAAATTAGTTTTTAGATATTTTAATTTAGTATTTTTATAAGTAAAAAGCAAGTAGATATTTTATTGTCCTTAAGAGATATCGCATAATCAGTGAAAACACACTTTGCCCCCTTTGACCCCTTAGGGGTTGAATTTGAAAAATCCTTTCTTAGTGAGCCCCTATGTCATAGATGTAATATCCTCTCCAAATTTCATGTTTCTATGTCTAGTGGTTCTGGCTGTTTTGATGATGAGTGAGTGAAGTGAGTGAGTGAGTGAGTGAGTGTATCGGGCAAAGAATTTTATATATATATAGATGAGTTTTTTATTTTGAGACAGTCTTATAACTCAAAAACAGTGCAATATATGAAAAAAAATTCAAATAAAAGTTTATTTATATTGATGGGGAAACTAAACTACGCTTTTGTTTGTCGAGCTAGAACAAACTTTCAAGGGTATTTCGAGGTCAACTTCTGTTTTTTAAATAGAACCCTATATTTTTTCTTTGCGTCTACTTATTCTACAAAAAAAAAAAAAAACTGAACAACTTTAATTAGAACTATTTTTTTTATACGAGGACTCTTTTTTCCAGGGAAGGACCTCAGCTTACTAATATGGAATAAATTTGCTTCTTTGCGTATTTTTTGTTACATTCTACTTTGTAAATCGATTTAGAAACTTTCTTCTTGATCTCAAATGGTCCACTTCTGATTTCATCCATTTTGTTTCTATATTCATCTTATTCCCATTTTCAACTTAAAAATATCTCCTTCTTCTTCTTCTTCTTATTCTTCTATATAGGTGTGAACACCTGTTCTCCAACATATTATAATCAGTCATCAGGGTCATAACTCTCTTTCCATCGTTTTTTTGGTCTTCCACGGCTTCTGACCCCCTCGGGACGGTTTTTGCTAGCCCAATATTTTCCGGGAGACGGTCGTCTTGCATTCTGTCTACATGGGCAGCCCAGCATCTTCTTCTTTACATGAACCCAATCGACTATGTCCTGAAGACCGCTTATTTTCCTAAGGTGTTCGCTCCGGATTTTGTTCATGTAGGGTCTTCGAATGGATGGCTCTTACAACTTTCTCATCTCAGTTGTCCGGAGAAGCTGCTTTGCTTTAACGGTTGATGCAATGCTGCTCCTGGACTCAGCCCCATATGTTATTATCGGGCGAACACAGGTCTTATATATCCTAATTTTACTTTCGGAAGACATGAAACTTATTTTTCCAGACTAGATTGGATAGGCAGCCCGAAATTTTTGCTCCTTTGATGACTTGCGAAAGTTACTTCTTCCTTAAGGTTTCGTCTGCTAGAAATCTGAACTCCCAGATAGTTAAAGCTTGGGACTTGTTCAATTGGACTGTTGTTGATGACTAAGTTACACCTAAGGGAAGCTTTTGCAATCGTCATGCATTTTGTCTTGGTGGTAGAGACTTGCATGTTAAGCCGATCGGAATTTTCCAGAGGAATTTGTCCCAGGAGAATTTGAAGGTCCTCTTCGCACTCCGCCATCAGGACCGCGTCATCCAGCATAGCACACCACTGGCAAAGTGATTTCCCCCAATTTTGTAGCCAAAGGTGTTCAGGTAGAATTTTCGATAATATCGTCCATTATCACGTTGAAGAGCATAGGACATCAATGAATCTCCCTGTCTTACTCACACAGAAGATGCTAATAGGTTTTGTTCTCTCGCTATTGGATTTGATGTAATTTCATCCACTTTAATATAAATGAACAGAAATATTAATGTTTTAAATTAAAAAGGTCCAAGGTCCTAGTGTACAAAAAAGAACAAGCGAGACAGGAATGCATCAAAATTAACCAAGAAAACCTAGAAGGAGTTAAGGAATTCCGCTACCTAGGAAGTAAAATAACATGGGATGGGAGGAGCGAAAACGAAATTAAATCAAGAATTGCCCAAGCAAAAATGGGGTTTAATTCAAAACAAAAACTACTATGCTCCTCCTCAATCAGCTTAGCAAACAGGAAGTTGCTATTGAAGACATATGTATGGAGCATAGCCATGTACGAGGTGTGAAACCTGGACAATTGGAAAAGCGGAGAGAAAGAGATTGGAGGCTTTCGAAATGTGGTGCTACAGAAGAATGATGAATATCAAATGGATGGATAAAATTACAAATGAAGAAGTTCTTGGAAGAATCGGAGAAAGAAGAACCTTGTGGAAGAGTCTGAAGAAGAAGAGGTCAGATGATGGGGCACACACTGAGACATGGGGGACTGCTTGGGGATATCTTGGAGGGGAGGTGGGAAAGAAAGGGGAAGGGGAAGACCCAGATTAGAATATTTCAACCAAATAATTGGGGATATGGGATGCCAGACATTTAGAGAAATTAAACAGCTGGCGGGGGACAGAGTCGAGTGGAGACGGATTGTTGCATCAAACCAGTCTTAGGACTGTATACTCAATGATGATGATGATAAATTAAAAAATTATATATATATAGCTGTAAGTTTGAAACACCCTCACACCAAGCGAGCGCCATAATAGATATACACGTCAAGCAATAGAGAGACTGTTTAAAACGCTCAAGTCAAATACAATTGTTAATACACAATTTAATTATTTTATATTATATTAAATCACTTATAGAATAATATCATTGTTAAAACTAAGTAGAACATCTGAAATTTCGAGTTTCGACGTTTCAAGTAATTAATATAAAACTTATTGTAAATAACTGTATATATTAATAAACACTTCACATTTCAGTAGAACACGATTTTTATCTACCTCGCACCCATCCCACCTATAACTCGAAATTTCAAGTCCTCTACTTAGTTTTAACAATGATATTTATCTATAAGTGATTTGTATTTAATATATAAAATAATTAAATTGTGTTATAACAATTGTATTTGACTTGGGCGTTTTAAATAGTCGCTCTATTGCTTGACGTGTCATATCTATTATGGCGCTCGTAACTTGGTGTGAGGGTGTTTCAAACTTACAGCTATATATATATAATTTTTTTAATTTAAAACATTAATATTTGTTCATTTAAATTAAAGTCCGTGTTTTCCCTCCCACTTGGTCTTAGTGTGCGGGTGTTTCAAACTTACATAATTAAAAAATAAAATGATTTAGGACGTATACTTATATAGGATGAGGCGTGACGAAAATAAATTGAGAATGTAAACGAATAGGGGACGGGGAGAGGGGAGGGGAGAGGGGGAGAGATTGAATTGAGACATATATATTCCTTTTATGATTTAAAATACAAAAAAATACAACGAAAGAAACAAATTTAAATGCAAATTGGCATATCGAAAGAAAAATTAATAGTTATATATTTTAATAATTAAAAAAAATCTGCGAATATTTCTTTACTTGGTTAAAATTAAAAGATTTAATACTAATAGATCTATCTCAAAAATAAATACCCCGTCATTTTTTTTTTATGAAACTGGCCCTAAAAAATTGTTTTGTTTTATATGGTCAAATATTTTAAACATTGTTATAAATTCTGTTGAAAAATTAAAATAATCTTTATTATATTAAACGAGTAATGCTATAGTATATATATATCCGGTCGGGTTCTCGAAAACGGCTCTAACGATTTGGATGAAATTCACGGGTTAGGAGGGTTTTGTGTTGGACATTCGATATGTCGCACGGTCTCATCTTCGGCTAAGTTGTTTTTGATGGGTTTTTTGTTAATTGAAACAATTATTCACAGGTGGTTGTCTCGATAAAAATTTATAATTACATTTTTATTCAATTTCCTTTTAATAAATAATTGGTTTTATAATTTTATATCCCACAATAAGATCATTATAATTATTTTATATATTAAAAGTTGGGAAATTTAATTGATTCAACTTGTAATAAATTAACTTAAAGACTGGTAATTAAAAACAAATCAAACAAATGTGAAGCAATCTTATATTTTTTTATAATGATATTGATACAAGAAGAAGTTGCACCAAGAAGGTACAACCTCTGTAGTCCGTGAAGTGGACCCTTGTAACGTGAAGATAAGGGGAGATTTAGGGATTGGGTAGCAGTCGAAGGTATCTGTGGATGCTGGTCTTGAAAGATTGAAGGTTATAAGTAGCTGGAAAGACGGTCAGGGGAAGAAAGTTCCAGTCTCTAGATGTCATAGGGATAAATGAATTGGCGAATGCGTTTGTTCGATTAGTATCAGTTTTAAGCGCGTAGGGGTGTTGAATCTTAGAAAATTGTGTATTTCGCGCAAATGAAGCCTGGTGGGATTATCGATTTTATTTCGTCAGAACAAAAGCCATGGTAATATCTATAAAAAAAGGGAAAGGGCGGAGACAGATCTACGGTGGGCTAGGGAGTCGAGTGTCGGTTAATGTAGGATCGCCTGTCAGTCTCTGAATTGCATCTAGGAGCAGTAAGAGAATACTTGGAGGCTCCTCTCCACAAATGCGAGCAATATTCGAGACCAGGGGCGAATTTGAGCCGCCTGTATAATATATTATTTACAAAAAAGCAAAATATCTTGGAACTACTCTAAAAATTAATGATTCCCACTTAAAATGGCAGTCTAAAGTCAAATAACTTGGTGTCCTATTGGATCGAAGAGATAATTGGGCTGCTCACACGACTATGACAAGAAAAAGAACGAAGAGGCTATCAAAGTTATTTGGCACTTTAGTTCGTCCTGGAAGTTCCACTTTCGCAGAAGGTAATTGACATTATATAAGATATGTTGAGTAAAACCTATTTTGGCATATGCAGTACCTGCCTGGTTATCTCACGCCTCAAGATCAAATCTAGAGGCATTGGAGAGAAGTGCAATCCAGGACACTCCGCATCATTACACTACCCCCTCCCGGAACATCGAACAGAAATTATCCTATTCGAGACCACGGAATGCAAGAGATTGTTGGGTAACCTGAGCGACATTGCCAATCCGGTTCAAACAGAAGACCCAAACTAGTCTAAACCCTCCCAATACTGGAACTCTACCAGGACTTAACGCTCATCTTTCATCATACATAGCATCATCATTTTTCTCTGATTCTTTCCTTTCTTTTATAAATAACGACAAAAGAGGTTTTTATTTCGTAAATTTATCCTCTTACTACAAACACGGACTAAAAACATTATCGCGGCCCGAGAAGATCAAGGACAGTCGATGGTGGGGATGTAATCTCCGAAGTCGAAGCTCAAATAAAATGTAGTTAATCTGTAAAATAATTGGTTCAATAAAATTTATTATTATTATTATTATTTTATTGATTCATTGGCTGGACGCTTTATGTTTGAGATATTTATGCAAGGTTTTTTATTTAATTTTTTATCGTCTTATTAAAAAAAGGACTAAAAATAATTTTTAAAGAAAAACATAAAAACCGACTTCAAAAAATTAAATGCAACAAATAAAATACACTAAAGGTATAAAATAATTATTATCTTATTTAGTTACAACTAAACGACGAAATATTAACATGAAATTACTTTTTGAAGTCGGTGCCAAACAAACTATACCTATAAGCGAGCGTACCGCCAAACGTACTAAGTAAGATCCGTCGAGTGCGATTCATAAAGAGGTATATGTTTGGCACCTACTTCAAAAATAATTTCGTGTTAATATTTCGTCGTTTAGTTGTAACTAATAAGATAATAATTATTTTTACCTTTAGTGTATTTTATTACATTTATTTTTTGAAGTCGGTTTCTTATCTTTTTCTTAAAAATTTTTTTAGAATAGTTTGTAAAATCTACCAATTTAAGTGATAATCTTAAAAAAATTAATAATAATAATTAAACTATTGTTTGTATAATTAATTTGATCAATCAGAACTCTTAATTAAACATGAAAGAGTCTTAATTAATCATAAAAATTCAAATTTTATACCCAGGATCACCATAATAATCGTTTGATTTCTGAAAATCAAAAAGTTGTTAAAACTCAATTTTTTCAAATAGAACATTCCGGCATAAATTTTAGTAACATTTTGAACTCTACATAAAAATCCAATAGCGAGGTTTATTAAATATTCCCTATGCCTAAAATGAAAGGTTTTTAAATAAAAAATGCCTGAAATTTCGCTTGTTCAGATTTCAAATTAATTATACATACTCTTTGATATCTGGAATAATAATAAGTAGGGATGTGGTGTTGGTGCAGGTAGAAACATCTTTAATATAGATAAGAGTAAATAAACATTAAATATAATATTTGTACACTCTTATCTTTTACCTGGAATAAATAATTAAGATCTGTACAAGTGAAATTTAAAATATTTTTATTTAAAAACATATTCATTTTGGGTATAGGAAATTATTTAATAAACACCTATTGGATTTTTATAAAGAATTCAAAAAATGCTAAAATTTATACCATGTTTCCGTTTGAAAAAAAATTGAGTATTAATAACTTTTTATTTGCAGAAGTAAACGATTGTTTTAGGTCATCCTGGATATAAAAATTTGAATTTTTTATGATTAAGATAGGAATTCTTTAATGTCTAATTATGTGTTCCTATTGAATCAAATTAATTCTACAAACAATAGTTTAATTGTTAATAATTTTTAAAGATGAACGCTAAATTGGTAGATTTTACAAACTATCTAAAATAACTAAGAAATTATAAATTTTAGACTATCAAGTGCATTATACAAAATCATCTTAGTTTTTAACACTTTCTTAATCTGAGTATGTAAAAATATTTGAGGAAGTTCACATGGAAAATAAGAAAGTTGATAGTGATTGCCGCAAAGCGAAAGTGTTCAAAAGTTGTTAATAATTTATTTAAAAAGACCATATTCCAGAACATAAAAATGTCCAAAGTTCAAAAGTTCTCCAACTCCTTCATAAAAACTTTAATGAACAAGTTCTGTAGGTACCTATTATCTTCTCTTATTAAACGAGAGCGATAAAATGTACGCTAATGCATGTAAAATAATTGGTTCAATAAAATTTATTATTATTTATTATTATTTTATTGATTAAATATTGGTCATTGAATGGAAGAATAATGGAATTGAAATAATTATCGGAAAAGAGGTTTTCTTTAATTAGTTTTTTCCTCTTATTAAAAACAAGGACTAAAAAGATGATCAAGGACAGTCGATGGTGGAGAACCAATCTGCGGAGTCGAAGCTAAAATACAATGTATACATTAATTCATGTAAAATAATTGGTTTAATAAATTTATTGATTAAAAATCGAGTTTTAAATCCCACAAATATTAATTTGACAATTTAATTGATGGACTCAAAAATTGTTATTTCTACACCCGCTATGCCAAGATCATCAAGATTTATCTCTGGCCACAAGTTTTGAATGGAATTTCAAATAAAAATATAATATTAATATGCACGGAGCTTCTTTCATTGACCCTTTTAAATCCTGAAGAAGGAGGTATACGATATTCAAATTAAAATAGTTCCAATGAAAGCTGTTCAGTTTTTTTTGTAGATTCAGAATATGTACTGAAACATATAGGGTTCTATTTAAAAAACAGAACTTGACCTTGAAATACCTTTGAAATCTTGTTCTAAGTCGACAAACAATAGCGTAGTTTAGCTTCCACCCTGATATAAATAAACTTTTATTTGAAACTTTTTTTAAATATATTGATTGGCAACTAAGTGATTGCGGATTTTTTTAGAAAATGAAAGACAATTTTTTCATGGAACTAAATAAATTTATTCTGTAATGTATTGCCCATTTTGATCAATGACCTTTTGCGATCTTTCAGGCAGCATCATAATCCCACGTTCATAAAACTTCTGGTTTTTATTAGCAAAAAACTGAATCAGGTACGATTTGACATCATCATCATTATTGAAATTTTTACCATTCAAGGAGTTTTGTAAAGATCGAAATAAAAAGTAATCAGATGGTGCAAGGTCAGGACTATATGGTGGATGTGGCAAAACATCCCAACCAAGCTCCAATAAATTTTTGCCGAGTGACCAAAGATGTGTGTGGCCTTGCATTGTCATGATGGAATACAACACCTTTTCGATTTGTCAATTCGGCCCGCTTTTCTTCAAGTGCATTGTTTAATTTCGTTAGTTGTTCAATGTAGACAACAGAATTGATCGTTCGGTTGGGTGGTAAGAGTTCAAAGTAGACAATTCCTTTGTAATCCCACCAAACTGATAACAAAACCTTCTTTTGATGAATACCAGCTTTTGATGTTGTTTGAGCTGGTTCACCTGGCCTGCTCCACGATCTTTTCCGCTTGATATTGTTGTAAACAGCCCATTTTCATCGCCAGTTATCAGATCGTTTTAAAAATGGATCATTTTCATTACGCTTCTTTAGCAAATCGCAGCTGTTAATGCGTTGCGTTAAATGCGATTTCTTTCAGTTCGTGAGGAACCCATGTATCGAGTTTTGAACATAGCCAAGTTGTTTTAAGTGATTTTCAATGCATGTATGTGATACATGAAGCTTCTCTGCAATCTCACGTGTTGTACTGTAGACGATCCGAATCGATTATTGCTTTGATTAGGTCGTCATCAACTTCAACTGGACGACCAGAGCGTTTTTCATCTTTGAGTGAAAAATCACCAGAACGAAATTTGGCAAACCAATTTTGACACTGCCGTTCTTTTAAGGCTTCGTCGCCATAAACAGCACATAACTTTTTGTGAGCTTGCGATGCATTTTTCCTTTGCGGAAATAAAAAGCAAAATATGAGGAAAATGTTCCTTTTGATTTTCCATTTTTCAAGGAACGCCAAACGAAAACTGATTACTGATTGACAGCTGAATTGCCAACTATCAAATAACAAAATGTGTTTTACATTTAGACTACGCCAACAAACGTAAAAATTCAACTGAAGCCATCTATGAGTAAAATACGCAATTACTTAGTTGCCAACCTTATAATACACTGTTTTTGAGTTATAAAACTGTCTCAAGATAAAAAACTCCCCAGGTATATTCTCTCAGCATCTCAATCATTGCTTACTTATATTGCATAATTCAATCTCCATTTACCTTCTTTTCCATATCTCCAATGTATATGCTTCCATTTCCTTTTGTTCTTCATTCCTAGGTAATGTATTTTCCCTAAAACCACATTATTACACTTCCTTCTGACATTTAGTTTTTTTTATAACATTATTTTTTCAATATTTTTATTTCCTGGTTCATGTTTTTACCCAGAGAAAGTAGAAGGTTGGTAGGTGAAGGGGTTTTAGTGGATAAAGGGTGGATGGGCTGCTTCCCTCTCATATTAAAATGCTTTTCTGCTTCCGATTTTAATATTATATTGAAATTCCAAGATTTATTTTTTTATACAATGTAATTTATCACACATGATTTTGTAGCTTAATATCATTTTTTTTCATCAAAGGAAAAAGAAGTTTTTGTAATCGTTGAAGAAAATCAATACAATAAGGTGTGGTTAGATTGAAAAAATAAATATCTGAGTCTCCAATAAGATAGGAATTTCCATTAAAGAATGAATTTTTAGACAATTTATCATATTCTTAAAAATTAAGCTGACGTGTTCTGATGTGGCCATCCACTTGACTTTACCATACAACCTGGCCCCTAAAATTATTTATAATCATGTATTGGGGGGGGGGGGTAGTTTTTGCATTTTTTACTTCTGGTCTCACGTTAATTATGAATAAAAAATTTGGTTGGGTTTGGTAAATGGCCAAGATTTTCATTTTTGACCCCCCTCCCCCATTTTGAGCGGTTAGTTTTTGCATTTTTAGACTTCTGGGCGTCCACTGATTATGTATACAAAGAGTTGAGTTTGCTCAAATGGCCTAGATTTTTATTTTTTAACCCCCCCCTCAACCGCCCTTAATTTTAGGTCGATATGCACCAAATCTCAATCTCAATGGACCAAAACTACGTGTGAAATTTGGTTTCGATATTCACACTAGTTTTTGAGCTAGCTCGTCCACAAAAATTTGGTAACGCACAGACTAACAGACAACCAGACAACCGGACAACCGGACAACCAGACTAACAGGCATTGTGACAAAACAATTATTATCTCAAAAAATATAATTTTTTCGATTTTCACTTATTAGAGCTTTTTTGTAGATCGAAATGCCATGGTTTAGCTCAATTTTTTCAATCAAAATAGTTTCAGCCGTTTTTGAGATATTTTGAAAAAAAAAGAAAGAAAAACCCCACTTTTTTCATGCACGATTACAATACTTGACCATACCCTGTATGGAAAAGTAAAAATCAAAGAAGTTGCTTGATGCAACATATACTTAGACATATTTGAGTAAATATACTGGTTGAGTTTGCTTACCTTGAGACAGTCTTATAACTCAAAAACAGTGCATTATATGAATAAAAGTTTATTTATATCAAAGGGGAAACTAAACTACGCTATTGTTTGTCGACCTAGAACAGGCTTTCAGGGCTATTTCGGGGTCAAGTTCTGTTTTTTAAATGGAAACCTATATGTTTCTGTACATATTCTGAATCCACAAAAAAACTGAACAACTTTCATTAAAACTATTTCTTTATACCACATCAATTTAAAAAATTTTAAATCAATTAGATCTTAAAAGAAAATTCTAATAATTATTTTTAACAATCATTCAACTTAATTATCAGATAATAATGATCAAATATTTAACTATTAAATAAATAATTTAATAATAATTAATAATTTAATTATTTTGCAACACTATTCTGAGAGATTCCAGAGTGTATCGTAAGTCTTCTGGATGAATTCCAGTTCCAATTTCTTTTGTTTTTTAACAGATTTATAACACGATAAAATGAAGTTTTCGAGGGTGTATTCCTATGACGAAAACGCTCGGCATCCATTTAAATGGCAGCCCTTAACACTTCTTCCAAATTCACCGAATAAATTAAATCATCACTTGTTCATTGATGTTTCCTTCCAATTCTAGTATACATGTATCGGTTCTCTTGAAACAACAAGTGATTTGGTTTTCTGACTGAGATTGCCATATTAAATTTCTTAGCTTTAATGTTGAACCTATGGAGTAATCTTTACAGGTTATCTTCCAAGTGGGCAATAAGTACAGCGTTCTCTACGTAGCATATAATGTTAATTTTATTATCTCCATAACAAATTATAATATATTTATTTTCAAATAAACTGCAACGGATCGTTGCTAAACTTTATCAAATTCATTTGAAATATTAATATGTTCTAGAGTAAAGTACTTTAAAATATAATTTTACTAAAAACTTTATTTAACCTTTTTTGTGGGTCCCAAATGTACTTAATTAGGATATTAAATTTCATCAAAATTGGTTAAGTCATTTTCAAGATATTTAGAAAAAACTAAAAAAGTACTGAAATAAAGTACTAATGTTTGTGGACCGATATGTACCAAAAACTAATCAGCGCTTCGTTTTGTTAAAATACTGGTAGGTTTTCAATTTCAATTCAATCGGTGCAACGGTGTGGAAAAATTCGTGGACGAAAAAAACGATAACACACATACATACATACATCCCCACGCACTTCAAAATAAACTGCAACGGATCGTTGCTAAACTTTATCCAAATTCATTTGAAATATTAATATGTTCTAGAGTAAAGTACATTAAAATATAATTTTACTAAAAACTTTATTTAACCTTTTTTGTGGGTCCAAAAGTACTTAATTAGGATATTAAATTTCATCAAAATTGGTTAAGTCATTTTCAAGATATTTAGAAAAAACTAAAAAAGTACTGAAATAAAGTACTAATGTTTGTAGACCGATATGTACCAAAAACTAATCAGTGCTTCATTTTGTTAAAATACTGGTAGGTTTTCAATTTCAATTCATTCGGTGCAACGGTGTGGAAAAATTCGTGGACGAAAAAAACGATAACACATACACATCCATCCATCCATCCATCCGCACGCACTTCCAAAAAAAATGGCACTTTTTGGCCTCTCGGCGAGATCCCAGGTAATTTTTGGCAAAACCGTCACGTGCTAAAATTCAATCTCATTGAATACTTCAATTTGTGACCTTAATTGAGTCCATGGGTTCCGTAGTCTTTACCTGAGGACCCTTTGAAGTCGCGCTTGCCGCGAAAGCGATTCCAATACTTTCTCCCATGCTTCGCATTGGATAAAGTAAAAAGGAGGGATTTACATATTCTTGTCTAGGGGTTCGTCGTGCAAACATCGCCATCTTTACATCTTAACATACTGATTAAATCAGCTCTTAAATGCAACTCGTGTAATCAAAATACAACTTAGAACTAACATCAATTTAGTACATCAAATATCTATTTAGAACTGCGGATGAGAAACTGAACTTTCTCGTTTTCGTCTTAATTCTTATATCTACACGAGGCAAAACGAGGCGAGCTCTCATTGGCTAACAAAGCTGTTCGTGTAAAACACAAGCCACTAGTCCTGTTTCGTCATTCTGCCCGCGACGCTTGAGAGAACAGCATGCAACCTGCAAACCAGATGCCCTTTCGCAGGTACTAATCATGAATGCACAAGCAAGGGTGTCTTTATTTTAAAGTAAGTGGGTTTTCATTTTTCTATCGTTCATTAGATTCTAGCGTATGGGCAAACACATACATATTGAGACATCATTATTATTTTAAAAAAGCATTGAACTTCAATTACATTTAACCAATTGTTCTTTTAAGAGCTATTTTATTATTTAAAAAAGCATTTCAATCAATAGCCATTATTATGGATGCAATAGTCCTTTTGAGAACTAACCCTTTGTTTCAACATCTGTATGTGTTTGCCAATTTTTATTTCCCACTAAAATAATAATAATTAATAATAAGTACATTTTAATTAAATTAATACAGTTTATTTTATCTCAAGAAATTTAATTTACTATTAAAAAAAATATTATTTTTTATATTTTTTCTCCTGTCTTGTCATAAAGTGTGTAGTCAGCTATAAAATGTTGTTGATAAAAAGTGGGTTGAATGGGCGTAAGGGGTGCGGGGTAGAGGGTGGTGAGACATCGATCTTGTTGCTATCTTCATAGAACTACCGGGATAAATCATTCAGGGATCCCTTCTTTACACGTAAAAACCAGCTCGGCTAACCTATTTGTGTATAATATATGCATAAAATATTGAAATATTAAAGCCAGCCTAGTAATACATTTTCATTGGATAATCTAGTCCACACATTTTACTTTCATTTTTTATACCTAGTAAGTAAAAATGAAATGGCTTATTCTCCGGAAATTATTTTTTAATTTCCATTTTGAATTTTAAATAATAAATAATTTAATTAACAAATTAAATGTTCTTATTTATAATTAAAACAATTAAGAACTTATTAAATATTTATTATTTTAATTAATTTTCTTTTATATACAATAATTATATTTCAATAATTAATTAATAAGTACCTGGAGCCACCGAGCGATGCTCGGTAAATTTTGCTTCAGTTAATATCTATATATTAATCCCCGAAACCCCCACCCTCGCCCACTCACCCAGTTTTTGCATTTCTAGCCTTCAGTGGCCCACAGATTATGTATATATATATAGGTATATAAATAAATACGGTATAATGATTTTTTTAATTAAATAACAATTTTTGAGTCCATCAATTAAATTGTCAAATTAATATTTGTGGGATTTAAAACTCGATTTTTAATCAATAAAATTTATTATTAAACCAATTATTTTACATGAATTTATGCATACATTGTTTTTGAGCTTCGATTCCGGAGATTATTTCTCCACCATCGACTGTCCTTGATCATCTTTTAGTCCTTGTTTTTAATAAGAGGAAAAAACTAATTAAAGAAAAAACCTCTTTTCCGATAATTATTCCAATTCCATATTCTCCCAATATCCATCCTGTCGTACCAATCAATAAAAAAACCAATTATTTTACATGAATTAATGTATACATTGTATTTTAGCTTCGACTCCGGAGATTGCTTCTCCACCATCGAGTGTCCTTGATCATCTTTAGTCCTTGTTTTTAATAAGAGGAAAAAACTAATTATAGAAAAAAAAACCTCTTTTCCGATAATTATTCCAATACCATATTGCGGAAATTAATCCATCCAATACCAATCAATAAATTTATTAACCAATTATTTTACATTAATTAATGTATACATTGTATTTTTTGCTTCGATTCCGGAGATTACTTCTCCACCATCGAGTGTCCTTATTCATCTTTAGTCCTTGTTTTTAATAAGAGGAAAAATCTAATTAGATAAAAAAACCTCTTTTCCGATAATTATTTCAATTCCATTATTCCCCAATCAAGTCGATTGGTGTAAACCTCTCAATCAATAAAATTTCCCAACTTTTTAATATATAAAATAATTATAATGATCTTATTGTGGGATATAAAATTAAAAAACACAATTATTTATTAAAAGGAAATTGAATAATCTTGATGATTGCGTAAAAATATAAATTAAGTTTTATATCAATTTTTTTTTAATTATTTTGTATTTGTAATTAGTCATAACAAACGCTCTTTAGGCAGATTGCTGGACTCAGTAAGAGTTAATAAAAAAAAATAGAAATAATTTCAATTTTATTTTATTTTGGTTGCGATTAATAATCGACCTTTTTACCTGAATTTAAAATTTAAAATAATATTCATATATCGCTTTTAGTTGAATCAAAAAATTACTGATCATCGCTCGGTGTTCCAGGTACTAATACCTAATAATAACAATCAAATCAAATTAATTTTTAACTAAATGAACCGCACATTTTTAAGTCAAAAATTTATCAAATGAGTCTGAAAGTGAATTCTACATACAGTAGAACCCGCTAAGTCCTAATTTAAGGAGAACCCGGATTTAATGAAGAAATCTGAAATACTTTGTTGGTACAATGTTAAATTAAAAACATAAAAAAAAACGAACCCATCCGGTCCCTTCGCGCTCGTTATAAGCGGATTCGACTGTATCAAGAAAGTATTTTATTACAGTCGAACCCTTTTATAACGAGGACCGCGAATGTTTGACTCGTTTATGACCGAGTGTTCGTAAAAAACGAATTCGTTCAACTTAACATTGTAATTTTGTTTATTGGGCCTCCGAGGAGCGGGCCACCTCTTACAAAGATAAAAGTTCATTACACAAAGTGTATCCACAAACTTCACACTTTCAGCTTCAGAACAAATAAATTCAGATTCAGAGCGGGTGGCTGAGAGAGCCAGGATTAATCCTGACTCACATTTCACATTTCTTTTTTTTTTGTATTTACAAAAAATAATCATACGCTATTCGCTCCTATATGTTCTTCTGCCGAAAGAGTAAAAATTAAGGAAGAGACTCCCATCATCGCCTATTGCCACGATGTCTGGCTTTCTATTGCCCGCCGAGCTGGAGTACAAGTACTCCAACTCGACACGCATTCCCTTTTGAATCAAATCGTCGGCCAGACATCGTACCACAGCGTCATGCCCCTTAACCCGCCCATCCGCGGTTCTATCGCAAAATTGGATAATGTGCGCCGTCGTCTCAGTGCGTCTTCACCCAGCCCGGCACATCGGGGGCCCCTCCGGCCGTCTTTCACTGCTGGTTCTTACGGCTGAAAGAAGGGACCTCGATCTCAGCCTACAAAATTCTATTAAAGTGTTGTTTTTAATCACTCCTGGGCGCAGCATCCAATTGTAAGAGCTCTTTGCTCCCGCGCACATCTCCAAATCCCGGCCATCGACACTACCGTATAGGTATACCATAAAGGATACAATAAAAGAGTATGTCTTCTGATGGAAAAATGATTTATATACGTTTATATCGTATTATTGTTTTTCAAGCAAAAGAAACACTCTTTTTTTGTTCCTTTAATTTATAAAAATTCTGATACACTCGGCATAAAGAAACTTTCAATTTGACATTGTACCAACCAAGTATTTCTAATTCCCTCGTTAAATCAGGACTCGTTATAAGCGGGTTCGACTGTATTTTTGAAAAAAAAATAGTAAATATCACATATATCTGAGATTTCCTATATAGGGCTCATTCGTTCCTATTATAGGAATGTCACTGGGCACACCCTTTGAAAACCACACTGCTCTAAATTGATTAAGAAAAAGTTTGTAAAAAAAATGAAAGTTAAATTAAGAAAATTATTGTTTGTAAAATTAAAAACAAAAAAAAAAAAAAAAAACAGTTGCAAAGTTCAGTACACTGTCAGTAAATTTTGACAAATTGACAATTTTTTGACAGCAGATAATTTGAGATAGACAGCTGAAACTTGAGACATATACATAGTTTTAGTTTATATTAATATTATACAAACTTGTGTTGAATTTAATCATATTATTATTTGTATAATACTTCATATTTCTTTTGCTGATTTTTCGGGATTTTTTTTATTTGACATTCCGAAGCTAGAAAATCCAAAATTGAATCAGTTCTTTCTTTTATTACTTTAACATACAGGGTATGGTCAAGTATTGTAATCGTGCATGAAAAAAGTGGGTTTTTTCCTTCTTTTTTTCGAGATATCTAAAAAACGGCTGAAACTATTTTGATTAAAAAAATTGAGCGAAACCATGGCATTTCGGTCTACAAAAAAGTCCAAATAAGTGAACATCGAAAAAATTATATTTTTTGAGATAATAATTGTTTTGTCAAAATGTCTGTCAGTCTGGTTGTCCGTTAGTCTGCGCGCTACCAAATTTTTATGGACGAGCTAGCTCAAAAACTAGTCTGAATATCGAAACCAAATTTCACACGTAGTTTTGGTCCATGGAGATTAAGAGCTGATTAGATTTTGGCGCATATCGACCCAAAATTAAGGGGGTGGAGGGGGGTTAAAAATTAAAAATCTAGGCCTTTTGAGAAAACTCAAATAAATTTTGTATACATAATCAGTGGGACCTGAGAAGTCTATAAATGCAAAAACTAACCGTCCATAATGGGGGGGGGGGAGGTGTAGCGTCAAAAAATGAAAATCTTAGCCATTTGCCAAACTCAACCAAATTTTGTATACATAATCAGTGGGACCCTAGAAGTCTAAAAATGCAAAAACTAGCCGCCCAAAATGAGACCATGACAAATCGAATTGTCAAAACAAAAACCCTTTAACCCGTAAATAGATATCATCAAAATCGTTAGGGCCGTTTTCGAGAAACCGATTCTATATACCATATATACAAGAATTACTCGTTTAGTATAATAAGATTATTATTATTATTATATGTATCATTTCGAGTATTTGAATGTGACCTGGCTGACCAGAATCTGTTTTGAGATTGGCCTTTGCCATTTACTTTTTCTTTCGTTCTTTTTCTAACTTTCTCCCTCTCTGATTTCGGGGGTTGTGATTTATATACATGAGCTTGAGAAAGGAGATTTTGAATGTCTCGGAGCTCCGTTGGGGAAACAGCCCATCCCAAATGCTGTCATCGATATGCACCCGGAGGGCACACCGAAAAAGAAAATCCAAAACGAAATCCGCCCTCCCCTATTTCTATCCACCCACGCACCCAACCCTCTCTATTTGGCGGGCAGAAAAATCAAAAGAATATTTTTGTTTTTTCTCTTTTAGTGAGTTTCTCAAGAGAAATGAAAGGATCGTTAGCAACAACATGTTGCGACGATAAATGAGCTCAGACAGTTAGTTAGGGGGTGGAAACGAGCAGGAGGGGGGGGTTGTCGGGGGTGCGACTGATGGAGGGTAACATTTGCACGAAATTGCCCTACGATTCATTTTATTTTCTTATACGCGAATAAATAAATAAATGTCGGGGATTAGAAGAAGGCTATGTAAGAAAAAATAAATAAATTAACTAGTTTGTGCATTGCATACGATTTTCACTTAATTTGTTATATTAACTAATTCAATTGTTCATTTGAGACAGGTGGGTTTTCAAGCGCCGCTTTCTTAGGGCCAGTTTCATAAAAAAATAAACTGCAACGGATCGTTGCTAAACTTTATCCAAATTCATTTGAAATATTAATATGTTCTAGAGTAAAGTACTTTAAAATATAATTTTACTAAAAACTTTATTTAACCTTTTTTGTGGTCCCCAAGGTACTTAATTAGGATATTAAATTTCATCAAATTTGGTTATGTCATTTTCAAGATATTTAGAAAAAACTAAAAAAGTACTGAAATAAAGTACTAATGTTTGTGGACCGATATGTACCAAAAACTAATCAGCGCTTCATTTTGTTAAACTAATGGTAGGTTTTCAATTTCATTTCAATCGGCGCAAAGGTGTGGAAAAAATCGTGGACGAAAAAAACGATAACACACATACATCCATACCATCCATCCATCCATCCATCCGCACGCACTTCCAAAAAAAATGGCACTTTTTGGCCTCTCGACGAGATTCCAGGTAATTTTTGGCAAAACCGTCACGTGCTAAAATTCAATCTCATTGAATACTTCAATTTGTGACCTTAATTGAGTCTATGGGTTCCGTAGTCTTTACCTGAGGACCCTTTGAAGTCGCGCTTGCCGCGAGAGCGATTCCAATACTTTCTCCCATGCTTCGCATTGGATAAAGTAAAAATAATCCTCGGCTTACTCAACCCCAGGTTGAGAGTTACCCTGGAGTTCCAAACAATATGAATTTCATAAAACAAAATAGTGTCGAGTTAGCTCACCCTGAGTCAAGGGTAGGAAAATAGGTTGGCAACGGCCAAATTCCCTAGATTTTAGTTATTTAAAAAAAAAACAATTATGTTTAAATTTTTTTTGTTTTGTATTCATTTCATTCAAATGAATGAATGTCTTGTATTCTTTTATTATTTAAAAACAATCAAATTTTTTTTCTATTTAATCATATAAAAATAAAGTGGTAAAAAAGTAAATATATAGATACAACAAAACAGACAAATCATGTAATTTTAAAAATTTGAAATGTATTGAATAAGTGAATATTAAATTTTAGGACCAATCTTCAATTAAGCGTAAAAGAACTCCCAATTTCACAATAGAAGAGGAGAAACATCTTGTTTTTCTCGTTAATAAATATAAAAATGTGTTGGAATCTTAGCGTTCAGATTATGATGCTAATTTAAAGAAAAATAAAAAAATATGGGATGATTTGGCATCAGAATTTAATGCTGACTCCAATCGTTTCCAATCTAATTTTATTCTACGAAATAAATATAAAAATTTAGCTATTTTATTAGAAATATCTGCTTTCTTCGATTTTAGTTTGAAATTTTTTTAATTTAATTTATTAGATATTTAGGCACTTTTAAAATATATACCTATATAATGAATAGTTTTGTTTTATTCTAGTTCCGAGTTTACATAAATTTAAATTCTATATACATGTATATAGGTATATTTGAGCTACATTTAATATTATATACGCCCTTCTTCGGGTGTGGGTTGTCTCGACGAAAAATAGACCGATTTTATGACAGGATTCGGGGAAAAGATCCAGTTCCCTACAAATGCGCAGATTTTACTCGCCTGCATATCCGAAGGGGGAGAACTAGGGAAGCTGGTTCTTCATTTCCTTATATCACTGGGCTGTGATATTTTTTGATGAGTTTTTAGGTTGAAATTTGTTTTATTTTATTTTATTTTTTTTAATTTATTTATATATATTTTTTTTTATTTTTTTATTTTGTTTTTTGTAGAGTTAATGTAAATATATTGGCTGGCAAAACGGGTTTGTGCCTGATGCCAAGGGAAAAAAAGAAAAATAAAAAAAAATAATATTATATAAAAATAAATAATATACTTAACGATTTGTTTTGAATTATTTTGATTTGAAACTCTAACCTATAAAATGTTTTTCTAATGTAAATAAACATAGGGTTATCCCCAGGATAAAGGTTAACCCATCAACTTCGGAGAGTTAAATATAGGGGGGTTAAGTTTGAGATCACCCTATGTTTTTTTTATGAAACACATTTCGAGAGGTAACCCCAGGATGTTCCTTAGCATAGGGTCATCCTATTTTTATGAAACTGGCCCTTAGTGGCTAAAGCTTATTAGCTTAACTTATCAATTGCCTCTTTTTGGTTCGTATTTACAGTTTTATTTACAATATTTTTCACAATTTGATTTAATTTATGGGGGAACCAGGCCTCTAAGATTATAGGCCTCTCCCAAGAATATTTCTGAAATATCCAAAATATCTATTTTTGTTTTTTAACAACAAAATCCTGAAGGAACTAAATGAACCTGTGTTTAATTTGTTTCAATATAAACCAGTGGTTACCAACCTGAGGGCGATCGCCCCCCCAAGTGGGCGATTTGGGTTATCAGGGGGGCGATGAGTATTCAAAGAGGGGAAAATTAAAATACACTCACGTGCAAAGAAATGGAATCACTTCCCTTGCGAGTTATTAAATGTAATTTTCATTCTCAAATATAAATAATGTTATATTAATATTTTTTAGAAAAAATATTTAAATTTCTAATAAATTACAAAGAAACATACTGTTGTGAACGCGTAATTTAGAGTATTTTTTTCTTGATAATAGTATACTTATTTTTAATTGTAATTTTTGTTTTTCAGAGGATGAGGAACAAATCTCTAAATTGGGGTCCAATATTACTTCTTTCGCTATTTCAAGATACACCGAGAATTCTGCTTCCAAGGGCACTGCCTATCAATAATCGGTGCAGAAGCTAACTTCGGGCTCAAAGAAGACAGCCGGAAGGAAGGAGAATTGCTATCAAAGGAATTGGTTACCAAGGGAGGAATTCCTGAAATCCAGAAGATTACAAGAAACGATCATATAATCTTCACCACCAATGAGCGTAACCACCATACTGTTATTATTCTCACTAACAAATTTCTCTATCTATTGATATCAAGCAGCGATCAAATACATTTACATTATAGATATTAAATGATTCTAAACATTATCTCTATTATTATTGAAATTTTCCAAATCCTGCTCGTCCATTCAATTTCCTTTGTTTTTTTAATTTTTTGTTATAATCAATTTCCTTAATCCATTTTTATTTAATTTCACAGTAAAAGTAGTAAATAAAAGCATAGTAAATTCAGTCAATAATTTCAGATTTTAAGCATCAAGAGAGATACCCTGAGGTTACACCCACCACCAACTAAAACCAACAATCAGATTATCATTATACCCACTGAAACCTCTTTGAGTTTTATTTCATTCACTGTGAAACTACACACCCTTTACTTTATTAATTAATATCATGTTTCACCTAAAACCTACACCACTTTCTCTAAGTAAAAAAAAAAGAAAAAAAAATCATGGGGTTGAATACCGGCATACCGAATATTAAATAAACATACCTATACGTATATTCGGCCAGTCGTTTTCATCCTGTCCTTTTCAAAAGGATTATGTTCAAAAAACTTAATTAATTTTTACATTGTCAATTGAGAAATCCCACAAGAGGTTTCAATTTTCTGCTGGATAAATTTTTATTTACCCAAACTCTCTACTTGGCTGTCGTGACGAGGGCGTTTATAGCTGTTTGCTCGAGTCAATATTGTCACACTGAGAACCAAGGTTGAGGGTTAAAAAAAATTATATGATCTGAAATTGAAACCTCTAGTGGAATTTAAGAATCTGAATTCTTAAGCAATCTGCTAATTTAATAGGAAGCGATGCTCGGTAACTTCTTCCTTCAGTTAAAAGCTTTATTTTAATATTATTTTTAATTTAAAATTCTGATAAAAAGGTCGATTTTTATTTGAGAGCCATTTTCAAATTAAAAAAATACAAATATATCTATATAGTATTCGACCACTGTACCCCCCACCTCCACCCTGCTCTACCCCACCCCCGGAACCTCGCCCAACCTCCGGATCCTCCACCTTCTGCACCACCCACATCCACCCCAGCTCCGCATCAAGATCGCTTTCTCATCATCAAAACCTGTTAATAGAGTTTGTTTCATCAAAATCGTTAGAGCCGTTTTTAAAATTAAAAAAATAATACAAATATAAATATATATTTATATATATATACCGGGAAGACCGAGCTTCGTTCGGGTTTAGTTATTGCTTGACAACAACACACCACAATCACAATAGTTCTTCAAGGCCTTTGAGAACAATTAGCCCAACCCATTATCTGTCTGGGTACAATAGTAAAAGGAAAACCTTTTTAAAAACCTTAAGAATGGAATTTTTCTACCTGAGAATAATTAATTTGATTACGATAAAACCCATCAAAAACAATTTTGTCGAAGATGAGACCGTGACAGATCGAATAGTCACCCCCAAAACCCCCTAACCCGTGAATTTCATCAAAATCGGTTGAGCCGTTTTCAAAATAGAACTAAGATACAAACAAATATATAAATATATTAAGTAGATAGATATTTATTATTCCTTAAATCAATGGTTCTCAAGTCTCTCAAGGCTTTGGGGTACGCAAAAATCTGTAAGGGGTACGAAGTTAACTACCAAAAAGTATACAAAATTATATTGATATACCGGGTGAGATTTTTATCTTGAGACAGTCTTATAACTCAAAAACAGTGCATTATATGAACAAAAATTTCAAATAAAAGTTTTAATTGAGAAGCAAAAGAATTTAAAAATAAATAAACAATTAAAATAACCTATTTTTTCGATTTAATTAATTTGTTTATATTGTTGTGAAATCGATTAATAATAAAGTACCTGGCCACCGAGCGATGCTCGGTAACTTTTTACTTCAGTTAAAAGATATATATTAATCCCCGAACCCCCTTCGCCGTCCGAACCCCCTTCGCCCCCCGGACCCCCACCACTTCATCCCACCTCACCACCCCCGCCTACACCCTCACCCCACCCCAATTCCGCCCCCACACCCGAAAACACCTCCCTCACACCACCGCACCCCCAAATCTCCCCACCGTCACACCCACTCCCGACCCGCCCTCTCACCCAGTTTTTGCATTTCAAGTCTTGTAGTGGCCCACTGATTTTGAGTATATATGTATAGGTATATAAATAAATACCGTTTAATAATTTTTTTAATTAAATAACAACTTTTGAGTCCATCAATTAAATTGTCAAATTCTAATCTGATTCAGTAAAATACACGTTAATATACAAAGACGAATGCTAATTAAGGAGGTAGATTGTACCCGAAGTTCTTAAAAGTGTCACCTATGGCGCTGACTCTGTTGCGTACGGAGTAAATAGAAATAGCTAATTATAAATTAAATTGAATATTTAAACAAATAAATAAATAAACAAGTCAAACAACTAAGTGAAAACTGATCAACAGTAACATATTAGTTAAATGATTAGTAGAATATTTTAAATTTGTTATTAGAAAATAATTGCGAAACGCTGTTTGTTGTTCATCCTTTTTAACCGACTTCAAAAAAGGAGGAGGTTCTCAATTCGACTGAATTTTTTTTTGTGTCTATGTTACCTGACATCTTCGCCAATTGTGAACCGATTTTGATGATTTTTTTGCATTGGGTTCAGTCTAGTTTCCGATTGGTCCCGTTTTTTTTCATTGGTATTGGATCTTTTTTTCTATGTTTGTTTATGCATAACTTCTTTGTTTATGAACCGATTTCGATGATTCTTTGTATATTGGAAAGTACCTTAGGGGTGGTCCAATATTAATTTAGTCAAGTTGTGATGATATCATCAATGACGAATTAACGTCGATATCCAATTGTTATGAGCAAATAATCGAAATTATATAATAATAATTAAAATATTTTATAAAAAAATCTATCTGAAAACGTTCATTTAAAACCCGCAAACGTTTCTAAAGAATTTCTATATTTATGAATTTAATTTTATTATCATTTTCTGATTCATTTGCCCGACCTTTTCTCTTACGAGATGCATGCAAGGTATTATTTTAAGTCACTATTAATAACATCACTAAAAAGAGAAAAACAAAAATAATTTAAAAAATAAAAACCGAATTCAAAAAAATTAAATGCAACAAATAAAATAATAAAACTTAAAAATAAAATAAAATCCACTAAAAGGTATAAAATAATTATCTAATTTAGTTACAACTAAACGACGAAATATATATTAATTTAGAATTCCGCGGGGTAAACTCGCGAGCAAATCCACTCAACGGAATTTTTAACAAATTATAAGTAACTTTGTTTTTCTAGTATATTTATACAAATATAGAAAATTATCAAATTAATTAAATTAATCTTAAGAAATTCAAAGAGAAATTCAAAGATGTTTTTATAAAGCGAAATTTAGAGAATACTTAGCGAGACTACCGTTTTATAAGAACCATTGAGGTCCAGCTGATTCTCCATCCTGAACCAAGAGAGCGAAAAAAGATATGGTCCATCTATGCGCGGATTGATACCGGGTAACATCTAGATGGACCATATCTTTTTTCGCTCTCTTGGTTCAGGATGGAGAATCAGCTGGACCTCAATGGTTCTTATAAAACGGTAGTCTCGCTAAGTATTCTCTAAATTTCGCTTTATAAAAACATCTTTGAATTTCTCTTTGAATTTCTTAAGATTAATTTAATTAAGACGAAATATATATTTACATGAAATCACTTTTTGAAGTCGGTGCTAAACAAATTATAGAAGCGAGCCTACCCGCCAATCGTACTAAGTAAAATCCGTCGAGTTTGATTCATTAAATGTATATGTTTGGCACCGACTTCAAAAAGTGATTTCATGTAAATATGTCATCGTCTAGTTGTAACTAAATTAGATAATTATTTTATACCTTTTAGTATATTTTATTTTATTTGTTGCATTTAATTCTTTTGAAGTCGGTTTTATTTTTTTTTTTTTTTATAAAAATTATTGACTGATAGACTTGAAGGAGTATTTTCTGTTTGTCATGTTGCAAAATGCATTTTATTGCAAAGCGAAATTATTGACTTTTGAACAAAAAGCTTTATGAATGAAAACAACCCCCACCCCACCCCCTCCCAACCATTAGCGCCCCCTGGGTGGAAGAGGGTGGTATATCCAGAAGCCATTCAAGTCCAAGTCCTTGGAAAGTCAAGCTCCGGGATTTGAACGATTAAAGACTAAAAGCCTCGCTTAGACTATTGACTAAATGTCTTCTAGAACAACACAAGAACAACAGTAGCAGCAGAAGTAGAAGCAACCATGAAAGCTATTCAAGTGAAGAAGCCACAAAGAAGTCCAATTAGAAAAGAAGATGAAACATTCACTCACACTTGTAGGCTTAGTTCCGTTGAAAACAGCTTATGGAATTTTTACTTGTCTTAGGGCCAGTTTCATAAAAATAGGATGACCCTATGCTAGGGAACATCCTGGGGTTACCTCTCGAAATGAGTTTCATAAAAAAACATATAGATCAAGAGCTCACGACGGCCAGACCTTCGTTATTTTATAAAAGCTGAAAGTTTTTCTGTGCATGTCCCCTATACAGGTAAGAACGACCAGCGACTATAGAGTTTGGGTTGTGGTTACTTTGGCAGGTAACAGGTAATAAAGGTGTATAAAATAGTACTTTAAATTCGTTAAAGTATAAAGCTCAATTTCTTTATATTTTCTTCAGGATAACTTTAGAAATCTCGTCATCCATTGCCGGACACTTATGACAGTTGCTACCCCTGCCAGACACCCCTAAACTTTAATAAATTATAATTATACTTTCGTTATAATATAAAAGATAAATTTTATATATGTTACTTGGCGACCTATAAAAAAATGTTACCTCAATAGGCGGACAGTTTTAATGGTTTTTACATAGATTTTTGACATTTCGGTTATTATTGATAACCATTGGTGAAGACATGGAGGAATCGACTTAAAATCAAAAATAACCATCGATTCTTATCTAATACTAGAGGAATAACCTTATTGCATTCCATTTTTGTTGTTTTGACTATTAATGACAACTTCTACTGAAAACGTGGAAGAATCGACTTAAAATCAAACAGACTAAATTCTTTTATGGCAAACCACTCAAGCTTGAGTTTATTAAAGTTTAGGGGTGTCTGGCAGGGGATAGCAACTGTCATAAGTGTCCAGCAATGGGTGACGAGGATTTCTAAAGAATCCCGAAGAAAATATAAAAACATTGAGCTTTATACTTTGAGCGAATTTAAAGTACTATTTTGATCACACCTTTATTATTTGTTACCTGCCAAAGTAACTACCACTCCAAACTCTATAAGTCGCTGGTTGATTCTTACCTGTATAGGGACATGCACAGAAATACCTTCAGTTCTGAGAAATAACGACGGTCGTGAGCAGTCGTGGAGCTCTTGAGCTAATAGGGGTGATCTCAAACTTAACCCCCCTATATTTAACTCTCCGAAATTGATGGGTTAACCTTTATCCTGGGGAATGTCACTATTTTATATGAGTTGAAATATGAGCCCAAATATATCCTATATATATGTATATAGAATTTTAATTTATGTTTAATAATTTCACGCAACTAGAATAAACAAAACTATTCATTATATAGGTATATTTTTAAAAGTACCAAATATCTAATAAATTAATAAAAATTTCAAACTAAAATCGAGGAAAGCAAACATTTCTAATAAAATAACTAAATTTTTATATTTATTTCGTAGAATAAAATTAGATTGGAAACGATTGGAGTCAGCATTAAATTCTGATGCCAAATCATCCCATATTTTTTCTTCTTTAAATTAGCATCATAATCTGAACGCGTAAGATTCCAACACATTTTTATATTTATTAACGAGAAAAACAAGATGTTTCTCCTCTTCTATTGTGAAATTGGGAGTTCTTTTACGCTTAATTGAAGATTGGTCCTAAAATTTAATATTCACTTATTCAATACATTTCAAATTTTTAAAATTACATGATTTGTCTCAGTTTTGTTGTATCTATATATTTACTTTTTTACCACTTTATTTTTATATGATTAAATAGAAAAAAAATTTTGATTGTTTTTAAATAATAAAAGAATACAAGACATTCATTCATTTGAATGAAATGAATACAAAACAAAAAAAAATTTAAACATAATTTTTTTTTTTAAATAACTAAAATCTAGGGAATTTGGCCGTTGCCAACCTATTTTCCTACCCTTGACTCAGGGTGAGCTAACTCGACTCTATTTTGTTTTATGAAATTCATATTGTTTGGAACTCCAGGATAACTCTCAACCTGGAGTTGAGTAAGCCGAGGATTATTTTTTTTTTATGAAACTGTCCCTAAAAAGAAGAAGATTATCGTTATCTTAAAGCGAAATAAGGTAAATTTTAAGGAGTTAGGTGTTGGTTCTAGGTGAAACATTTTAATATAATAATAAAATTTGAGCAAGATGCGAGGTAGGTTTCACAAAAAAGAAATAAAACAAAATTGAGTTTTGAATTCGATATGTTTCGGGGGTGAGCCCATCATCAGGAGTCAAAGTAAACTGATTATACAATGGAAAAATAATTTTTCAAATAACAATTTTTTTGAAATGTATGTAGTGAGGGGAAAGTAGGGGTAAGAAGAGAAGTTGTTCTAATAACTAATATTTTCGTCAAATGGAAAACATTGAGTTTTGAACCAGCTGAAGGGAAAGCTCTACCTACTATTATAATAAAGAATGGGAACGTACGTGACAGGGTACAACTGGAAAAGTGCCTGAGAGGGTACAATTACCTTAATATATTCAATGTGCGAACAATAGAAGGAATATTTAGTTAATTTATTATAATATATAATCAATAATTGTATTTTTATACACTTCTAATTGGTTATTTAAAATATTTGAATAATTTGATAGGCCTATTTTAATTACAGTGGATTCTAAGAGATCCAATTTAAGGCCTTTTCTTTCGAAATGAATGGGGATAGGATTATTAATAGTGGCGGAATGATTGAATTCATGTAAATTAATTTCGAAGGGTGAGGTCGAATCTAAATTGATGTTATCGGATCTATTGAGACGATTAAGAGCTCATACATGCTCAGAGTAACGTATTTTGAATGAACGACCTCTCTGCCCTATATAAGAAGCCACACAATCGTGACAAATTAATTTATACCCTCCTGATTATACGAAATAAAGGTTAGCTTAGGATCAATTTTGTAATCAGGAGAACTTAAGTTCAAAGCACATCGACACCAAAATATAAACTAAATGGACACACTAAAAGAGTGTGTCTTCTGATGGATAAATACATTTTTTAAATTATTTATAACGAAACTATAGTGTCAAGTGCTTTGCCCTCTTCATCAGTCTATTATTTTCAATAATAAAAATAATTGTTTCACCTTGAACCAACATCTAACTCTTTAAAAATTACTACAGTAGAGTCCCGAAAACTCAGCACTCGATAACCCGGCAGTCTGGATAACTCGGCCACTCCCTGGCAGGTAAATTAGTGTACACTGTGTATTAGGGTGGTCCTTATTTTGAGTATTTTCGAATTTTTATGCTGACAAGGGCTCATTTGGTTTGAAATAAATAAAAGAAAAATATCCCCCAAGTTTCAAATCTCTATCTCAATTATAACCTGTGCCCCCCGCGATGTAAGTTTCTCCTTTAAATAACAGTACCTGGCCACCGAGCGATGCTCGGTAACTTTTTGTTTCAGTTAATAGCTATATATTAATCACCGAAACCCCCCCCCGTCCCCCCACCAATTTATCCCACCTCCTGCACCGCCACTCTTGAAACCCCGTACCTCCCCCCGACCCACCACCACTGCATCCCACCTCCTGCACCCCCACATCTACCCCCACCCCCGCCCAAGTCACCCAGTTTTTGGATTTCTAGCCTTCAGTGGCCCACAGATTATGTATATATAGGTATACGAGTATAAATACAGTATAATTTTTTTTTAAATTAAATAACGATTTTTGAGTTCATCAATTAAATTGTTAAATTAATATTTGTAGGATTTAAAACACGATTTTTAATCAATTAGATTTTTTTTTTTTTTTATATAAATTTTATTAAACCAATTATTTTACATTAATTAATGTATACATTGTATTTTTGCTTCGATTCCGGAGATTACTTCTCCACCATCGAGTGTCCTTATTCATCTTTAGTCCTTGTTTTTAATAAGAGGAAAAATCTAATTAGATAAAAAAAACCTCTTTTCCGATAATTATTTCAATTCCATTATTCCCCAATCAAGTCGATTGGTTTTAATTAGTTCCAATCAATTAAATTGCCCAGCTTTTAATAAATAATAATAATTGTAATAATCTTATTGTGGAATATAAAATTAAAAAACCAATTATTTATTAAAAGGAAATTGAATAAAAAATGTAAATAAACATTTTTATCGAGACAACCACCTGTGAATAATTGTTTCAATTAACAAAAAAACCCATCAAAAACAACTTAGCCGAAGATGAGACCGTGACAGATCGAATGTCCAACACAAAACCTTCCTAACCACGTGAATTTCATCCAAATCGTTAGAGGCGTTTTCGAGAACCCGACCGGATATATACCATATAGGTATACAAATTTTGCTTGTTTAATATAATAAGATGGGGTTTTTGGCATTAAAATATTAATTTTTTATTCCGGCCAAATTAATGCTTCAAAAAATTTGAAACTCTATAAACTTTATCCTTATAATACTAGCTATCCATTAGAATTATTACGAATTTTAGCTATTACAATTTTGGAGTTACAGCTAGATAAAATACTGCTATATCTTGGCGTTAGTAAGTTATAGACTCCAAAATTATAATAGCTACAAATCTGTAAAAATTCTGAAGGATAGCTACTATTATAAGGATAAAGTCTAATACAGAGTTTCAAATTTTTTGAATCATTACTTTGGCCGGATTAAGAAATTTTGAATTATTAATAGGTAGCTACTTTTGTATTTATATATGTATATGAATACGTATGGTATTGTTTAATAGAAAAAGCGAATTAAATGGCTGAATCGGAATATTATTGCCTCTCGAATGAATTGACTTGGTTATTTGTAGTGGCCATATCCCATTTCCAAATGATTACAATTAAATGGAAATTCAGCTGAATCGATAGAGGAATTGATTCTGCATAATAAAGGCGGCTAATGACCCTTAAAATGTTCATTTGCTAACCAATATGTGTACGGTAATCAATTGCATCATACCGCTAATTAACTACACTTTTTAGTTTAAACAATAATATAGCTAAAATATTATTTTATTTTCTGCAATAATTTTACAGTGTTGTTCAGTAATTTTTTGCTTTAGTTAAAATCCATATATTAATATTATTTTTAACCGACAAGGAGGAGGTTCTCATTTCGACTGGATTTTTTTTGTGCCTATGTTACCTGATATCTTCGACCAATTGTGAACCGATTTTGATGATTTTTGTGCATTGGGTTCAGTCTAGTTTCGGATTGGTAAAAATATAAATTTCATTGTTATTGGACCTTTTTTGTTATGTTTGTTCGGGCATAACTTCTTTGTTTATGAACCGATTTGAATTATTCTTTCTGCGTTTGGATCAGTATAGCTCCAAGATAGTCAAGATACCTAATTATTTATTTATTTGTTATTATCAGACCTACTAAAGTCATTTTGCATCAACTCAGCATTAAGCTCTACCACTCCATCATCAGTAGAAATTACCTCTAATTAATTAAAATTCCAAATTTTAATTTATAATAATATTTGTAACACATCAATTCATGTGAATCAATTGTAATAGACTAATGAAGAGGGAAAAGCCTTCGAAACTATAGTCTCCTTATAAAAAAATTAAAAAAATTATTGGGAGGATTCAGGGGGCGTGTACTATATATATATTTGTATTTTTATCAGAATTTTAAATTAAAATTAAAATTAATATAGAGTTTTAAATCCCACAAACAGTTCACAAGAAATATTATTAAATATTAGAATTTGCCATTTTAATTAATTATAAAACTCGATAAATTGTTAATTAATTAAAAAATAATTAAACGGAATTTATTTATATATTATACCTATATATGCACAGAATCTGTGGGCCACCAGAAGGCTAGAAATGCAAAATCTGGATGCGGGGGTGGTGGTGGTGAATGTGGGAGTGTGCAGTAGGGGAAGGGTCCGGAGTGGGGCAAAGTGCGTCATTTTCTGTGGCGGAGGAGGGTGGGTCCAGGGGGCGTGTACTATATATATTTGTGTTAATACCTTTTAAATTAAAAATAAAATTAATATATAGCTTTTGACTGAAGCAAAATTTTACCGAGTATCGCTCGGTGGCTCGGGTACAATATCTATATATTTACAAGAATCTTATTATATTAAACGAGCAAAGTTTAATATATATATCCGGTCGGGTTCTCGAAAACGGCTCTAAAGATTTGGATGAAATTCACGGGTTAGGAGGGTTTTGTGTTGGACATTCGATCTGTCACAGTCTCATCTTCGGCTAAGTTGTTTTTGATGGGTTTTTTGTTAATTGAAACAATTATTCACAGGTGGTTGTCTCGATAAAAATGTTTATTTACATTTTTATTCAATTTCCTTTTAATAAATAATTGGTTTTTTTAATTTTATATCCCACAATAAGATTATTACAATTATTATTATATATTAAAAATTGGGCAATTTCATTGATTGGAAGAAGATGGATGGGGAGAGAGGGAGGAATTCAATCGACTTGATTGGGGAATAATGGAATTGAAATAATTATCGGAAAAGAGGTTTTTTTTATCTAATTAGATTTTTCCTCTTATTAAAAACAAGGACTAAAGATGAATAAGGACACTCGATGGTGGAGAAGTAATCTCCGGAATCGAAGCAAAATACAATGTATACATTAATTAATGTAAAATAATTGGTTTAATAAAATTTATAAAAAAAAAAAAAAAAATTTCATTGATTAAAAATCGAGCTTTAAATCCCACAAGTATTAATTTGACAATTTAATTGATGAACTCAAAAATTGCTATTTAATTAAAAAAACATAATTATACCGTATTTATTTATATACCATACCTATATACACATAATCTGTGGTGCGAAAGCTAGAAATGCAAAAACTGGGTGCTTGGGCGGGGGTAGATGTGGGGGTGCAGTGGTGTGGGCCCGGGGGGCGAAGGGGGTTTCGGGGATTAATATATAGCTATTAACTGAAGCAAAAATTTACCGAGCATCGCTCGGTGGCCAGGTACTTGCTCATTAATAGTATAAGATTTAAAGGACTGTTTTTCCAGAAACGTCGACTTTGGAAATTAATTTTATTTCCGTTTGATTGGTTAGATCACGATTTCCAGCCTTTAGCTGATAAGCTCTTGGAAATCGCGTCGTCTACCATTTTTCAAGCTCAACGGCTAAAAGATTGTTTCAAAAAAGGGGTTGGACAGAGGTCAGGGGCTCCAGGGGGTAGGTAACTAGCAAAGTGGAAGTTCCCGAGGGATTAAGCCACCCTCGCCTGCCCAGGGGGATCAGCCCCCTCTCTCAAACACAAATCTCGATTAGTCACGGTCAACACACCTTCTACACTCGTTTATATATACACACACACACACACACATACACATTCTTATAAATATATACATTTATTCTCATTAGAAATAGAAAGAAAAACAAAGAAACATAGAAACCATTTAAATTCTTAGACTTGACGGAAAAGTCTCGTTAAATAACCAGGTGGGTTCAGAAAGTAAAGCCTCTCAATCTGTGTGTTTTGAATCTCTTTAATATTGAGCAAATTAATTGAAACAATCAAATAAATGTGATCCTAGCACCCAGTGCAGTGGCGTAGCCATAAAATGTTCATGGAGGTGGGCGGAGGGGGGGGGGGGTCAATCCACAAAGCAAAATACACTACGGTGCAAAAAAATCGACCCACCAATAAAAACTTTTTTTTATAAAAATGATGAGAGAAGGAGTTACACCAAAAAGGTGCAACCCCTAAAGGCCTGGGTTGGCCCCTTCATCGTGAAAAGAAGAAGAAAGAATTTTATGGGCTGTGCGGGGGTCGAAGCTATCTGTGGATACGAGTCTTAAATAGCTGAAGGTTATAAGTCGCGGGAAAGATGGTGGCAGGGAGCGAGTTCCAGTCCCTGGAGGTCATAGGGATAAAAGAGTTGGCGAAAGCGCTTGTTCGACTTTTATCCAATTTGACAGCGAAGGGGTGCTGAGCGTTTGAAAACCGCGTGTTTCTCGTAAAGAGGGCATTAGGAGGGATAATTGATTTCAGCTCAACTGAACAGACACCGTGATAGTATCTGTAGTACAGGAAAGGGCAGAAACGGTTCTTCGGTGAGCCAGGGAGTCGAGTGAGTTGGTTAGAGTCGGGTCTCCTATTAGTTTAATTGCTCGCTTCTGAATCGCATCCAGTGTAGCAAGAGAATGCTTGGAGGCACCCCTCCACAGATGAGAGCCATATTCGAGACAGGGACGAATTTGAGCCTTATACAGTATAAGAAGTTGACTGGGAGTATAACAGCGTCTAGACCTAAATAGCAGACCAAGCTTGCGCACTGCAGCTTTAGCAGTGGTTGAGATATGGTCATTCGATGAAAGGTCAGACCCTAGAGCTACGCCTAGCATTGAAATTTTATCCCTAAATTCTAGTGAGTTTGAGTCGAATGATATGTTTGGGAGGTTTCTGTCGACGCGCCTAGAAATAAGGCAACACTGACTTTTCACTACATTGAAGTTAACTATGTTTTGGGATCCCCAGTTTTTGAGTTTGTATAAGTCTAAATTAATTGAGGAGGCAATGTCTGCACGGATTTTATGCGATGCAGGGGCGTTATGTACGGTGCTGTCATCTGCGTAACAATATACCGGATTAAATAGCAAATTATTTTTCAGATTTTTACAAATATTCATATAATTTGTTCCATTAACTCTTAAACTAATATATTTATTAAATATTGTTGATAATTTTTGAATTTTATAAAAAAAATAAGTAAAATTAAATTAAACGATACAATTACAAATTATCATACTTTCTCCTTTACTTTACATTTAAATAAAGTTTTAATAAAAGATCAAATTCCATTTGAAATATCAATAAATTGAATAATTTTGAATTAAGGATCATTGATAGAAAGATCTTCTTCTACTTCTTCTATATAGGTGCGAACACCTGTTTCTCCAACATATTACATTCAGTCATCAAATAAATAAATATAAATAGATAAAAGATTGAAGGTAAGCAACGACTGGACTCGCCTAGCTCTTACGCAGCTTTCATTCTACTGAGCTCAATGGATTGCCTAAATACAGGCGCACCAACCTCATGAATCAAGTTTAAATTGAGACCACACTTTGCTTTCTTCTTCTTCTTCTTCTTCTTGTCCTTTTATATAGGCGTGGAACAACCTCTTTTCTCCAACATATGTATATTCAGGGTCATGATTCCTCGACATTTCAGCCCCCGACTAAATTTCCTACTGACAAAATATCCCCGACAAATATACTTCAGACAAAACATGTCATGACAAAATTACCATTCCCCGCATGAATCTTATATAATGCAAACCGAACCTCTGAAAGTTTAGTCCGGGCGGGGTGTGTTTGGGGCTCCCATTTTTTCCTAATCAAACACACATTGAAAAACCAAACAGCCAATCGTCGGGCGGGGTGTGTTTCAGGCGCTATATTTTCGCCCAATATTATAAATTAAATGGGAACAATATCGATAATGTATTCGATGAAAGTAGTTCACGGTGGTTGTAAAAAACAGAGACGATAGAGGTTTTATTATTTCTTACATTTATTTGAAGAACCGATGTTTCGGAGATTTATTCCTCCTTCTTCAGGGTAACAAAAAGAAGGAGAATAAATCTCCGAAACGTCGGTTTAACAAATGCACCAAAATAATAAAACCTCTATAGTCTTATTTTAGCAGGCAACCACTGGACTGCTTTAATCAACATCCAATTGCATATTTATACCAGTCCGTCTCCTCTCAAAGAAAATCTCTATCAATAACGATAACGATTAATAACACTTTTTAACAAACAATCAATGTAATGTAATTATAGACGATAAAAAAGAAAATATAGATGATGTGTTTCGGGTTCCCATTTTTTTTCTAATCAAACACATATTGAAAACCAAACCAGCTAATCGTCGGGCGGGGTGTGTTTAGGGCGCTATATTTCCGTCCAATATTATAATAATAATTAATAACGATAATGATTAATAACACTTTTAACAAACAATCAATAATTGTGTAATGTAAACATAGACGATAAATAAGAAAATATAGATGACAAATACTATATTATAGATAGTAAAAATAATAAATTGTTAGCTACAAAATCTAACGACAGACAGCAGCACTTTCAAACGGCTAATTAGCCGCCAAAATATGAAAATCTGTTTATATTATTCAAAACCATGATTACAAGCTTCTCACTTAATCTCTTTTGTATTCCTCCTTATACTGGGGAATATTTTGTCAGAAGATATTATGTCAGGGGATATTTTGTCCTTGTATATTTTGTCGGGGGCTGAAAACGCGCGGTACCCAGGGTCATAACTCTCTTTCCATCTTTTCTTCGGTCTTCCACGGCTTCTGACCCCCCAGGACAATATTTTCGGGAGACGGTCCTCTTGCATTCTGCCTACCTGCCGGCAGCCCCAGCATCTTCTTTCTTACATGAACCTCAATCGACTATGTCTTGAAGACCGGTTATTTGCCTAAGGTGTTCGCTTACGGATTTTATCATGCAGGTCTTCAAATGGATGACTCTACAACTCTCATCTCAGTTGCCCGGGATAGCTGCTTTGTAACGGTTGTGTCTGCCCTGGACTCAGCCCCATATGCTAATTATCGGGCGAACACAGGTCTTATATATCCGAATTTTACTTTCGGCAGACCTAAACTTATTTTTCCAAACTAGATTGGACAGACACCTTCGAAATCTTTTGCTCCTTTGATGACTTGGTCGATTTTACTTCTTCCTCTAAGGTTTCGCCTGCTAGAAATCGGAACTCCCAGATAGTTGAAGCTTGGGACTTGTTCTATTGGACTGTTGTTGATGACTAAGTTACACCTAAGGGAAGCTTTTGCAATCGTCATGCATTTTGTCTTGGTGGTAGAGACTTGCATGTTAAGCCGATCGGAATTTTTAGAGTATTTGTCCAGGAGAATTTGAAGTCTCTCTTCACACTCCGCCATCAGGACCACGTCGTAAAGATAAAATATAGAAAATGGATATTTCTCAAGTTCAAGCTGTTCAAATTATGTGCCTAATTAATCGAGGGTTAAGTCAACTACAAATGCCAAGTACACTTTCAATAAGCAATAATTTCAATAATGTAATTTGTTCTATTAACTCTTAAACTAACACATTCAATAAATATTGTTGATAATTTTTTAATTTTATAAAAAAAAGTGAAATTAAATTAAAAGATACAATTACAAATTATCCTACTTTTTCAATATCACTTTACATTTAAATAAAGTTTTAATAAAAGATCAAATTCCATTTAAAATATCAATAAATTGAATAATTTTGAATTAAGCATCATTGATAGAAAGATAAAATATACAAAATGGATATTTCTGAAGTTCAAGCAGTTCAAATTGTGTGCCTAATTAATCAAGGGTTAAGTCAACGACAAGTGGCAAGTACACTTGCAATAAGTAATAATTTCAATAATGTATGTTTCTTTGTAAAAAAATTAAAAATGATTTACTGTTTAATAAAGTTTTTATTGGTGGCTCGATTTTTGTTACAACTTCAGTGTATTGAGTGGAATTTTTTTTATTATTAAACAAATAGCCTCAGTTAAATTGTGTTTTTACCCATGAAAGTTTTGGCCTAGTTGTAATTTCTTCGATCTTTTATGTTTTTGGGTATGCTGAATTCGAATCTAAGGTTTGCTAACAAAAATTTCTGTGAGTGAAGATTGTAAATACCAAAAAAGGTAAAAAAAATCTATTTTTTGACGGTTTTTTTGCTTACTAACTCAAAAACTATCAACTTTTCGTAAATAACCTTCTTTTCCAAAATGAAAGCTTATAAAATTTCCTACAAAAATCAGAAAAAAGTAGGGGTTTGGGATTTGCGGAAACAGAATAAACACTCGTGTGCCGAGGCTCACATGTTGAGAAACACTGTTCTAGAGAATACTGAATTAACTCATCTGAACTCGCTGCAAATATTTGATCAACAATAATCTTATTTTTTGAGGGGAAGGCAACGGTAAACCACTCCTCTAAGAAATTTCCACAGGAAAATTATAATGGAGAGAATATTTTCGGCATAAGATTAGCGACGGATTTCTCACCACCAGATGTCTATAGTGTCGTGCACGGAGCCAATAGGTTGACTATAGGTTTGAACTATTCGTGTGCCTATGTTTGTAAGGTTGACTTAATTTCGATGGGTGACCGGCGGAGGGTTTTTCTGCCGGTGGGGGACTGGGGGTGGTTTTCCGGTCCCCTAATTGGATAACTTGGCTGTTGGTTCGACAGCCCCCTCCTCGGCCCCTTCCTCTTCGCGCCTCTGTCCTTATCCGAAGGTTAATTTAAAGGACTTGGTTTAAGGATTAGATAAAGTTATATAGAAGAGAAGCTCAAGAGGTGTGGGGGTGGGGGTAAACTCTGCTCTTCTCGGACGAAACTCTTTCGAGACTAATCTCGATTTAAGTAGCTAATACCGTATAGCTTTTTGGCGTTAATTAAAAAATAAATAAAATAATAAAATATAGAAACAAATTGACAAGAAAACGAAACGGTTTTTTGATTCCGATTTAATTTGATTGGTAGTTATTACCTCGCGATTGCACAAATTTCAAGAAGTGTTTAAGGTAGTTGTATCGCGACAATATTAGTAAAAAGTTAATGCTAGAGTATATAGAACAGACATAAGTAGGGGAGACCGTCTAGTTGATATAGCCAAAATAACTTCCTAATGCGCAGACGCAGACAAGTGGCGACTGGCTTGTCTAGACAACCGATTGGTACTCTGCAATCACTCGTGATCACTTGGAGGAGGTTGTTTCATTTTTGTTAGTTGTGAACTAAAACTGTTTTTCATCGTCGAAAATTTTCACTACTGTTTTTCAATTATTATTGTAAGTTAATTTTATAAGATCAGAACGAGGCTTAATGAATCCGGTGGAAGACGGAATCCATTGAGAATGATGGTTATTTTTCACTTATAATTACACGAGAGCTTTTTGCCGAAGCAAGCTTGACATTTTAATGAGAATTTTGTTGCCTGGCAATTAAACGAAAAAAACTACCTGTGAAAAATTACGAAGTCCGTATGGACGAATTATTTTCTGGTAGTTTTGCAATTGAAAGCCAAAACTCGAGTAAAATATCAAGTTTACTTCGACCCAAAAAAAGCTTGAGTGTAATTCGGTAAGACAATTTAATGAATCAATACGTAAATCACAAAATTAACAAAATTAAGACATAAATTAGTTTATTTAATTTAGAGGAAAAGTACAATTGTTAAAATAATTGTTAAAAGTTACAATGTTGGTTGTCATGTCAGTGTTGCTAGACACCGATGATGCAGGCCTACTAGAATCTTAAAGCTAGGTTCAGTTTTGTCGCTGGAAAAGTTAGGTAAACTTTTTTCGCTGTCATAGTGACAAAAACACCGTTGCTTATGGGACTTTTAGTGTATGAATTAAATTGTCAAAATAAAAAAATCTTCATCATGGCTGTTAATTTATTTTGATCATGAAACGTTTCGGCTTCAACTCGACGCCATCTTCAGTCTGCAATTGCATTCAACATTACCTTTTACATTAAATTTGATAATTTATATCTTATAATTCACAAACATTATAAACAACATGACATGAATGCTGATAATTTACATGATTACATAATACATTTTAATGAAGTATGGTTATTTTTTAAAATGCTTATATAAATGTCATGATGTTTATAATGTTTGTATTATGTAATCATGTAATTTATCAACATTCATGTCATGATGTTTATAATGTTTGAGAACAAAAATTCCTAATTTTAATATAATATATTAATATTTGCTATAACCATTAGTGGGTTTTAAAATTAAAACAATTAAAAATAAAAGATAATTGAAAAAAATGTAAACAAACTTTTTTATTGAGATTTTCATCTATCAATAATTACTTTAATTAAGAAAAGATTAATTAAGATTAAATTTGTCGAGGTCCAGACCTAGCCAGATCGCTTTCTCATCCTTTCAAAAACTTTCAGTTAATAGAATTTGTTTTATCAAAATCGGTAGAGTCCGTTTTCAAAATAGAACTAAGATACAAATATATATACACAAACAAACAAATAAATATATAAACAATTTTTTTGTTCGTTTAATAAGAGTAGATATATGTCATTAGAGATTTTTTGCGGTTTTTCCGCGTGGGTTTGAGAGTTTTTATCGACGTTTGGCTCTCCTTTGGAGCCAATTTCAAGAGAGTGAGTGTGGCTACGTGGTTCGCCTCGTTGTCCAGGGGTTGTTTAGGCTAAGAACACGTAGATCACCCACTCCCTCACTTGAAATTGGCTCCAAAAAGGAGAGGCAAAACGTCGTGAACCCATCCGCGGAAACCTCAATGAATATATATTTATATATACAAGAATTGCTCGTTTAATATAATAAGATTACCCATTCTTACTATAAGCGTAGGTTTTACTGCAACATATACATAAAAATTACATTTTTTTAAATTTCGGTTTCGAGCGAAATCTTCCCATCCAAATTCTAAAGTTTAATAATTATAAATTAGAAAATTTTGTTTTAAAATTACAGAGAACAGTGTTTGAATTATTTAATTATTATGTTGAAGATAATATGATTTGTTAGGGATAAAATTTTTTCACAATTTGGAATAGAATTCAAGAATGGCATAATGAACGTGTGTCTGTGTGTGTATGTGTGTGTGTGGTATGTTTTTATGATAAGACCATAAAGCTAGCACAGAGCGCTTCCTTATCTCATTCTAAACAAGTGAAAAGGAAGCCGAGAAGACAAGAGGGGAGGGTTTCCACCCCCCGGGGATGAAATGAATAGGAAATGCAGTCCGAAACGGAAATTCCAACATTATCCTCCCTAGCACCTACACATTCCTCATACCCTTTTAGAAAACACACACACACACACAAAGACAAATAACTCTTTTCTTTACAAGAAATCGTACTATTTCTATTTTTTTTTTATCCATTTGTTGTGTTTGCTACCCCTGAATGTATTTAATATGTTAGACCGAGTAGAAAAATATTAAATGCAACAAATAAATAATACAACTCAAAAATCAAGTAAAAAGTAAAGTTTGAGTTGTTTGCCATGAAAGAATTTAGTCTTTTTGATTTTAAAGTCGATTCTACCACGTTTTCAGTAGAGGTTGCCATTAATAGTCAAAACATCAAAAATGGAATGCAATAAGATTATTCCTCTAGTATTAGATAAGAATCGATCGTTATTTTTTATTTTAAGTCGATTCCTCCATGTCTTCAGCAATGGTTACCAATAATAACCGAAGCGTCAAAAATCTAATGTAAAATTGTTATTTCTCGAGTATTAGATGAGAATCGATGGCTATTTTTGGTTTTAAGTCGATTCCTCCATGTCTTCAACAATGGATTACCAATAATAACCGAAACGTCAAAAATCCAATGTAGAATGGTTATTCCTCTGACTATTTAATGAGAATCGATCACTATTTTTGATTTAAAGTCAACATGAATTGTCAAAGTTAAATAATTAATATATCCAGTAAACACCAAGCCAGCAAAACATATCAATATTTCAAATGAATTTGGATAAAGTTTAGCAACGATCCGTTGCAGTTTATTTGTTATTTTAAGCCGATTCCTCCATGTCTTCAGCAAAGTTAACGGACTAAGAAAACAACGCAGTTGCTATGGTTACTTATAAAGTTTCCTCCCAAATTGTTATCGTTTCACAGAGAGAGGCCTATCCATTCTTACTTAAACAAGTTTAAATGAGCTATATTAAACTGATCAAATGAATAATTTTTAAAGAATTTAAAATAAAGATTAAAAAAGTACTATCTTACTCTATAGTAAAGTACTTTAAAATTTAATTTTACTAAAAACATTATTTAACCTTTTTTGTGGTCCCCAAGGTACTTAATTAGGATATTAAATTTCATCAAAATTGGTTAAGTCATTTTCAAGATATTTAGAAAAAACTAAAAAAGTACTGAAATAAAGTACTAATGTTTGTATGCCAATATGTACCAAAAACTAATCAGCGCTTCATTTTGTTAAAATATTGGTAGGTTTTCAATTTAATTTCAATTTATTTAAAAAGTTTATTAAATGAGTTCAGAATTTCTATGCGGACCATTATAAGTACTCCACGGAAAACCAGTTTCCGACAGGTGGCCACATTCCTTTTTTATTTCTTTTAAGCTTTTGATTCAAAATACACCGTTTATATTTCATCATCCAAAATAGTAATTGGAGACTCGTAGAAGGTCCACACTGTTCCTTAGGCCAAGGTTTCCGTTTTGTGTATAATTGTGATTTGTGTGAAATTTGAGGTGTTTCGGGAAAAATTTATAACAGATGTTAGGTTAGAAGAAAAACTATTTGGTAAGTTTTTTTATGTGTGTTTAATATGGTGTACTGTTTGCGCTGCAAAGGTTTCGGACGGAACAGTCCTTCTTCAGCACCTGTTGATTCACAGATTGTCCGGTCCAGTCCTAGCGCTCACCGCTAGATGGCTCTGCGACCTCATACATAGTAGTTTGTTCAAATAAACAATACTTTAATATTAGTAATAATACTTTAAGTAAATGTCCGGTCCAGTCCTAGCGCTCACCGCCAGATGGCTTCTGCGACCTCATACATAGTAGTTTGTTCAAATAAACAATACTTTAATATTAGTAATAATACTTTAAGTAAATGTCCGGTCCAGTCCTAGCGCTCATCGCTAGATGGCTCTGCGACCTCATACATAATAGTTTGTTCAAATAAACAATACTTTAATATTAGTAATAATACTTTAAGTAAACAACAGTCAAATTGTCAAACACACTGTACACTACATAAATCAATCTATTTATAATGAAATAATAAATCAATGAATTATTGAGAGACGAGTTGGCGCGTGTAATCCCGTGAGCGATAATATTCGTTGAATGTTATATATGCGCCAACCCGGATCGAAATAATCCAGCTACCACCAAATCATGGTTTGCTCACATACTTTTTGTCACAGACTTCCGATACCTTGCTTTTCCTCGTGGTTGGAACCTAACAGTTGGGGTTAAGGGGCACTCCCCTTACCTTCCAACAACCAACCTCTATCATATCACTGATAGCGTTCACCCCCCACCACTAACACAGATTATATTTTTTAGAGCAAATAATACAAGTGTATCGTGTGGACCAAGTACAAACAATGATACATTAGTTGACAACAAAAGAAACATATCACAAAGAATTGAAAACTTTTCTTTAAAAAAATTAAAATTAAAAGAATTATTATTCCCTTAGAGAACACCTCAAATTTCCCATAGAACACCTCTCCCCCTTAATATTCCCTTAGAGAACACCTCAAATTTCACACATACCACAATTTCATCATCCAATTGAAAATGCTAGTTATTTTATATTCGTGGGTAATTCCATTGGCAAAGGTGAAGCTCGCAATTAGCGCTGAGGTTGTTTGTGCATCCACAAGGTGTCATCTCGAAGGCCAAGGCCTGAAGAAGGTCAAACGTCATGGTCACGGCCACTATATAGACCCAAGAGAAAAACCGAGACGCCAGTCTACTCCGAAACTCTTCAAGATGAATTGTCAAGTATTTTTTGTTATTCTCGCAATCTGTGTTGGGTTCTGCATCGCTGGTGATTCGATTCCGACAGATTCGCCCATCAATGGAACTTCCGAAGTCCTGAACGCCACAGTAAGTAATCCGAATCATTTCTAACTGATATTCTATGCAAAAGGGGACGTTATACTACTACTAACTAACCTTCTTTAGGGTTGTTCGATATTATACGAGTTTGAATTTTTTAAGGAGTGTAGGGGGTGGGGGTGGAGGTGGGGAACAAGGATGGTCAAAATGTTTTTCAAATTTGTATCCAAATGTAGACACAAATCAGAAGTGAAAAAATTAAAAAACTTAAAATACTGAACAAATATTGTAATATTTTGGAATTTTTTTAAGAAAAGGCTTCATTATAAAAACGCTGATGATATGGCACATGGGTAGGGGCTACTCTAAAGGTCAGGGGTTTAGGTAAAAATTATTTTTTGTAATAGCATATATATATTTTTTTATCATATAAAATTTTACTTTACCATACAAGGTATGGTAAAGTATTGTAATTGTGCATGAAAAAAGGTGTTTTTCCTTCTTTTTTTCAAAAATATCTCAAAAACGGCTGAAAGTATTTTTATTAAAAAAATTGAGCAAAACCATGGTATGTTGGTCTACAAAAAAGCTCTAATAAGTGAACACCGAAAAAAAATTATATTTTTCGAGATAATAATTTTTTTGTCAAAAATGTCTGTTAGTTAGTTAGTCTGTACGTTACCAAATTTTTGTGGACGAGCTAGCTCAAAAACTAGTAGGAATATCGAAACCAAATTTCACAGGTAGTTTTGGTCCATTGAGATTAAGAGCTTATTAGATTTTGGTGCATATCGACCCAAAATTAAGGGGGTGGAGGGGGGGGGTTAAAAATTAAAAATCTAGGCCATTTGAGCAAACTCAACAAAATTTTGTATACATAATCAGTGGACCCCAGAAGTCTAAAAATGCAAAAACTAACCGCCCAAAATGGGGGGGGGGTCAAAAAATGAAAATCTTGGCCGTTTACCAAACTCAACCAAATTTTGTATACATAATCAGTGTGCCCCTAGTAGTTTAAAAATGCAAAACTAACCCCTCCCCTACATGATTATAAATAATTTTATTAAATATTAATGTAAGTGAGGCCAGGTTGTATGGTAAAGTCAAGTGGATGGCCACATCAGAACACGTCAGCTTATTTTAAAGTATTTTTTTATAATCATTATGTCTTTCCTCTCAAAATACTTAATAATTTTCCAAAGTCAATATGACAGTTCTTTTCAACACGTCTCAAATACCAAATTTGTAATTTAAAACATTTGTAGTACCCTATCTAATAATTATTATTATTATTTGGAATATATTTATTTCTAATCTGTCTATTTATTTATTATTTTGAATAAAATTTTAATTAAAGTTTATTTATTTTATTTTAGAATCAAGAATTATTGATTGGACATCAAAATGGAACCGTAGATATATTTGATGCTACAAAAGCAGGCTCTCTTGCAGGAGTCAAGTATTGGTACAGTCAAGACCCCTCCTCTATTCGTAGTATGGATGGAAATAATTGGACTCCACTGCATTATGCATCCTATTTTGGACATTTAGCAATTGCACAATTTCTATTGTCCAATGGGGCAGAAGTCGATGCAATGGAATCTTTACTTAATTCAACACCCTTAATATGGGCCTCCGAACAAGGTGAGGTCACTATAGTGGAAGCCCTGCTGGACAAGGGGGCAAATATCAACCATCAAAATAAATACAACGAGACACCACTACATAAGGCAGTTGATAATAATAGATTGCCTATAGTAAAAGTATTGATAAACAGGAAGGCGGATAGAAGTATAAAAGATGATGAGGATAAAACGCCAATAGATTTGGCTAAAGAGAATGGATATAAAGCAATTGAGGATTATTTGTCGTCCCATTAAAATCTTGGTAAATAAATCTCATCTGTTATTAAATAAATAATTAAATCTACTCTTATTAAACGAGCAAAAATTGTTTATATATATATTTGTATATTAGTTCTATTTTGAAAACGGCTCTACCGATTTTGATGAAACAAATTCTATTAACAAGTTTTGAGGATGAGAAACCGATCTGGATAGGTCATCTGGACCTCGACAAATTTCATCTTAATTGATCTTTTCTTAATTAAAGTAATTATTGATAGATGAATATCTCAATAAAAAAAGTTTGTTTACATTTTTTTCAATTATCTTTTATTTTTAATTGTTTTTTTAATTTTAAAACCCACTAATAGGTTATAGCAAATATTGATATATTATACTAAAATTAGGATATTTTTTGTTTGTGACATTGGAGAGAGATGGAGGAAGAGATGATTGAAACCAATCGACTTGATTGGGGAATAATGGAATTGAAATAATTATCGGAAAAGAGGTTTTTTTTATCTAATTAGATTTTTCCTCTTATTAAAAACAAGGACTAAAGATGAATAAGGACACTCGATGGTGGAGAAGTAATCTCCGAATCGAAGCAAAAATACAATGTATACATTAATTAATGTAAAATAATTGGTTTAATAAAATTTATAAAAATAAAAAAAAATTTTGTTTGTTTTTAATTAACAGGTGTCTAAATAATAACATTACAGATGTGTTTACAAATAAAGTGGTTGAAGTGGCTTTTTTATATAACTTGATTTTGGAGCGTCGGGAATGTAAATATTTGTACCAAAATCTCATTTTAGAATAGAATAGAGTCTTAGTGCAATTTTCTTTCACCTGACCAGTTAAGGATTAAATAATCATATTGTTCCACACACACACACAGACCCACACACACTATCAGTATACAATTTGAAAATTATATAATTATTTCTCACGACGCGACGTTTCGTTTACCAATTCTAAAGATATCTTCATGATATGATTATCTAATTAATTAAATTAACATTTCGAGAAAATCGAAACATTGTGTAAAAAAATATTAAAATAACTTTGAAATATAATAATCTTCACTATCCCCGCTAAAGCTTCAGAATTCTATAAATTATATCTAACATTCTATATACCATACATGTATAACAATCCAATTAATAATTAATCGTAATTAGTATTGTTAAAGATTTTAAATAATTAATTAAATGTATCTACTGTTTATGTATTTACGAGCTTTCGTCGTGCCTTCGGCACGCCTTCAAAGCTCGGCCCCTCCGGGCCGGTGCCCTGGCGTGCAGCGCCTCCTTCCAAAAATTTGGTCTCACTGAAAAAAACCACACTCCAAAATGTATACCCGTGTAAAACTCCCTGAAAATACATAGTCTCTTAAAAGTTTCGGCTCATTTTCGTCCTGACACAGCTACAGAAATGAGGCTCTAGATGTGAATCTGGAAGTATTATTTTTTCTATAATCTACAGAATTGTGATATTTTTTATGTGGAAATAGATTTATTTAAATAAGTGGTATCAGGTGAGGAGGAGAATTATATTATATCATTTTTTTTTTAAATTTGGGATCGATAATCGATATAATAAGGCTCCAAAATATTTAAAAGAGATCAGGTGCTGTTTGTGAAGACAGGCTGCTCCATCCAGCATTGTCACTCTCGTAAGTGGGCAAGCGTGTCTTAAGTCGCTTAATTTTGTAAAAATCAAAAATAAGATTAACAAAATTTAGATTTTTAAAAAATTATAAAAAAGAGGCAAATTATTAAAAAATAAACAAATAATATATAAAATATAAATCAAATAAGATGTGATTAACTTCTTCTTCTGTGCGCAAAGAAAAGCGAATTGAATATTTAATTTTTGAGTGGTGAAGGGGGGGGGGGGGGGGGGGTAATAATTATCAATATATTTAATGTTTCTTAATTTAAAATCAATTGGAGTCTTTCATTTCGAAATTTGAGTCCAAATTACGATTATATTTCAAATTTGCCGCAAATATACCAATGGCGCTCTCTCTCGGCAGCATTACGTCAGCGTTGCGGCAAATTAATCTAGACAAATATATATAGTATTTATTATATATTTTTTAATTAATTGTAATGCGCCAACTCTGCTATTTTTCTTACTTAATTTCAGTTACACGGGAACCTGTAAATAACATTGTTATTTTGAATAAACACTTTTTATTTTTATTTTACATTTTTGTATTCTTCATTGAATACCTGTATTCCTGTTAGTACTTCTAATTTCTCAACAGACTTGTACGTTTTTTTGATTTTTCAAAAATTTCACTTTCTTCTTTAAAATACTGTCAAATGAAGTACTTTCGGGGGGGTGGCTCAGCACCCCCAAAAGGCCAAAGCAACAATAATATCTACTAATTAAAAGGTGTAGCTAGCATCTAGTACCTACACTCTGCACTTTTTTACCTGTTTTTTTAGATTAAAGACACGAATACTTGTTGAATAAAATTAAATTCACTTTAATAAACGTCATTCTGTGAGTATCTTGAAGAGTTAGACCCTAATTTATGCTAAAATTTTTGATAATAAAAACGCCTCCATTGGCATATAAATAAATAATCAATCTATAGAAAAAACAAATAAATAAAAAATCACTCAAATAAATAACCTACCTATTATTTATTATAATTTACAATTTAAATAATTTTATATAAAAAAATTCAAATTAAATTCTTTCTTTCCAGGGATATCAAAGAGCATAATATCGAAACGTGCTAAGAAAATCAACTGGTGTGTTCACCACACGACTTTCACATTTAAGTCATCGCGATACTACTAATTTACACCCCTCCTTCCTTTATTTCGTTTTTTACTTTACAATACAGGGTATGGTCAAGTATTGTAATCGTGCATGAAAAAAGTGTAGTTTTTTCCTTCTTTTTTTCAAAATATCTCAAAAAACGGCTGAAACTATTTTGATTAAAAAAATTGAGCAAAACCATGACATTTCGCTCTACAAAAAAGTCCAAATAAGTGAACATCGAAAAAATTATATTTTTTGAGATAATTATTGTTATGTCTAAATGTCTGTTAGTTAGTTTGTCTGGTTAAATTTTTATAATTTTTCTAATTAATATAACAAAGAATAATTGCTATATCAATGAAAATTGTTTTTGACAGCGCTTATTTGAAAAAGATATTTATCGCGAGACTACTGCAGATTACGCTATTGAAGTCTGCGGCGTCTTAAGTCTGGTTGTCTGGTTGTTAGTCTGTGCGTAACCAAATTTTTGTGGACGAGCTAGCTCAAAAACTAATGTGAATATCAAAACCAAATTTCACACGTAGTGTTGGTCCATTGGGATTAAGAGCTGATTAAATTTTGGTGCATATTGACCAAAAAATTAAGGAGGGTGGAAGGGGGTTAAAAATTAAAAATCTAGGCCATTGTACCAAGCTCAACCAAATTTTGTATACATAATCAGTGGGACCTCAGAAGTCTAAAAATGCAAAAACTAACCCCCCTCCCCTACATGATTATAAATAATTTTATTAAATATTAAATATAAGTGAGGGCTAGATTGTATGGTAAAGTCAAGTGGATTGGCCACATCAGAACACGTCAGCTTATTTTTTTTTTATTTTTTTCAAAATCGTTATGAGCCGTTTTTGAGAAAATCAAAAAAAAAAAAAAAAAAAAAAACAACGAAAAATCTTGCATGTAAATGTCCACTTCTGGTGTCAGAATTTCTATGAGAACCATTAAAATTACTCCACGGACCACCGGTTTCCGACCGCTGGCCATATCCCTTTATTTCTATTAAGCTGATTCAAAATACACCGTTTATATTTCATCATCCAATTGCTAATGCTAGTCTATATATATATATATTAAGGTTTTGTCTGTACATTGCTCCAAATCACGCCAAATTTTGGTTGCACACGTTTCAAGCAAAGTTATGAACGGAAACACCCTCAACAAAATTTCTGTCTGTCTGTATGTCTATATGGATGTCTGTCTGTCTGTTTCAGTGTTTTCCGAAAAGTTGGTCACGATTCACGTAAAAACGGCTGAAGGGATTATTATGAAATTTCATATTTATATCAGATGTCTTCTAACTTACGTTTTTAGCTATATAACGTTTTGATATTTTGACCCCAGAACCCTTAGGGGTTTGGGGGGCGTACGAATGAAAATTATCAAATAACTCCTAAACTATTAACTCTACGGCAAATTTTATGATAAACAAAGTTGTAGGGGATGTGATTTCTGACAACTTTTGTTTAAAAAAATTTCCCCAACAAACACCCAAAGAGGGGGGGGGGTGAAAAAATCTAAATTCTTGCCTTTGGAGCAAACTCAACCAAATTTTCTATACATAATCTCTGGGGCTCTAGAGAGCTAGAAATGCAAAAACTAACGATCAAAATGGGGGGGGGCAAAAAATGAAAAAATTTCTCTTGGGCCAAACTCAACCAAATTTTGTATACATAATCTGTGAGTCACTAGAAGGCTAGAAATGCAAAAACTGGATGCGGGGGTGGAATGGGGGTGGGGTGAGGAGTGAGGCGGAGTAGGGGGTGGGGTGGATTCCAGGAGGCATAGCGGGGGTGTGGTGCGCAGGGTTGGAGGGCACGGGGTGGGGTCCGGGGTGGATAGGGTGCGGGGTCCGAGGTGGGTGGGGAGCGGGTGGTGTTGTGGGGGCGGGGCGCCCCCTGGCTAGCAAGAGGGCCGCCGAAGGCGGGTCTTGCAGCTAGCTATTTTATATTTGTGGGTAATTCCATTGGCAAAGTCCAGGCTCGCAATTAGCGCTGATGTTGTTTGTGCACCACAGGTGTTATCTCGAAGGCCAAGGCCTGAAGAAGGTCAAACATCATGGTCACTGCTCCTATATAAACCCAACAGAAAAACCGACACTTCATTCCACTCCGAAACTCTTCAATATGACTTGTCAAGTATTTTTTGTTATTCTCGCAATCTGTGTTGGGTTCTGCTTCGCTGGTGAATCGATTCCGAGAGACTCGCCCATCAATGGAACTTCTGAAGTCCTGAACGCCACAGTAAGCCAACCGACTTTTGGAATGTTCACTCCACAGGAACACACACACACACACACAAATAAAAATATAGTAGCGATACATTTCGGTTTCGAAGGAATAAGGATTTGGGATAACATGGATTAAATTGGGAGAGGATTAGGAATAGGACATGATTCTCTGGATAAAAGAATGGGCAGGGAGGCCAATCCCTGAAGTAGGTCTGTACTTATTTATTCTTTAAGAACAAAGAAGTACACACTTACCCGTTACCCAGATATTAATATTTTATTCAACATCTTGAATTAATTTCGAAAATCGAACGTGCAATCCGGGAATGGAATTATTATTAGGAATCTCTAAATTATTTACTTCATCATCCAGAGTATGCATGAAAAAAGTGGGTTTTCTCCATCTTTTTTTCGAAATATCTCAAAAACTGTAGAAAGGATTTTGATTAAAATAATTGAGCGAAACCATGGCATTTCGGTCTACAAAAAAGCTCTAATAAGTGATCATCAAAAAATTTATATTTTTTGAGAAAACAATTGTTTTGTCAAAATGTCTGTTAGTTAGTCTGTGCGTTACCAAATTTTTGTGGACGAGCTAGCTCAACAACTAGTGGGAATATCAAAACCAAATTTCACACGTAGTTTTGGTGCATTGAGATTAAGAGCTGATTAGATTTTGGTGAAAATCGACCGAAAATTAAGGGGGGTGGAGGGGGGTTAAAAATTAAAAATCCAGGTCATTTGAGCAAACTCAACCAAATCAGTGGAGAATTAGTAGTACGATCACTTACGTGAAAAAAGAAAAAAATAATATTAAAATAACTTTAAAGTATTTTTTAAATAAATATTAAAATAATATTTTATTTATTTAATGTAATCGTGTTTAGAAAAACTCGAAAAAAATAAATATCAAAATTTTTAAATACTTAGGTACAGTAGATAGGTATTAAATAGATATCTTACCTTAACAACCAAGGTCTCGAGAATGGACCTGGGATGCTGTCTCCACAGGAACAGACTCTCACTAAATGTTAGTATTAGTAGGACGTTCACCTACCTGAAAAAAGAAAATAAATATTATTAGTAAAATAATATAGTGAATTTAAAGTATTTTTTTTTATACAAATATTTGCAATAAAATTATATTTAATATATTATCTATTTGAGTTGATTTTTTTAGAAAATTTTGAAAAAATTAATATGAAAAATTTAGAATATTTCATATTTATTTCATTATAAGAATAGAGTATTAAATAGATATCTTACCTTAACAGCCAAAGTCTCGGGCCTGGTCCAGGGATGATGACTCCAGATGGACAAACACACACACACACACACACACACACATACACTCACGCACAAATAAAAATATACTCGCGAAACATTTCGGTTTCGAAGGAATATGGATATGAGATAACAGGGATTAAATTGGGAGAGGATTAGGCATAGGGGATGATTCTCTGGATAAAAGAATCATGAGCTCACGTGGGCAGGGAGGCCAGCCCCTGAAGTAGGTCTGTACTTCTTTATCTATAATATATATGTAGCTAAGAAGTCCACACCTACTCGTTACCCAAGTATTAAAAACAATTTAGTATAAATAAAATTTTAAATTTTAAAAGAGAAAAAATTTAATTTTTAGGGCAAATTCTTGGGTTTAAGTAGAAATTTTAATATGTATATTGCGATATCAGAGGGGATTCTTTTTAATTAATTTATTTATTTCTATTTCATCTAAATGTTAGTATTAGTAGTACGAGCACCTACCTGAAAAAGAAAAAAGAACATGATATTAGTAAAATTATATAGTGAATTTAAAGTTATTATTTATAGAAATATTTGCAATAAAATTATGTTTAATTGTGTGAAAATAATCAAAAAAAGTATCTTGCAAAATTTAGAGTATTTCTTATTTATTTAATTATAAGAATTGATTATTATAAAGATATCTTACCTTAAGAACTAACATCTCATACCTGGACCTGGACTACTGTGACCCCACACGAACACTCTGCAACTCGCACTCAAGAATAAATATACTCACGATATATTTCGATTTCGAAGGAAAAAGCTTTATGAACACACGGATTAAATTTGGATAGGATTATGGATAGGACATGATTTTTTATAATTCTATGCAAATAGTTAATATAAGGGATGAAGGGTTGTTTAGAGGGGAAATGTTGTTTATTAGTGAGGGATGGAGTCAGCTGAGAGGGTGGATGATGATGGGGAGGCCATATTGTAACATTCACAATCGATGTTTCATCGATCACTACCTGACACTCACTGCCGAATCTCCCTATCGCTTCCCTCCTTATATACCTTCAAGTCCCTATCTCCCCCTTCAAACCCCCGACCACTGCCCCCTCTACCTCCCCATTGTCCCTATCTTCTCCCTCAAATTCCCCTTCATTGTCCCTATCTCTCTCTCCCCCTTATATACTCTTCGAGAGCAATTAGTGGAAGCTATTCTTAGCTTATATTCCGAGATAATCTTATTCGGATTAGCAATATACGTCATACTATTTTCACTAATCACCACGGACTCCTAAAATACGGGGGGCAACACCTTTCCGGTCCGTTGCGGATTTTTTGGACGCTTGTGATCACTTTCACCCAGAGAAATCCATTGTTTTGACTCTGGTTTGTAGAAATGGATCCATGTTTCATCCATGATTATGAATTGGCGCAAAAACTCATTTGAAATTCTGCTGGAAAGTCGTAACACGAATTCATTTTTGCTCCACTTTGAGCAAATGCGGCACCCATCGCGCGAAGAGCTTCTTCATACCCAAAATATCATGTATGATATTGACACACTGCGATACGACATCTTTGTGGTCTCAGCTAGCTCTCTCCATTTCACTTTGGGGTCGTTCAACATAATATCATGGATTTTTTTCGGGGTTTTCATGTCAGAGCTTTTTTGGGCGTCCAGATCTTTCAGCATCATTGGTGATTGTTCGGCCGTAACGAGAGTAAAAAAACCACTTTTGAATCAACTTCATTGACGGTGCAGAGTCCGCATAATACTTATTTAGCTTGACTTTGGTCTCGGTTATCGTTTTATTGCGTAAATAACAGTGTTTAATCAGAACACGAAACTCGGATTTTTTTCATTTTTAAAAAAACACGGAGGTTGGTTGCTTCTCACTGGTGTATTTTGTAAATGCGAAAACATGAATGGTTGAAATTTCGACGGCCTTCTAATGAAGAATGACGTTAGATTTGAATGGTTCACATTGGCCCATACTAGCCACATTTCTTAGAATTATTCCTGACTTTTTGATCTCCCTAGTATTTATTATTACTTTTTATTGTTAAAGGATAAATAAATTGAATTTCTTCTTTCCAGTAATTTGTTTTATTATTGAAATGGTTAATCCAAATATTTCGAGAGCGTTTGCGGCATCTCTTCATCAGTGGAAACTGTGGGACCAGCCAAAGAGGCAAGTCAGTGAGTTATGATTAATTACAGATGTCACGTACGCCCACTCCCCCACCAATGTGCCGACCCCATCAGTTTGTACAGAACATTGATAAAAGCTTGATTAAACAGCATATATATATATATATATATATATATATATATATATATATATATATATATATATATACAAATTCACAAACTGAGATAATATTTACGAGTATATACTATATCTATGTACATCTATTCACAATGAAGTCTGAATGAAATTTAAAACAATTAGTATTTGAGCTGGTTTTAATTCGAGTTGTTTTAAATTTCATTCAGACTTCATTGTGAATAGATGTACACAAGGGCGGATCCAGGAATTTTTTATGGGGTGGGGGGAGGGGAGAATGTATTAAGGTGCCCGATGTATATAAGATATACTTTTTATCTCGGAAGTGTGTCGCGATCGAATTGTCCAAGCGGGGGGGGGGGGTCGGAGACGCCGCCCCCACCCACCCACCACACACACACACATATATAGAACTTTATTTTAAATTTAAAAAAAAAATGTTTTTTTTTACAATTTTTTTTTTCCAGGCACGGGCCTCTATGGGGGGGCGGTCGCCCCCTCCCTGGATCCGCCCTTGAATGTACATAGTTGTATATACTCGTAAATATTATCTCAGTTTTTGAATTTGTGTATATATATAGATGGTGTTTAATCAAGCTTTTATCAATGTTCTTTACAAACTGATGGGGTCGGCACATTGGTGGGGGAGCGGGCGAGTACCTTTGACATCTGTAATTAATAATAACTCACTGACTTGCCTCTTAGGTGGTCCCACAGTTTCCACTGAGGAAGAGATGCCGCAAGCGCTCTTGAAATATTTGGATTGACCATTTGAATAATAAAATGAATTACTGGAGGGAAGCAATTCAATTTATTTATCCTTTAACAATAAAAAATTAATATATCCAGTACACACCAAGCCAGCAAAATTCTTATGAATTTATTATTATATTTGGAATAAAATTTTAATTAAAGTTTATTTATTTTATTTTAGAATCAAGAATTGGTTGGACATCAAGATGGAACCGTAGATATATTTGATGCATCAGAAAAAGGTTCTCTTGCAGGAGTCAAGTATTGGTACAGTCAAGACCCCTCCTCGATTCGTGGAAAGGATGAAGTAAACTGGACTCCACTGCATTGGGCATCTAATAAAGGAGATTTATCAATTGTTCAATTTCTGTTGTCCAATGGAGCAGAAGTCGATGCAGTGGATTCTTTACTTAATTCAACACCCTTAATATGGGCCTCCGAAGCAGGTCATGTCCCTGTAGTGGAAGCCCTGCTGGACAAGGGGGCAAATATCAACCGTCAAGATATATACAAAGCGACTCCACTACATAGGGCAGTTATGTTTTATAAATTGCCTGTAGTTAAAGTATTGATAAACAGGGGGGCGAATAGAAGTATAAAAGATGATGAGAATAAAACTCCAATAGATTGGGCTAGAAAGGAAAAATATAAAGAAATTGAGGATTATTTGTCGTCCCATTAAAATCTTGATAAATAATCCTCCTCCGTAAATAATTAAATTAAAAAATCATATTGGTCCACACACACACACATACACTATCAAAATTCAATTTTAAAATTATATAATTATTTTTCACGACGTTTCGTTTACCAATTCTAAAGAAAGCTTCATGATATGATTATCTAATTAATTTTATTAACATTTCGAGAAAAGCGAAACATTGTGTAAAAAATATTAAAATAACTTTGGAATAATATTCATTATCCCCGCTAAAGATTCAGAATCCTATAAATTATATCTAACATTATATATACATTAATAATAATTAATCGTAAATAGTATTGTCAAAAATTTTAAATAAATAATTATAAACAAATAATTAAATGTTCTGCTTATGTATTTATTCATTATATATTTTTTCAATTAAGTGTCTATATATATGTTTCCAAGTTATATGAAAAAAAGCCACTTCAACCACTTTATTTGTAAACACACTTGTTTTGTTATGAATACACCTGTAATGTTATGATTTAGACACCTGTTAATTTTAAAAAAATGTCCTAATTTTAATATAATATAATAATCTTTGTTATAACCTATTAGTGGGTTTTAAAATTAAAAAAAACAATTAATAAATGAAAGATAATTGAAAAAAGTAAACAAACTTTTTTAGTGAGATTTTCATCTATCAATAATTAATTTAATTAAGAAAAGATCAATTAAGATGAAATTTGTCGAGGTCCAGACTTAGCCAAATTCTCAAAACTTGTTAATAGAGTTTGTTTCATCAAAATCGGTAGAGCAATTTTCAAAATAGAACTAAGATACAAATATACAAACAAATATATATACAATTTTTGCTCGTTTAATAAGAGTAGATTCAGGTATTGATAATGAAAGAAATAAACATAAAAATATCTGAAATATTTTACTAGATATATAAAATCTTCGGAACCCTTGAAAACTGATTCCAGCTTGCACTTGACAGGGTTATTTCAAAATAACTCAAATTCGGCTAAGATTCTTTTGATAAAAAAAAAAAAAAAAAATCAATAAACAATAATGTCGTTTCGGTCTTTAAGGAAGTATTATCATCAGAAAAATTCTACAGTATATAAATACATAATATTCGTATAAATGAGTAGTCGGAATCCTATTAGAAATTATGGACCACTAAATTTGCAATTTAAAACTTCGCGGACCACTATCATAACTTTTAAATATAGATATCCCGCAGGAATGAGGCAATTTGAAAAACCTTTTTTGAAATGTTTGTTTAGGCATGACTTCTTTGTTTATCAACCGATTTTAATGATTCATTTTTAGGAAAGAGGGTACCTTGGGGGGGGGGGGTCGGATAGGCTAGGCGGTAGCGTGTCATCCTGCTAACCATGTGGAGCCGGGTTCGAATCCGACTGGAGGCGCCCGGCTAAAATCTGACCCCCGGGGTAGGGACAGATTTAAATAAAATAAATTGTATCGTAAACCTCTTATGGCTAGAAAGGCCGAAAAGTCAAAAAAAGAGGGATTATAATAAATAAAATATTTTATAAAAAAATCTTAAAACATTCATTTAAAACCGGCAAACGTTTCGAGAGAATTTCTATATTTATGAATTGAATTTTATTATCATTTTCGGATTCATTCGCCCGACGCTTTCTCTTACGAGATACATGCAAGGTATTATATTAAGTCACTATTAATAACATCACTAAAAAGAGAAAAATAAAAATAATTTTTATAAAAAAAAAAAAAACCGACTTCAAAAAAATTAAATGGAACAAATAAAATAATAATAATAACTTAAAAATCAAACAAAATGCACTAAAAGGTATAAAATAATTATCTTATTTAGTTACAACCTTAGACCATATAAGATATAGACACGCCCTGGTGTCGATTTGGTGAGGCCAACATGAACTAGAGAACGTGACGTCATCAGCAGGCAGGAACAACGAGAATAGCATGGGCGCTATAGGAATTATTATACATTGAGATAAATTTATCGTAGTTTAGATTATTTATTTTGGATTCCAATAATCGCAAATTAATATTAAATTAATATACCAAAATATTTATTTATTTTTTTTAACAAAATGTTTTATTTAAATTACATATTTTACAATAATTCGGACATCGAGCAACACTCCCTTCCCATGTCCATAGATATACAACAATATATTTTATTATTTTAATCAATTGTAGGTTACCAAAATATTTATTAATTTCGAATGCTAAATCAAGTAAATAATTATTCCTTTTAAATACAGTCTTTTTTTTAATCAATTTCCGTCAGGAACATTCACCCAAGTTCATCATTTGATTTTACCAAATATTTTGTCAGTATAAAAATCGTAATTAAAGTAAGTCGAAAAAAATTCGCAATATCATATTTATTAATGAAAAATATTTGAAAAATTGAGTTTTGAGAATTCGATATATTTAATTTATTATTTAAAAATTTAATGACCAAATTAATAATATCTATTATGGGTAATGTTCGGGACTCGGTATTTGAAGCATACAAAGAACATATGTACGATAATGATATTGAATCAAATCATATCATTAATTTGATTAAAACGATTAGTTTTTATTATTGTAACATAAGATTATAACACCAAGGAGAATGTTTAAACACAGATTCGAACAGGATAAGGAGTAAATTTACTAAAATGATTTTGTTTAGTAATCAATGATTTTATTATAATAATAAAACTTGAGCAAGATGCGAGGTAGGTTTCACAAAAAAAGAAATAAAACAAAAATTGAGTTTTGAATTCGATATATTTCGGGGGTGAGCCCAAACTCAGTTTTCTTTGACTCCTGATGATGGGCTCACCCTTCGAAATATATCGAATTCTCAAAACTCAATTTTTCAAATATTTTTCAATTAATAAATATGAAATTGCGAATTTTTTTCGACTTACTTTAATTACGATTTTTATACTGAAAAAACAAAATTGGTAAAATCAAATGGTGAACTTGGGTGAATGTTCCGTCAATTGATTAAAAAAAAACTGTATTTAAAATGAATAATTATTTACTTGATTTAGCATTCGAAATTAATAAATATTTTGGTAACCTACAATTGATTAAAATAATAAAATATATTGTTGTATATCTATGGACATGGGAAGGGAGTGTTGCTCGATGCCCGAATTATTGTAAAATATGTAATTTAAATAAAACATTTTGTTAAAAAATAAATAAATATTTTGGTATATTAATTTAATATTAATTTGCGATTATTGGAATCCAAAATAAATAATCTGAACTACGATGGATTTATCTCAATGTATAATAATTCCTGTAGCGCCCATGCTGTTCTCGTTGTTCTTGCCTGCTGATGACGTCACGTTCTATAGTTGATGTTGGCCTCACTTCACTCTGTGTGGAGAGTGGCAGAGGGCGTGTCTATATCTTATATGGTCTAAGGTTACAACTAAACGACAAAATATTACCATGAAATTACTTTTTGAAGTCGGTGCCAAACATATACATTTTATGAATCACACTCGACGGATCTTAAAATCTTCTCCCTTTATTAAATAGATGGATATCATAATGTTTATTTTAAATCGCTATGAGGAAAGTACATCTGTTTTCCTGTTGGGTTGTTCAAATTGACTCAGTTCTGCGCTCTATATATACAATATATGTAGTTGTTTTTCCTTATAATTTTTTAAGATAAGAATTATTTACGTGTTTTGATTATTAAATGTAAATATATTTTTTATATGTACATTAATAACTTTAATTGCATTTATTTAGTGGGTTTTTTTACTTTTTTCTCAGCCACAGGCGGATTCAGGGTTAATTAAACGCCTTTGGAGTAGAAGTTTTCCTCGTCAGAGTATTTTTTTGCAACAAATCAATTGGCAATATTAGGTATATATTATAATTCTCTCTTAACTCGAATATCAAGGTCTGCAGAAGGGCAAGCGTCATACTCACCGCCCCTATATAGACTCAGCAGAGAAACCGACACGTCATTCAAATCTGAAACGCTTCAAGATGAACAGCCAAGTATTTTTTGGAATTTTCGCAATCTGTGTTGGGTTCTGTTTCACTGTTGATTCGGTTCCCATTCCAAGCACGACAGACTCGCCCACCAATGGAACTTCTGAAGTCCTGAACCCCGCAGTAAGTCATCCAATTTGTTTCTAACAGAAACTATTCTATGCCAGGCAAGGCATTCGAGAACTTCTAACTAACCTTCTTCAGAGTTGCTGGATAATAATTTAATTATACCGGGAATTGACAGAATTTACCATTTGCCATAAATAGCTTTGTTACTTTACCATACAGGGTATGGTCAAGTATTGTAATCGTACATAAAAAAAGTGTTTTTTTTCCTTCTTTTTTTCAAATTATATAAAAAACGGCTGAAACTATATCGATTAAAAAAATTGAGCAAAACCATGGCATTTCGGTCTACAAAAAAGCTCTAATAAGTGAACATCAAAAAAATTATATTTTTCGAGATAATAATTGTTTTGTCAAAATGTCTGTTAGTTAGTTAGTCTGTGCGTTACCATTTTTGTGTACAAGGCTTGCTCAAAAACTAGTGTGAATATCAAAACCAAATTTCACACGTAGTTTTGGTCCATTGAGATTAAGAGCTGATTAGATTTTGGTGCATATCGACCCAAAATTAAGGGGGAATGAGGGGGGTTAAAAATTAAAAATCTAAGTCGTTTGAGCAAACTCAACCAAATTTTGTATACATAATCAGTGGACCTCCAGAAGTCTAAAAATGCAGAATCTAGCCGCCCAAAATGGGGGGAGGGGGTTGAAGGTCATAAAATGAAAATCTTGGCCATTTACCAAACTCAACCAAATTTTGTATACTTAATCAGTGGGTCCCCAGAAGTCTAAAAATGCAAAAACTAACCGCCCGAAATGGGGGGGGGGGCGGAGGGTCAAAAAATGAAAATCTTGGCCATTTACCAAACTCAACCAAATTTTGTATACATAATCAGTGTGAATATAAAAACCAAATTTCACACGTAGTTTTGGTCCATTGAGATTAAGAGCTGATTAGATTTTGGTGCATATCGACCCAAAATTAATGGGGGTGAAGGGGGGTGGTTAAAAATTATAAATCTAGGCCATTTGAGCAAACTCAACCAAATTTTGTATACGAAATCAGTGGGACACCAGAAGTATAAAAATGCAAACCCCCCCCCCTCCATGATTACAAATAATTTTATGGGCCAGGTTGTATGGTAAAGTCAAGTGGATGGCCACATCAGAACACGTCACCTTATTTTTTTTACTTAGGGTGTAGCTTAGAAAGTGAAACGGAGCCCTGTTTTGTAGATGTCGCTACATATAGGGAGAGAGTTTATCGTAGTAAACAATTCAAAAGGATTATTATTTGGAATATATTTATTTATAATCTGTCTATCTATTTATTAATTGGAATAAATTTTTAATTTTTTTTTATTTATTTATTTTATTTTAGATTCAAGAATTGGTTGAAGATCAAGATGGAACTGCAAATATATTTGATGCATCAAAGAAAGGCTCCCTTGCAGGAGTCAAGTATTGGTACAGACAAGACCCCTCCTCGATTCATAGCGAGGTTGACTATTTAACTCCTCTGCATGCGGCATCTGCAGAAGGACATTTAGCAATTGTACAATTTCTGTTGTCCAAAGGGGCAGAAGTAGATACAGCGGATTCTGTAGCTAATTCAACACCCTTACAATTAGCCTCCTTCGGGGGTTATGTGCCTATAGTGGAAGCCTTACTGGACAAGGGGGCAAATGTCAACCATCAAGATAAATTCTCATCGACACCACTACATTATGCAGTTGTGAATGATAAATTGTCTGTAGTGAAAGTTTTAATAAACAGGGGGGCAGATAGGAGTTTAAGAAATATATTTGATAAAACTCCATTAGATTTGTCTATGGAGGAAGGACCAATTGAGGATTATTTGTCGTCTCTTTAACAACCTAGTTTAAGAAATATATTTGATAAAACTCCATTAGATTTGTCTATGGAGGAAGGACCAATTGAGGATTATTTGTCGTCTCTATAACAACCTAGTTTAAGAAATATATTTGATAAAACTCCATTAGATTTGTCTATGGAGGAAGGACCAATTGAGGATTATTTGTCGTCTCTATAACAACCTAGTTTAAGAAATATATTTGATAAAACTCCATTAGATTTGTCTATGGAGGAAGGACCAATTGAGGATTATTTGTCGTCTCTTTAACAACCTAGTTTAAGAAATATATTTGATAAAACTCCATTAGATTTGTCTATGGAGGAAGGACCAATTGAGGATTATTTGTCGTCTCTTTAACAACCTAGTTTAAGAAATATATTTGATAAAACTCCATTAGATTTGTCTATGGAGGAAGGACCAATTGAGGATTATTTGTCGTCTCTTTAACAACCTAGTTTAAGAAATATATTTGATAAAACTCCATTAGATTTGTCTATGGAGGAAGGACCAATTGAGGATTATTTGTCGTCTCTTTAACAACCTAGTTTAAGAAATATATTTGATAAAACTCCATTAGATTTGTCTATGGAGGAAGGACCAATTGAGGATTATTTGTCGTCTCTTTAACAACCTAGTTTAAGAAATATATTTGATAAAACTCCATTAGATTTGTCTATGGAGGAAGGACCAATTGAGGATTATTTGTCGTCTCTTTAACAACCTAGTTTAAGAAATATATTTGATAAAACTCCATTAGATTTGTCTATGGAGGAAGGACCAATTGAGGATTATTTGTCGTCTCTTTAACAACCTAGTTTAAGAAATATATTTGATAAAACTCCATTAGATTTGTCTATGGAGGAAGGACCAATTGAGGATTATTTGTCGTCTCTTTAACAACCTAGTTTAAGAAATATATTTGATAAAACTCCATTAGATTTGTCTATGGAGGAAGGACCAATTGAGGATTATTTGTCGTCTCTTTAACAACCTAGTTTAAGAAATATATTTGATAAAACTCCATTAGATTTGTCTATGGAGGAAGGACCAATTGAGGATTATTTGTCGTCTCTTTAACAACCTAGTTTAAGAAATATATTTGATAAAACTCCATTAGATTTGTCTATGGAGGAAGGACCAATTGAGGATTATTTGTCGTCTCTTTAACAACCTAGTTTAAGAAATATATTTGATAAAACTCCATTAGATTTGTCTATGGAGGAAGGACCAATTGAGGATTATTTGTCGTCTCTTTAACAACCTAGTTTAAGAAATATATTTGATAAAACTCCATTAGATTTGTCTATGGAGGAAGGACCAATTGAGGATTATTTGTCGTCTCTATAACAACCTAGTTTAAGAAATATATTTGATAAAACTCCATTAGATTTGTCTATGGAGGAAGGACCAATTGAGGATTATTTGTCGTCTCTTTAACAACCTAGTTTAAGAAATATATTTGATAGAACTCCATTAGATTTGGCTATAGAGGAAGGACCAATTGAGGATTATTTGTCGTATCTATAACAACCTGACAAATAAAACCCTCCCCCGTTAATAAAAATATAATTAATTGGCCCCCCCCCCCCCCACGACACACACTAACAATATACAATTTGAAAAATTAATAATTATTATTCACAACGTTTCCGTTTCCAATTCTAAAGAAATCTTCATGATATGATTATCTAATTAATTAAATTAACATTTCGAGAAAAACGAAACATTGTGTAAAAAATATTAAATAACTTGAATTCAATAATCACTATACCACTAAAGCTTCAGAATCCTATAAATTATATCTAACATTCTATATACCATACATATATAACAATCTGATTAATAATTAATAGTAATTAGTATTGTTAAACATTTTAAATAAACAATTAATTTTACTGATTATGTATTTATTCAAAATATATATTTTTTTAATTAAGTGTATGTACTTTGTTATTTTTCTTACTTAATTTTAGTTACACGAGAACCTGTAATTGACATTGTTATTTTGAATAAACAATTTTTTTTTTATTTTACATTTTTGTACTTTCCCATTAAATACATCTATTCCTGTTACTATTCCTAATTTCTCTACAGACTTGTAAGTTGTTTTGATTTTTTCAGAAATTTCACTTTCTTCTTTAAAATACTATCAAATAAGGCTCAGCACCCCCCCCCCCCCCAAAAAGTCCAAAACAACAAAATATCATACGAATTCAAAAACGCTGAGCATCAGCATCTAGTACACTCTGCACTATTCCCTGTTTTTTTACTTTCACGCTTATATTGAATACTAGCTTCAAGCCCGCCTTTGGCGGGCATTTTGCTAGCCAGGGGCTTCACCCTCTGGACCCCCACGTGACTGCTTTATTGATGTCTTATTAGTAACAGAGAATAAATACATATGATTGTTTTATTATAAATTCTTAAATAGAAATAATTTGAGATTCTATTTAACTGCAATATACACTCATAACAAATAAGATGAAACAAATATTTAAAATGTATTAAAAATCCACTTGTTATCATTAAGACGAAAATAAAAAAAAAGTTATATTATATGTAGGTATTATTATAGATAAGAAGACTTGAAAATTACAATTATTATTCATTTTGCTAGACACAAAAGTATATACAACCTATTTATAAAAAATTCTCTTATTCTCAAGCTTGAGTTGATTGACATAAAATAATTTAAACTTTTTCATTTTAAGTCAATTCTTCCACGTTTTCAGTAGATCTTGCCATTAATAGTCAAAACATCAAAAATAGAATGCAATAAGGTTATTCCTCTAGTATTAGATAAGAATCGATCGTTATTTTTGATTTTAAGTCGGTTCCTCCATGTCTTCACCAATGGCTACCAATAAAAACCGAAACGTCAAAAACCGAATGTAGAATTGTTAGTTCCTCAAGTATTAGATGAGAATCAATCGCTATTTTTGATTTTAAGACGATTCCTCCAACATAGCCCTCAGCAATGGTTACCAATAATAATCGTGAAGGGTCAAAAATCTAATGTAGAATGGTTATATCACTTGCAATTTGTAGTTCATATTGAAATTAATTCAAAAATAATTCTATTTAAGAGTCGAGGAATAACCATTCTACATTGGATTTTTGACGTTTCGGTTTTTATTGGTAACCATTGCTGAAGACATAGAGGAATCGATCTTAAAATCAAAATAGCCATCGATTCTCATCTAATACTTGAGGAATAACAATTCTACATTAGGTTTTTGACGTTTCGATTATTATTGTAACCACATTGCTGAGACATGGAGGAAACCATCTAAAATCAAAAATAACGATCGATTCTTGACTCTAATACTAGAGGAATAACCTCTACTGAATTTCCATGTTTGAAGAATCGACTTAATAATCGAAAACCGCTACTGAAAATGTGGTAACAATCGAGCTTGAGAATCAAAAAGACTGAAATTCATTCATGGCAAACAACTCAAGCTTGAGTTGTTTACCAAAAAAGAATTTAGTCTTTTTGATTTTAAGTCGATTCTTCTACATTTTCAGTAGAGGTTTCCATTAATAGTCAAAACATCAAAAATGGAATGCAATAAGGTTATTCCTCTAGTATTAGATAAGAATCGATCGTTATTTTTGATTTTAAGTCGATTCCTCCATGTCTTCAGCAATGGTTACCAATAATAATCGAAGGGTCAAAAATCTAATGTAGAATTATTATTCCTCAAGTATTAGATGACAATCGATTGCTATTTTTGATTTTTTAAGACGATTCCTCCATGCCTTCAGCAATGGTTACCAATAATAATCGAAGGGTCAAAAATCTAATGTAGAATGGTTATTCCTCGACTGTTAAATGAGAATCGATCATTATATTTGATTTAAAGTCAACATGAACCGCCGCAAATTGCAAGTGACATCTGATTAATAATAAAGAAATAATATACCCGCACACTGAAGTGGTAAAGCAATATAAAAAACCTACTTTCAAATAAACTTCGCAACGGATCGTTGCTAAACTTTATCCAAATTCATTTGAAATATTAATATGTTTGTTCCTTTATTATTAATCAGATATCACTTGCAATTTGTAGTTCATATTGACATTAATTCAAAAATGATTCTCATTTAATAGTTGAGGAGTAACCATTCTACATTTGATTTTTGACATTTCGGTTATTATTGTAACCATTGCTGAAGACATGGAGGAATCGACTTAAAATCAAAAATAGCCATCGATTCTCATCTAATACTTGAGGAATAACAATTCTACATTAGGTTTTTGACGTTTCGATTATTATTGGTAACCATTGCTGAAGACATGGAGGAATCGACTTAAAATCAAAAATAACGATCGATTCTTATCTAATACTAGAGGAATAACCTTATTGCATTCCATTTTTGATGTTTTGACTATTAATGGCAACCTCTACTGAAAACGTGGAAGAATAGACTTAAAATCAAAAAGACTAAATTCTTTTATGGCAAACAACTCAAGCTTGAGTTGTTTACCAAAAAAGATTTTAGTCTTTTTGATTTTAAGTCTATTCTTCCACGTTTTCAGTAGAGGTTGCCATTAATAGTCAAAACATCAAAATTGGAATGCAATAAGGTTATTCCTCTAGTATTAGATAAGAATCGATCGTTATTTTTGATTTTAAGTCGATTCCTCCATGTCTTCAGCAATGGTTACCAATAATAATCTAAACGTCAAAAACCTAATGTAGAATTGTTATTCCTCAAGTATTAGATGAGAATCGATGACTATTTTTGATTTTAAGTCGATTCCTCCATGTCTTCAGCAATGGTTACCAATAAAAACCGAAACGTCAAAAATCCAATATAGAATGGTTATTCCTCAAGTACTAGATGAGAATCAATCGCTATTTTTGGTTTAAAGTCGATTCCTCTATGTCTTCAGCAATGGTTACCAATAAAAACCGAAACGTCAAAAATCCAATATAGAATGGTTATTCCTCAAGTATTTGATGAGAATCAATCGCTATTTTTGGTTTAAAGTCGATTCCTCTATGTCTTCAGAAATGGTCACCAATAAAAACCGAAACGTCAAAAATCCAATATAGAATGGTTATTCCTCAAGTACTAGATGAGAATCAATCGCTATTTTTGGTTTAAAGTCGATTCCTCTATGTCTTCAGCAATGGTCACCAATAAAAACCGAAACGTCAAAAATCCAATATAGAATGGTTATTCCTCAAGTATTTGATGAGAATCAATCGCTATTTTTGGTTTAAAGTCGATTCCTCTATGTCTTCTGCAAAGGTAAGGGAAAGAAAACAACGCAGTTGCTATGGTTACTTATAAAATTTCCTCCCAAATTTTTAGAATTTCACAGAGAGAAGCCTATTCATTCTTATTTAAGCAAGGCTAAATGAGCTATATTAAAAGGTTCAAATGAATAAATTTTAAAGAATTTAAAAAATTAAAAAAGTACTCTCTTACTCTAGAGTAAAGTACTTTAAAATATAATTTTACTAAAAACTTTATTTAACCTTTTTTGTGGTCCCCAAGGTACTTAATTAGGATATTAAATTTCATCAAAATTGGTTAAGTCATTTTCAAGATATTTAGAAAAAACTAAAAAAGTACTGAAATAAAGTACTAATGTTTGTGGGTCGATATGTACCAAAAACTAATCAGCGCTTCATTTGGTTAAACTAATGGTAGGTTTTCAATTTCATTTCAATCGGTGCAACGGTGTGGAAAAAATCGTGGGCCAAAAAAACGATAACATACATCCATACATCCATCCATACATCCATCCATCCATCCGCACGCACTAAATGAAAAAATGGCACTTTTTGGCCTCTCGACGAGACCCCATGTAATTTTTGGCAAAACCGTCACGTGCTAAAATTCAACCTAATTGAATACTACAATTTGTGACTTTAATTGAGTCCATGGGTTCCGTAGTCTTTACCTGAGGACCCTTTGAAGCCACGCTTGCCCCGAGAGCGATTGCAATACTTTACCCATGCTTTGCATTGGATAAAGTAAAAAATTAAATGCAACAAATAAAATAATAATAACTTAAAAATCAAATAAAATATACTAAAAGGTATAAAATAAATATCTTATTTAGTTACAACTAAACGACGAAATATTAACATGAAATTACATTTCTGAAGTCGGTCCCAAGCAAACTATACCTATAAGCGAGCGTACCCGCCAAACGTACTAAGTAAGATCCGTCGAGTGCGATTCATAAAATGTATCTATATGTTTGGTACCGACTTCAAAAAGAAATTTGATGTTAATATTTAGTTGTAACTAAATTAGATAATTATTTTATACCTTTTAGTGTATTTTATTTGTTGCATTTAATTTTTTGAAGTCGGTTTTTATTTTTTTCTTAAAAATTATGTTTTTCTGTTAAATTCCACAAGCATTTTTCTATAAAAATATTTGTTTACCTAGTCAATTTAAATGAAATTATATAAAAATAAAAACATTTCATTCTGTTAAATTCCGCAAACGTTTCAATATAAAAATTATTAAGACTAAAAAGTAAAAAAATAAATTATAATTTTAAAAAACTGAAAAACACGCTTTTGTCAGTGATTCTCTAAAAAGTAAAAAAATAATGTAATAAACTAATAAACATAAAGTCAAAAAGTGGTGGGGCGAAAAAGAATGTAGTTTTTTAATTAATTTCGACAAATTGCCCCACGCTTTTTGACTTTATGTTTATTAGGTTATTACATTATTTTGTACTTTTTAGAGAATTACTGACAAAAGCGTGTTTTTTAGTTTTTTTTAAATTATTTTTATAGATAAATTTTTGCAGAATTTAACAGAACAAAAGTCACATTGATACATAGTTACATACATACATACATACAGGTGAAGCTAATATAAAGCGTGTAAAAAACGTTTCTTGTAGAAAAATCTTCTCCCTTTATTAACCGTTAGAGTGCCGACGAGCGCCAACGCGCGCGTGCGCATTCTATCCAAAATGCCACGAGCGCGTTGGCGCTCGTGAAATCAGTTGCTTTAGAGAGAAAAAGTCAAAAAAATCTGCTACTGACATTGTAATACATAAAAATTCTTGTAGACCAATGTCACATAAACACGCAGCCTTCCATTCAATGATACATAGACTAATAAATATACCTCTATCAGAAAAAGCATACTCACAAGAATTAGAGACAATTAAAGAAATCGCGGTAAATAATCGGTTACGAAGCAAGCCTTATAGACCAAATGTTAAATAAAAAAATTGAAAAATTAACCCTGGAATCAGTATATTCACAAAAGAATGAAAAAGAAAAAGAAAATCCTAGAATAGTTCTCCCATATTATGGACAAATTTCGGAAAAATTAAAACAAAAAATGAAAAAATTAGGGTTCAAAACAGTATTCAAAACTCCAATTACTCTAGGAAAAGATTTAGGTTCAAATAAAAAAGACAAATTACCAAATATAGAAAAAGAAGGGGTTTATAGTTTGAAATGCAAAGATTGCGAAGCAATCTATGTAGGGAAGACCGAGAGAAATCTGAAAATTCGATTAAATGAACACATAAGAGATTTTAAAAATAAAAAGTGCGAAAATTCTTTTGCAGAACATTTAAATTCAAACAATCACTCCTTCCCAGAAGGTATTAGATTAATAAAAGGAGAAAAGAACCCAAAATTAATTAGCGCAATCGAATCTTTAGAAATTTTGAAATCATTCAATAGAAATTCAAAACTCTGTTTGAACAATCAAATAGAATTATCGAATAGTAATCTGCTTAAGATGTTTGCTAACAAAAGATAAAAGAAAAAGAAAAGAAAAACCCTTCTTTTGTCAGCCTTTCTAAGGAGAAAGGAGAAAGGGAAACATATTGTTATATTTGAATGTGAACCCAGATAGAATGTCTTTATTAGTTCCTAGCCCTCCAGCAGTGACGAAGGAACACCAAGTTTTCAATATCCATATGATATTGACTCCATGAAAAACATTTATAATTGAAGAAAGACTGATGATGAAGACCAAGTCTTCGAAACTATAGTCTCAAACAAATAAATATATATATATACAGATATATCATCTCGATATATATGTGTGTATGTTTATTTGCATCAAGCAGAGGACAACTTCTTTGTTTCTCTTTGTGAATCAACAACTCTGCTACTCTCGGCAAAACAAAAACTTTTCAATTAAAATGCTATACACCTATTTGGATGAACGAAAAACTCTCAAATTTTGGAAAAAGGTTGTATTTGCTGTATTTGGAAGGATGTTGCTGAATGCATATATATTGTGTAGTGAGAAAAATATTGGCAAAAAAATGACGAGATTGAAATTTACAACGAGTATAATTGAAGATTTAGAAGAGAAATGGTTGCTCCACAAAAATAGACCAGAAACGGCTACTCCGACTACATCTTCCCCTCAAAGTTTTGGATTAGAAAAGTTACCCGGGCGTAATTTACGGCGCTGTGTAGTGTGCAGCAGCAAGGACTACAGCGCTGTGAAGAGGAGCAACTTGATTTGTGCCCGCTGTAAGAAGGGGCTCCATGGAGTCTGTGCGGTAAAGCACACATGTTAACTTTTTTACTTTTAGATTCCAGTTTTTGTTATAATTTTTGTTCACAATATATATTTCCATAATGTTCTTTGTATTTTATTATTCTTGTACAAGTTTTTATTAATAAAACACCGAAAAAATTATTAAAATTGAATAATTTTTGGAAGAGATACAGTTTTTTTTCGCGACAAGGGTAAAAGACATAAAAAACAAAAGATTTCTTTGGCATTTTTAAGTAGATATGAGTAAAAATTTTTAAGAAAAAATAAAAACCGACTTCAAAAAATTAAATGCAACAAAATAAAATACACTAAAAGGTATAAAATAATTATTATCTTATTTAGTTACAACTAAACGACGAAATATTAACACGAAATTACTTTTGAAGTCGGTGCCAAACAAACTATACCTATAAGCGAGCGTACCCGCCAAACGTACTGAAGTAAGATCCGTCGAGTGGATTCATAAAAGGTATATATTTGGCACCAACTTCAAAAAAGTAATTTCATGTTAATATTTCGTCGTTTAGTTGTAACTAAATAAGATAATAATTATTTTATAGTATTTTTAGTGTATTTTATTTGTTGCATTTAATTTTTGAAGTCGGTTTTTATTTTTTTCTAAAATTTTTATCAATGGCACTAAAACGGTTAAATAGATGGATATCATAATGTTTATTTTAAATCGCTACGAGGAAAGTAGATCTGTTTTCCTCTTGGGTTGTTCAAATTGACTCAGTTCTGCGCTCTATATATACAATATATGTAGTTGTTTTTCCTTATAATTTTTTAAGATAAGAATTATTTACGTGTTTTGATTATTAAATGTAAATAAATTTTTTATATGTATATTAATAACTTTAATTGCATTTATTTAATGGGTTTTTTTACTTTTTTCTCAGCCACAGGCGGATTCAGGGTTAATTAAACGCCTTTGGAGTAGAAGTTTTCCTCGTCAGAGTATTTTTTTGTACCAAATTAATTGTCAATATTAGGTATATATTATAATTCTCTCTTAACTCGAATATCAAGGTCTGCAGAAGAACAAGCGTCATACTCACCGCCCCTATATAGACTCAGCAGAGAAACCGACACGTCATTCAAATCTGAAACGCTTTAAGATGAACAGCCAAGTATTTTTTGGAATTTTCGCAATCTGTGTTGGGTTCTGTTTCACTGTTGATTCGGTTCCCATTCCAAGAACGACAGACTCGCCCACCAATGGAACTTCTGAAGTCCTGAACCCCGCAGTAAGTTATCCAATTTGTTTCTAACAGAAGCTATTCTATGCCAGGAGACATTCGAGAACTTCTAACTAAACTTCTTAAGAGTTGCTCGATAATAATTTAATTATACCGGGAATTGACAGAATCTTCTATTTACCATAAATAGCATTGTTATATATTGTAATCATGTATGACTTATTTTAAATTAGTACCTGGAGCCACCGAGCGATGCACGGTAACCAAATTAAAATAAACTGCAACGGATCGTTGCTAAACTTTATCCGAATTCATTTGAAATATTAATATGTTTATTCCTTTATTATTAATCAGATATCACTTGCAATTTGCCGTTCATGTTGATTTTAATTCAAAAATAATAATGGATTCTAATTTAACAGTCGAGGAATAATAATTCTACATTAGATTTTTGACCCTTCGATTATTATTGGTAACCATTGCTGAAGACATGGAGGAATCGGCTTAAAATAAAAAATAACGATCGATTCTCATCTAATACTAGAGGAATAACCTTATTGTATTCCATTTTTGATGTTTTGACTATTAATGGCAACCTCTACTGAAAACGTAAAAGAATCGACTTAAAATCAAAAAGACTAAATTCTTTTATGGCAAATAACTCAAGCTTGACTCTAGAGTAAAGTACTTTAAAATATAATTTTACTAAAAACTTTATTTAACATTTTTTGTGGTCAGCAAGGTACTTAATTAGGATATTAAATTTCATCAAAATTGGTTAAGTCGTTTTCAAGATATTAAGAAAAAACTAAAAAAAGTAATAAATAAAGTACTAATGTTTGTGAGCCAATATGTACCAAAAACTAATCAGCGCTTCATTTTGTTAAAAGAATGGTTGGTTTTCAATTTCATTTCAATCGGTGTGGAAAAAATCGTGGGCCAAAAAAACGATAACATCCATCCATCCATCCATCCATCCGCACGCAGTAAATGAAAAAATTGCACTTTTTGGCCTCTCGACGAGACCTCATGTAATTTTTGGCAAAACCGTCACGTGCTAAAATTCAACCTAATTGAATACTACAATTTGTGACTTTAATTGAGTCCATGGGTTCCGTAGTATTTACCTGAGGACCCTTTGAAGCCACGCTTGCCCCGAGAGCGATTACAATACTTTACCCATGCTTTGCATTGGATAAAGTAAAAAATACAATATATAGTACACGCTTTTTATGAATCAAATTCGACGGATTTTACTTAGTACGCTTGGTGGGTACGCTCGCTTATATAGTTTGATTAGTACCGACTTCAAAAAGTGATTTCATGTAAATATATCATCGTTTAGTTGTAACTAAATTCGATAATTATTTTATACCTTTTAGTGTATATTATTTTATTTTTAAGTTATTATTATTTTATTTGTTGCATTTAATTTTTTTGAAGTCGGTTTTATTTTATTTTTTAAAAATTATTTTTATTTTTCTCTTTTTACTGATGTTATTAATAGTGACTTAATATAATATCTTGCATCCATCTCGTAAGAGAAAGCGTCGGGCTAATGAATCAGAAAATGATAATAAAATTCAATTCATAAATATAGAAATTTTCTAGAAACGTTTGCGGGTTTTAAATGAATGTTTTAAGATTTTTTTTTATAAATGATTTTGTTTATTATAATTTCGATTATTTGATCATAAGAATTGGAGATTTGTGTTATGTCGTCATTGATCATATCTTCAGACCAAATTAATATGGTACCACCCCTAAGGTACCCTCTTTCGATTAAAAAAATAATTATCAAAATCGATTCATAAACAAAGAATTTATGCCTGAACAAACATATCAAAAAAGGTCCAATACCAATGAAAAAAACGGGACTAATGGGAAACTAAACTGAACTCAATGCAAAAAAATCATCAAAATCGTTTCACAATTGGCAGAGATATAATGTAACATAGACAGAAAAAATCAGTCGAATTGAGAACCTCTTCTTTTTTGAAGTCGGTTAAAAATTATGTTTTTTTCTTGGGCATGAATTGCTAAAGCTGTGTTATTTTTAATGGATTTTGAGACCGAAAGCTCATATCCAATCAATTTCACTTATCAGTCCGTCTCCAAAAATTACTCCAATCTTATATAAATTTTTACTTTACCATACAGGGTATGGTCAAGTATTGTAATCGTGCATGAAAAAAGTGGGTTTTTTTTTCCTTATTTTGTTCAAAATATCTAAAAAACGGCTTAAACTATTTCGATTAAAAAAATTGAGCGAAACCATGGTATTTAGGTCTACAAAAAAGCTCTAATAAGTGAACATCGAAAAAATTATATTTTTCGAGATAATAATTGTTTTGTCAAAATGTCTGTTAGTTAGTTAGTCTGTACGTTACCCTGCTCAAAAACTAGTCTGAATATCGAAACCAAATTTCACACGTAGTTTGGGTCCATTGAGAATATGAGCTGATTAGAATTTGGTGCATATCGACTCAAAAATAAGGGTGGTTGAGGGGGGTTAAAAATTAATAATCTAGGCCATTTACCAAACTCAACCAAATTTTGTATACATAATCAGTGGGTCCCCAGAAGTCTATAAATGCAAAAACTAACCGCCCAAAATGGGCGGAAGCGGGTAGAGGGTCAAAAAATGAAAATCTTGGCCATTTACCAAACTCAACCAAATTTTGCATAGATAACACTGCCCAACAATGAAAATGCTTCGGGCTCAAAAATAGCTGATTCTTATGTATTTCCACCTGCTGAATTCAAAAATCACCATAAAGATTACCGATTAGCTCTTGTTTTGGAGATATAATCGATCAAAACGGTGAAAAAGACCATTTTGACCTATTTTCGAGTTCCGTTAGATATTAAACAACAATATTTGAGATCACAATATTTTGTTGAACTAATAGAAAACAGCTTCCTCTTGGATTTACAAATTACCACTTGTTTGTAGCTCAATTAGAACTCGAGTTATAACTAAAAAACTAAAACTACGTGATTATAAAGGATAATAAACATTAATAAAGTAAAGGGAGTGTAGTTTCAGAGTGAATGAAATAAAACTCAAAGAGGTGTATACAATCTCAATATATTTCGGATTATTAGTCCATCATCAGGAGTTTACAGGTTAAAAACTAATCTGTAAATTCCTGATGGACTAATAACACTGGGCAACAAAAAAGAGGCAAGCTAAAAAACGACGATCTGATGAAGGCACCACATAAATCTCTTCAGACACGACCATCTGTGAAGTATTATTCCAGCAATGTAGAACTCTTAGAATGTAACTACAATTTGTAAAAAAATAAAATGCACTTTCAATGTTGTTAGCATATGTAATTAAAATGTATCTTTTTCTCTTGATCCGCCACCTACTGTATTTCACAGAAACTAGAGCTAAGAAAAATTTTTCATTGTCATATTCGTTTTTCTCAACCCAAAATTGGTAGGAATTGACTCATCAAGTGCTCGAAGCATTTAAAAATTATTTTTTGTTGCCCAGTGTAATCACTGTGCCCCTAGGAGTCTAAAAATGCAAAACTAACCCCCTCCCTACATGATTATAAATAATTTTATTAAATATTAAATGTAAGTGAGGGGCTAGTGTTGTATGGTAAAGTCAAGTGGATGGTCACATCAGAACACGTCAGCTTATTTTTAATTTTAGTTTATTTATTTTATTTTAGATTCAAGAATACCATACAGGGTATTGTCAAGTATTGTAATCATGCATGAAAAAAGTGGGTTTTTTCCTTCGTTTTTTCGAAATATCTCAAAAATGGCTGAAAGTATTTTGATTAAAAAAATTGAGCGAAACCAGGGCATTTCGCTCTAGAAAAAAAACTCGAATAAATAAAAATCGAAAAAATTGTATTTTTCGAGATAATAATTGTTTTGTCAAAATGTCTGTGAGTTAGTCTGTCTGTCTGGTTGTCCGTTTGCCTGATTGTCCGTTAGTCTGTGCGTTACCAAATTTTTGTGGATGAGCTAGTTCAAAAACTAGTTTTAATATCGAAAACGAATTTCCCACGTAGTTTTGGTCCATTGAGATTAAGAGCTGATTAGATTTTGGTGCATATCGACCCAAAATTAAGGGGATGAAGGAGGGGGGGAGGAAATGAAAAATCTAGGCCATTTGAGCAAACTCAACCAAATTTTGTATACAAAGTCAGTGGGACCCCAGGAGTCTAAAAATTGAAAAACTAAGACCAAAAATAGGGGGGAGGGGGTCAAAAATTGAAAATCTTGACCATTTACCAAACTCAACCAAATTTTGTATACATAATCAGTGGGACACCAGAAGTATAAAAATGCAAAAAATACCCCCCCACCTACATGATTATAAATAATTTTATGGGCCAGGTTGTATGGTAAAGTCAAGTGGAAGGCCATATCAGAACACGTCACCTTATTTTTTTACTTAGGGTTCAGCTTAGAAAGTGAAACGGAGCCCTGTTTTGTTGATGTCGCTACATATAGGGAGAGAGTTTATCGTGCTAAACAATTCAAAAGGATTATTATTTGGAATAAATTTATTTATGATCTGTCTATTTATTTATTTATTGGAATAAATTTTTAATTTTTGTTTATTTATTTATTTTATTTTAGATTCAAGAATTGGTTGAAGATCAAGATGGAACTGCCAATATATTTGATGCATCAAAGAAAGGCTCCCTTGCAGGAGTCAAGTATTGGTACAGACAAGACCCCTCCTCGATTCATAGCGAGGTTGACTATTTAACTCCTCTGCATGCGGCATCTGCAGAAGGACATTTAGCAATTGTACAATTTCTGTTGTCCAAAGGGGCAGAAGTAGATGCAATGGATTCTGTAGCTAATTCAACACCCTTACAATTAGCCTCCTTCGGGGGTTTTGTGCCTATAGTGGAAGCCTTACTGGACAAGGGGGCAAATGTCAACCATCAAGATAAATTCTTATCGACACCACTACATTACGCAGTTGTGAATGATGAATTGTCTGTAGTGAAAGTTTTAATAAACAGGGGGGCAGATAGGAGTTTAAGAAATATATTTGATACAACTCCACTAGATTTGTCTATAGAAGAAGGACCAATTGAGGATTATTTGTCCTCTCTTTAACAACCTGACAAATAACCCTCACCCGTTAAAAAAATATAATTAAATTATATAATTACATCCCCACGACACACACACACACACACACAGTAACAATATACAATTTGAAAATTATATAATTATTTTTCGCGACCTTTCGGTTTCCAATCCTAAAGAATTCTTTATGATAATTATCTAATTAATTAAATTAGCATTTCTATAAAAGCGATACATTGTGTAAAAAATATTAAATAACTTTAAATTAATAATCACTATCCCCTCTAAAACTTCAAGATTGTCATTTTTCTACCTGAAAATAATTACAAGAAATCATAAGTTGGTGTCATCTATTAAATTCGATGGAATGGAATATTTTTAATTATATGTCAGAGGGTTTGTTTTTTGCGGGATTTTCAATTAAAAAACTAATTATTTATTAAAAGGAAAATGAATAAAAATATAATTATACATTTTTATCGAGAAAATCACCTAAGAATAATTATTTCAATTAACAACAAAACCCATCAACAACAACTTAGCCGAAGATGAGACCGTGACAGATCGTAATGTCAACATAAAAAACACCTAACCCGTGAATTTCATCCAAATCGTTAGAGCCGATTTCGGGAAACCGATTCTATATCTTGTTATATTAAACGAGCAAAAATTGTATATATATACCATATATATATCCGGTCGGGTTCTCGAAAACGGTTCTAACGATTTGGATGAAATTCATGGGTTAGGGGTTTTTGGGTTGACAATTCGATCTGTCACGGTCTCATCTTCGACAAAATTGTTTTTGATGGGTTTTTTTCGTAATCAAATTAATTATTTTTATATGAAAGATATTAATTTGCCGATGGTAATAGATTCAAATTTACAAGAAATCATAAGTTGGTGTCATCTATTAAATTCGATGGAATGGAATATTTGTAACTATCTGTCAGTGGGGTTGTTTTTCATCCCCTCGGGAATCGAACCCGAGTGCCAGTAACAGCAATCCGGGCCACCTGGCTCACCTGCAGGATGCGAACCTCTCTGACATATGTACACGCGTAAAATATTTTACTCAAAGATTGTTATCATAATTTGTAAAATTTCGCAATATAGTGATTCTAAATTTAAACATATAGCCTTGCCATATAATTTAAATAAAGGTCGTTGAGTATTTCGAATTTTTAAGAGATTCAAAATTCGAAGGGCAGTGGAATGAATGACTTTTCTTAATTTAATATGAAAGATATTAATTTGCCGATGGTAATAGATTCAAATTTACAAGAAATCATAAGATGGTGTCATCTATTAAATTCGATGGAATGGAATATTTTGAATTATATGTCAGAGGGGTTGTTTTTCACCCCCTCGGGAATCGAACCCGAGTGCCAATAACAGCAATCCTGGCCACCTGGCAAATTAATATCTTTCATATTAAATTAGGAAAAGTCATTCCATTGCCATTCGAATTTTGAATCTCTTAAAAATTCGAAATACTTAACGACCTTTATCTAAATTATATGGCATGGCTATATTTTTAAATTTAGAATCACTATATTAATTATATTAATTTTACAAATTAAGATAACAATCTTTGAGTAAAGTATTTTACGCGTGTACATATGTCAGAGAGGTTCGCATCCTGCAGGTGAGCCAGGTGACCCGGATTGCTGTTATTGGCACTCGGGTTCGATTCCCGAGGGGGTGAAAAACAGCCCCCCTGACATATAATTAAAAATATTCCATTCCATTCAATTTAATAGATGACACTAACTTAAGATTTCTTGTAAATTTGAATCTATTACCATCGGCAAATTAATATCTTTCATATAAAAATAATTAATTTGATTACGAAAAAACCCATCAAAAACAATTTTGTCTAAGATGAGACCGTGACAGATCGAATTGTCAACCCAAAAAACCCCTAACCCATGAATTTGATCAAAATCGTTAGAGCCGTTTTCAAAATAGAACTAAGATACAAACAAACATATATATATATATATAAACAATTTTTGCTCGTTTACTAAGAGTAGATATAATTAAATTATATAATTACATTGACCCCCCCCCTCCCCCACATACACACTAATAATATACAATCTGAAAATTATATAATTATTTTTCACGACGTTTCGGTTTCCAATCCAAAAAAATTCTTCATGATAATTATCTAATTAATTAAATTAACATTTCTATAAAAGCGATACATTGTGTAAAAAATATTAAATAACTTTGAATTAATAATCACTATCCCCTCTAAAGCTTCAAGAAAATATAAATTAAATCTAACATTATTATATACATATATGTATACTAATCCGATTAATAATAATTAATTTTATCTACTATTGTTAAACATTTTAAATAAATAATTAAATGTACTTTTTATGTATTTATTTTTTTATTCATATTTTTTTTAATAAATTGTAGATTTTTTTATTATTTTTGTTGCTTATTTTAAACAAACATTTTTTATTTTATTTTTTTGAATTCTCCAATAAATACCTGTATTCCTGTTACTATTCCTATTTTTCTAAAGCTATTTCCAACGGTTTGTAAAGTGTTTTATTTTTTCAAAAATTTCACTTTCTTCTTCAAATAGAAATACTTTCGATGCTCAGCCCCTAAAACTAAATATTTATTTTATATCTAGTTTATGATTATTAGATTCGAGCGCTTTCCATTAATTAAATTCCTTCAGATTTTTCTAAAACATTATTTTACATATTCTCCATATCTACCGTTTAATTATTTTTTTTAATTAAATAATAATTTGTGAGTTCATCAATTAAATTGCCACATTCTAATATATAATAATATGTTTGCGGGATTTAAAACTTGATTTATAATAAATTAAATTGATAACTTTTAATTTATATTTATATTTTTAATGATCTTTTTGCGGGATTTTCAATTAAAAAACTAATTATTTATTAAAAAGAAAATGAAGAAAAATGTAATTATACATTTTTATCGAGACAATCACCTGTGAATAATTATTTCAATTAACAAAAAAACCTATCAACAACAAGTTAGCCGAAGATGAGACCGTGACAGATCGTAATATCAACACAAAAACCACCCAACCCGTGAATTTCATCCAAATCGTTAGAGCCGTTTTCGGGAAACCGATTCTATATTCTTATTATATTAAAAGAGCAAAAATTGTATATATATTATAGTACCTGTCCACCGAGCGATGCTTGGTAACTTTTTTGCTTCAGTTAATAGCTATATATTAATCCCCGAAGCCCCTCTCGCCGTCCGGACCCCCACCTCCTGCACCCTCCCATATATATATATATATATATATATATATATATATATATCCGATCGGGTTCTCGAAAACGTCTCTAACGATTTGGATGAAATTCACGGGTTAGGAGGGTTTTGTGTTGGACATTTGATCTGTCACGTTATCATCTTCGGCTAAATTGTTGTTGATGGGTTTTTTGTTAATTGAAATAATTATTCACAGGTGGATGTCTCGACAAAAATGTTTATTTACATTTTTATTCAATTTCCTTTTAATAAATAATTTGTGGGGGGTCGGGTAGGCTAGGCGGTAGCATGTCAGCCAGCTAACCAAGAGGACCCGAGTTCGAATCCGGCTCGAGGCATCCGGCTAAAATCTGACCCCCGAGGTAGAGACAAATTTAAAAATAAAAATAAATAGTATCGTAAATGGCTTATGGCTACCATGGCCGAAAAGCCAAAAAAAAAAAAAAAAAAATAATTTGTTTTTTTAATTTTATATCCCACAATAAGATTATTGTAATTATTATTATATATTAAAGTTGGGAAATTTAATTGATTAAAGGAGGGGACGGGTGAATAGAGGTGAATGTGAAATTAATATTATCGGAAAAGAGTTTTTTTTTATTTAATTAGTTTTTTCCTCTTATTAAAAACAGGGACTAAAAAGATGATCAAGGACAGTCGATGGTGGGGAAGTTATCTCCGAAGTCGAAGCTCAAATACAATGTATTCATGTAAAATAATTTGTTCAATAAATTTAATTGATTAAAAATCGAGTTTTAAGCCCCATAAATATTAATTTGACAATTTAATTGATGAACTCAAAAATTGTTAGCTAATTAAAAAAAAAAAATTATACCGTATTTATTTATATACCTATGTATACATAATCTGTGGGCCACTGAAGGCTAGAAATGCAAAAACTGGCTGCGTGGGGCGGGGGTAGATGTGGGGGTGCAGGAGGTGGTTTGCAGTGGTAGGGGGTCCGGGGGAGGTACGGGGTTTCTGGGGTGTGGGTGTAGGTGGGGGATGGGTTAGGGTGGGGGTGCAGGAGGTGGGGGTCCGGGCGGCGAGGGGGGCTTCGGGGATTAATATATAGCTATTAACTGAAGCAAAAAGTTACCAAGCATCGCTCGGTGGACAGGTACTATAATATATATACAAGATTTGCTGGTTTAATATAATAAGATATACTCTATATATGTATTTTTTAAATTCATTTGTTAGAGACAGTTTCGAAGTTTTAACTTTCATCATCGATTAAAAATATTCAATCTGTTATTTATCATGGACTCAAATACCCGATGGGGATGTAGGTAATTCTTTCGTTGATTTACCAGCTTAGTATTACAACAAAACTAGATCTAATAATTAATAGTAGCTGGAGCCACCGAGCGATGCACGGTAACCCCTGGACCCCACCCTCCCGAATCCACACCTCGCCCCCACCAATGTACCCCTCTCCGCGCCTCCCACCCCCAGATCCCCCACAACTGCACCCCACCTCCCAAACCTTCCACATTCACCCCACCACCGCATTCCTAGCTTTCCCATGGTCTACATATTATGTGTATATTTGTTTACTCGTACACCAATTTGCCCACATTCGTCCATATTGATAAACATTATTAAAAAATAAAGGAAAAAAATAATAAAAAAATAATCATATAGGATCTGAAATAAAAACATTAAATTAAATAAGATTTGTTTCCAAGTTATATAAAAAAAAGCCACTTGAACCACTTTATTTGTAAACATACCTGTTTTGTTATGATTTAGACACCTGTTAATTAAAAACAAACAAAAAATTTTTTTTTTTATAAATTTTATTAAACCAATTTTTTTACATTAATTAATGTATACCATGTAGTTTAGCTTCTGATTCCGGAGATTGCTTCTCCTCCATCGAGTGTCCTTATTCATCTTTAGTCCTTGTTTTTAATAAGAGGAAAAATCTAATTAGATAAAAAAACCTCTTTTCCGATAATTATTTCAATTCCATTTTCCCCAATCAAGTCGATTGGATCTCACCTCCTCTCCCTCTCCCCAACAAAAAATTCCTAATTTTAATATAATTTATTAATATATGCTATAACCTATTAGTGGGTTTTAAAATTAAAAAAACAATTAAAAATAAAACATAATTGAAAAAAAATGTAAACAAACTTTTTTATTGAGATTTTCATCTGTCAATAATTACTTTAATTAAGAAAAGATCAATTAAGATTAAATTTGTCGAGGTCCAGACCTAGCCAGATCGCTTTCTCATCCTCAAAACTTGTTAATAGAATTTGTTTCATCAAAATCGGTAAAGCCGTTTTCAAAATAGAACAATGATACAAATATATATATAAAAACAATTTTAGACACAAATAAGAGTAGATTATATATAATATAAATAGATATATAAGTATTGTTCGTTTAATATATAATAGGACAATACAGCTTAAACAAAATTGATGTTTTATTTAAAATTTTTTTAAATTATCTCAGTCAATTTAAATAAAATCTGAATATCTTTCAGGGCCATTAAAATTACACCACCGACCACCAGTTTCTGACCGCTGGTATAGATACCCACATTTCCTTATTTCTTATAAGCTGATTCAAAATTGGGTCCGATATTTCATCATTCGATTGCAAATGCTAGTTGTTTTATATTTATGTATAAATTCCATTGGCAAAGTCCATGCTCGCAATTAGCGCTAAAGATGTTTGTGCATCCACTACGGGTTATCTCGAATGCCAAGGCCTGTAGAAGAGTAAGCGTCATGATTACGGCTCCTATATAGAGCCAACAAAACAATCAACACATCATTCTATTAAAAAAACTTCAAGATGACTTGTCTAGTATTTTTTGGTATTCTCGCAATCTGTGTTGGGTTCTGCTTCGCTAGTGATTCGATTCCCATTAAAAACACCACAGATTCGCCCACCAATGGAACTTCTGAAGTCCTGAACGCCGCAGTAAGTCATCCAATTAATTTCTAACAGATATTCTATGCCTATGGAGGCGTTCTACTAATCTTATTATATTAAACGAGCAATGTTTATATATAAATATCCGGTCGGGTTCTCGAAAACGGCTCTAACGATTTAGATGAAATTCTCGAGTTAGGTGGGTTTTGTGTTGGACATTGGATCTGTCACGGTCTCATCTTCGGCTAAGTTGTTTTTGATGGGTTTTTTGTTAATTGAAACAATTATTCACAGGTGGTTGTCTCGATAAAAATGTATAATTACATTTTTAAATATAAATTTCATTTAAAAATAAATTGTAAAAAAAAATATATAAATTAATATAATTTCTTTTGTTTATAGATTAGGTTAAAATTAAATCTTAGCAAATTTAATAATAAATAATAAAATTGAGATTTGAATTCACGCAGAGAACAGGGTGCAATACGGGCGGGGGATGAGCCTCTTAGGAATTATTTGAGTGTATTTTCTTTTTTTAAATAAAAACAAATAATAATGTAAATTGTTTAAAAATCGTTGCCTGAAGGAAAGAGGAGAAATCAGAGAGAGGGAGGGGAGAGATTACTCTTCTTTAAGCATTGGTGCATAACACATCTCACTAGGCGGTGATTGAGGAGACACCTCTCTATACACATTCATAATACATCTCACTACGCATTGAAGGAGAACAGAACAATTCTTTTTTAAGTTTTCCTTGATAACACACCTCGAGACAGACATTCATGAACACTACTCATTTGGAGAATATACCACTCATTGAATTTTATATTTTCATACACCGAGAACTCTGCTTCCAAGGGCACTGCTTGTCAATAATCGGTGCAGAAGCTAACTTCGGGCTCAAAGAAGACAGCCGGAAGGAAGGAGAATTGCTATCAAAGGGATTGGTTACCAAGAGAGGAATTCCTGAAATCCAGAAGATTGCAAGAAACGATCATACAGCCTTCACCACCAATGAGCGTAACCACCATATTGTTATTATTCTCACTAACAAATTTCTCTATCTGTTGATATCAAGCAGCGATCAAATAAATTTACATTATAGATATTAAATGATTCTAAACATTATCTCTATTATTATTGAAAATTTCTAAATCCTGTTCGTCCATTCAATTTCCTTTGTTTTTTTTTAATTTTTTTATAATCAATTTCCTTAATCCATTTTTTATTTAAGTTCACAGTAAAAACAGTAAACAAATTCATAGTAAATTCAGTCAATAATTTCAGATTTTAAGCATCAAGAGAGATACCCTGAGTTAACACCCACCACTAAAATAGAATAAAATCCAAAAACCACAATCAGATTATCATTATACACACTGAAATATCTTGTTTAAAAAGCGCGATCAAAAACAATTCTCGTTAATATGTTAATTATTCTTAATGAGAAAATTATAAATTTATCTATTAAACTTATTTGTCTAGAGTTTTGACTAAGAGAAAACCATTTTCAAACAGTATTTTACAAATCACTCAATTTTATCAAATGTTTGCTCTCAAAATAATTACATTGTTTTAAAAGATTTATGTTTTATATTATTTGATAAAATTGAGTGATTTGTAAGAATACTGTTAGAAAATGGTTTTTCTCTTAGTCAAAACTCCAGACAAATAAGTTTAATAAATGAGCTACTGAAGAAGTTGTGAACCAGCAACGAAACGTTTAGCCAATTTAAATAAAAAACTTTGTATTCAATTTAGAGGCTACTGTGGGTCAATGGTTAGAGTGTCGGTCCGCTGGCCCGAAATAAGCTGGTTCGAGACCGAGTTATTTGCAGTTGCCTTCTCTTGGGAAGCAATGGCAACCTGCCAAGAGTATAATTGCCTAGTAACCTCTCCAAACTAGCCGTTCGGAACCGGCGTTAAAAAGTAGGTCCCCTATATCTGTGTAAAAACAGCTAAACATACTCAGCACAAGTGGAGAGGAGCCAAAACGTCAGAGAGACCTGATATGTCACTTAAAGAAAAGTACCTGGAGCCACCGAGCGATGCACGGTAACCCCTGCCCCCCCCCCCCCGAAACCACACACCTCGCTCCCACCACCCACTCCGCCCCACCCCACCCCAACCACGCCTACAACCCCCAGATCCCCCACAACTGCACCTCCCACATCCACCTCACCCCGCACCCAGTTTTTGAATTTCTAGCTTTCTGATGGTCCACGCATTATGTGTATATTTGTTTACTCGTACACCAATTTGCCAACATTCGTTCATATTGATAAACATTATAAAAGAATAAATAGAAAAATAATAATAAAAAAAATAATCGTATAGGATCTGAAATAAAAACATAAAATTAAATAAGATTTGTTTCCAAGTTATATAAAAAAAGCCACTTCAACCACTTTATTTGTAAACACACCTGTAATGTTATGATTTAGACACCTGTTAATTAAAAACAAACAAAAAATTCCTAATTTTAATATAATATATTAATATTTGCTATAACCTATTAGTGGGTTTTAAAATTAAAAAAACCAATTAAAAATAAAACATAATTGAAAAAATGTAAACAAACTTTTTATTGAGATTTTCATCTGTCAATAATTACTTTAATTAAGAAAAGATCAATTAAGATGAAATTTATCGAGGTCCAGACCTAGCCAGATCGTTTCCTCATCCTCAAAACTTGTTAATAGATTTTGTTTCATTTTGTTTCATCAAAATCGTTTTCAAAATAGAACTAAGATACAAAAATATATGTATATATATGTATAAACAATTTTTGCTCGTTTAATAAGAGTAGATAGATATATTTAATTTAGATTCATGTTCAACTCCCTACGATTCCTTTAAGAATTATCATTATTATATTTCTAATCTCTCTATTTATTTATAATTTGGAATAAAATTCTAATATTAGTTTATTTATTTTATTTTAGAATCAAGAATTGGTTGCCGATCAAAATGGAACTGAACATATATTTGACGCATCAATCAAAGGCTCCCTTGCAGGAGTCAAGTACTGGTACAAACAAGACCCCTCCTCGATTCATAGAAAGGATGGAGATGGGTGGACTCCTCTTCATTTTGCATCTTTACAAGGATATTTATCAATTGTAGAATTTCTGTTGTCCAAAGGAGCAGAAGTCGATCCAGTGGAATCTTTAGCTAAAACAACACCATTAAACCAAGCCTCCTTCGGAGGTTATGTGCATGTAGTGGAAGTCTTACTGGACAAGGGGGCAAATGTGAACCATCAACCTATAAACAAATTCACTGCACTACATTTCGCAGTTGGGGTTAATAAATTGCCTGTAGTCAAAGTATTGTTAAACAGGGGGGCGGATAAAAGTATAAGAGATATAGATAATAGAACACCATTAGATTATGCTAAAGAGAAAGGATATAAAGCAATTGAGGATTATTTGTCGTCCCATTAACATTCAGACAAATAATCCTCCTCCGTTAAAAAAATATAATTAAATTAAATAATTATATTGCCCCCCCCTTCACCAACCACCTGCACACTAACAATATACAACTTGAAAAAAAAATTTCACGACGTTTCGGTTTCCAATCCTAAAGAATTATTCATGATAATTAATTAAAATAACATTTCTATAAAAGCGAAACATTGTGTAAAAAATATTAAATAACTTTGAATTAATAATCACTATCCCCTCTAAAGCTTCAAGAAAATATAAATTAAATCTAACATTATTATATACATAGATGTATACCAATCCGATTAAAAATAATTAATCTTATCTAATATTGTTAAGCATTTTAAATAAATAATTAAATGTACTTTTTATGTATTTATTTATTTATTCATATTTTTTTTAATAAATTGTAGATTTTTTTATTATTTTTCTTGCTTATTTTAAACAAACATTTTTTATTTTATTTTTTTCAATTCTCCATTAAATACCTGTATTCCTGTTACTATTGCTATTTTTCTACACCTATTTATAACGGCTTGTAAGGGGTTTTAATTTTTTCAAAAATTTCACTTTCTTTTTCAAAATGGAAATACTTTCGGGTGCTCAGCCCCTAAAACTAAATATTTATTTTATCTCTAGTTTATAATTATTACAATGTTATATTGTTATATTTCTTACGGTTATACCTAAAACAATGTTATTTTAAATAAACATTTTTTGTATTTTTTTGGATTCTCCATTAAATTTACCTGAATTCCTGTTATTACTACTAATTTCTCTACAACTATTTTTAAGGTGTTTTGATTTTTTCAATTTCTCTTCTTTAAATATTACTGATTTTCAAGTACAAATTGAAATAAAACCTTGATTACATAATAATCAATCCTCTTCCGTTAATCAATAAATAATTAAATATTGTCTCTATGTATTAATTGATAATATATTTTTTAATTAAGGGCAGATATAATATTTTATTATCTTTCTTACTTCCGGTTATACCTAAAACAATGTTATTTTAAATAAACATATTTTGTATTCTCCAATTAAATACCTGAATTCCTATTTCCACTCCTAATTTCTCTACCACTATTTTGTAAGACGTTTTGATTTTTTCAGTTTCTCTTCTTTAAATATTATCTACTGTAAAATGAAGTTTTTCGTGGCCTCAGAAGTACCTACCCTCCCAAAGGCCAAAACAACAGTAATACTAAAAAACGTGTAGCTAGCATTTAGTACACACTTTTCACTGATTTTCAGGTGTAAATTTAAATAAAACCTTGATAAATAATAATCAATCTTCCTTCGTTAATAAATAAATAATTAAATATTGTATCTATGTATTTATTCATAATATATTTTTTAATTAAGGGTAGATGCTTTGTTATCTTTCTTACTTCCGGTTATACCTAAAATAATGTTATTTTTAACCGACTTCAAAAAAAGGAGGAGGTTCTCTATTCGACTGATTTTTTTTTTTTTTTTTTTTTGTGCCTATGTTACCTCATATCTCCGCCAATTGTAAACCGATTTTGAAATTTTTTTTGCATTGGGTCCAGCCTACGTTCCGATTGGTCCCATTTTTTCGTAGGTATTAGACCTTTTTTGTTAGGTTTGTTCAGGACTAACTTCTTTGTTTATCAGCCGATTTCGATGATTCTTTTTTTATTAGAAAGGGGGTATCTTAGGGATGGTGCAATATTAGTTTGGTCAAGTTCTGATGATAGGATCACTATTAATATCACTAAAAAGAGAAAAATAAAAAATTTTAAGAAAAAAATAAAACCGATTTCAAAAAAATTAAATGCAACAAATAAAATACACTAAAAGGTATAAAATAATTATTATCTTATTTAGTTACAATAATAAAACTTGAGTAAGATACTAGGTAGGTTTCACAAAAAAGAAATAAAACAAAATTGAGTTTTGAATTCGATATATTTCGGGGTTAGCCCATCATCAGGAGTCTAAGAAAACAGTTTTCTTAGACTCCTGATGATGGGCTAACCCCGAAATATATCGAATTCAAAACTCAATTTTGTTTTATTTCTTTTTGTGAAACCTACCTCGTATCTTACTCAAGTTTTATTATTATATTAAAATGTCTCACCTAGAACCAACACCGAACTCCTTAAAGTTATTATTTAGTTACAACTAAACGACGAAATATTAACATGAAATTACTTTTTGAAGTCGGTGCCAAACATATACCTTTTATAAATGGCACTCGACGGATCTTACTTAGTACGTTTGGTGGGTACGCTCGCTTATAGGTATAGTTTGTTTAGCACCGACTTCAAAAAGAAATTTCATGTTAATATTTCGTCGTTTAGTTGTAACTAAATAAGATAATAATTATTTTATACCTTTTAGTGTATTTTATTTGTTGCATTTAATTTTTTTGAAGTCGGTTTTATTTTTTTCTTAAAAATTTTTAAATAAACATTTTTTGAATTTTTTTTGTATTCTCCATTAAATATACCCTAATTCCTGTTACCACTCCTAATTTCTCTAAAACTATTTTTAAGGCGTTTTGATTTAATAATTAATAGAGATTGTGGTGTTCGTGTAAGGTGAAACATCTTTAATAAAAGATAAAAGTAAATAAATATTGCATATAATATTTATTTACTTTTATTTTTGTGTTTTGAATTTTTATCTTTTCTTCTTTAAATATTACTATAAAATTAAGTATTTTCGTGGCCTCAGAAGTACCTACCCTCCCAAAGGCCAAAACAACAGTAATACTAAAAAACGTGTAGCTAGCATTTAGTACACACTTTTCACTGATTTTCAGGTGTAAATTTAAATAAAACCTTAATCTCTGGCCCGACAACCCTTCATGGGTCTTGGCCTACTGAATTGGTTGCTGTCCTAATTGGAAACAGTACCGAGGGGTCAAGTGGTTAGCTCAACGCACATCTACAACCTTCGTTTCAGTTTTCTTAACCGAGATTCGCTACTTCTCAATCAAGCAGCTACTCATTTATCCTCACGAGGCTGAGTGAACCCCGTTCCAGACCCTATACTTACAGAAAATTTCTGAGCATAGCCGGGAATCGAACCCGGGACCTCCGGGTTGCCAGTCAGTTACTCTGACCATTAGACCACGGAGGCGGCAAAAAATAAAAAAAAAAATAAATAAAACCTTGATAAATAATAATCAATCTTCCTTCGTTAATAAATAAATAATTAAATATTGTCTCTATGTATTTATTCATAATATATTTTTTAATTAAGGGTAGATATAATACTTTGTTATCTTTCTTACTTCCGGTTATACCTAAAACAAAATAATAAAGTAAAGGGTGGTAGTTTCACAGTGAATGAAATAAAACTCAAAGAGGTTTATACAAACTCAATATATTTCGGGTTATTAGTCCATCATCAGGAGCTTACAAGTTAAAACTCCTGATGATGGACTAATAATCCGAAATATATTGAGTTTGTATAAACCTCTTTGAGTTTTATTTCATTCACTGTGAAAACTACACACCCTTTACTATATTAATTAATATCATGTTTCACCTAAAACCTACACCACTTTCCCTAAGTAAAACCTAAAACAATGTTATTTTAAATAAACATTTTTTGTATTTTTTTGTATTCTCCATTAAATATACCTGAATTGCTGTTACCACTCCTAATTTCTCTACAACTATTTTTAAAGTGTTTTGTGAAGACAACATCGCCTAGCTCGCTTATATAGTTTGTTTAGCACCGACTTCAAAAAGTGATTTCATGTAACAATTTCATCGTTTAGCTGTAACTAAATAAGATAATTATTTTATACCTTTTAGTTTATTTTATTTTATTTTTGAGTTCTTATTATTTTATTTGTTGCATTTAATTTTTTTGAAGTCGGTTTTTTTTTCTCTAAAAATTATTTTTATTTTTCTCTTTTTATTGATGTTAAGAATAGTGACTTATGATAATACCTTGCATGCATCTCGTAAGAAAAAGATTCGAGCGAAGGAATCAGAAATTGATAATAAAATTCAATTCATTAATAGAGAAATTATCTCGTTAGCGGGTTTTAAATGAAGGTTTTTTTTATAAAATATTTTATTTATTATAATTTCGATAATTTGCTCATAAGAATTGGAGATTTCCGTTATTTTGTCATTGATCATATCATCAAAATTTGACCAAATTAATATGGTTCTACCCCTAAGGTACCCCCTTACAAATAAAAAAAGAATCATCGAAATCGGTCCACATGGTAAAGAGAAATAAATGTTCAAACACAAAAAAAGCCCAGATATTCCGTTGAATTGATAACCTTCTCCTTTTTTTCAAAGTCGGTTAATTAAATACAGAGAATAATCTCTATCGTAATTGCCTGAATTGAGTACATTGCTTGACGAAGAAGCAAAGTATTTAAAATGATTTTTCATGATTTTAATATAATCACGAATGAAAAATAAGCCGACGTGTTCTGATGTGGCCATCCAATTGACTTTACCATACAACCTGGCCACTCACTTAAATTAATATTTAATAAAATTATATATAATCATGTAGGGGAGGGGGGGGGCTAGTTTTTGAATTTTTAGATTGCTGTGGGCCCTACTTATTATGTATACAAAATTTAGTTGAGTTTGGTACAAGAGCCTAAATTTTCATTTTTTGACCCTACACTCCCCCCCTTTCATTCTGGGAGGTTAGTTTTTGCATTTTTAGACTTCTGGGGTCTTACTGATTATGTATACAATATTTGGTTGAGTTTGGTACAAGAGCCTAAATTTTCATTTTTTGACCCTACACCCCCCCCTTTCATTCTGGGAGGTTAGTTTTTGCATTTTTAGACTTCTGGGGTCTTACTGATTATGTATACAATATTTGGTTGAGTTTGGTACAAGAGCCTAAATTTTCATTTTTTGACCCCCTTTCATTCTTATGTTAGTGTTGTTGTTTGTTTTTTTCCCCTATAGGGCGAGTAAATCTCCGTTTGCAGACGCTCTCTTTGAATACGTAGAGGCTGAGCGCGCAGGCGCAGGAGACGGCGAGTGCTGGCGATACTACAAGCACTGCTCCAAATCACTATTCCTAGACAAAGTACATAATAAATACAGGTAGGTACACTACACACTAGATGGGACACTTTTAACCCTTAACTGGTATGGTGGGGTCTCTCGCGTCTCCAGACCTCTTCTCTCGGCTGTAATTCCTCAAAACTTGCCCCCCCCCCGCGACGAGCATCTCAGTAGCCGCTTGAATTCGGTTGATTTAGTTATCGCTAAGAGCCCGTGTAAGTGACATCAATCTATATCGAAGTATCTACGTTGTGGGTCACGAGAGACCCCAGCATAGCAGTTACGTTTTTTTTCAAGTTACGATGGCGCGTAAGTTTTTAACAAAAAAAAGAACTAGAAGAACTTGTTGCAAACTTTAGTGATATTGAAGAGTCCAGAGATGATCTAAACAGCTTTGGTGAATCTTCTGAGGATCTTTCGGACAATAAAAGTGAACATAGTCTACATGATTCAGAGTCCGGAAATAGAAATAGAGAGTCAGGAGGAAAATGTGGACGAGGAAATTTTGGGTGAGAAAAATGCTAGCCATTCTGATGACTTAGGCCGAACAGCAAACTATTATTATGGAAAAACCCGGTATAAATGGGCAAAAAAAGCTCACTGAAAGCCAGCTCACAATTTAGTATTGCACTTACCAGGACTCAAAGGGCCTGCTCGAGTAAGTAAACTGTCTACCCCTTACGAATCTTGGCAACTACTTTTCACAGAGGATATCTAATCATAATTTTGGAACATACGAATGCAAAGATAACAGAACTCTCATCCAACTATCAATGAAACCGCGTCTTTTGGTAACTATTTGAGCCTAACAGAGCTGAAAGCAAAAGCTTTTCTAGGACTAATCTACTTGACAGGAATTTTCAAATCAGGGCGAGAAGATGCAGCCTTATTTGATGGACAGAATTCAAAGCTGCCAAAAAATTGCTGAAATTCTAAAAATTCCAGTTCCATCGGCAAAAGAACTAGAGAGACGACATCACCTAAAGAGACAAAGATGTTTCTCTTGTCCAGAGCCCAAAGATCAAAAAACTCAACCAGATGTTCAGAGTGCTCTAAAACTGTGTCCAAGGAGCACTCGACCCAACAAATTCAGTGTCATTCCTGCCATGATGATAAAAATCTGTAAGGAAAACCGGCTTGTCATTTTTTTAATAGTTGGCTAAAAAGTTGTTGTTTTTCTTTCAGGGGAGCAGTTGATGAGTAAAGAAAACTCCCAAAAAGCTGCATTTAGAAATTACATTTTTTATTTTTTTTATTCTGTTTTTATCCAAGCGATGTCCAAGAATGCATGAGATTTTGTTAATTTTTTTTTTTAAATAAATACTTTTCAAAAACGCGAAACTTTTTTCTCCATAACTTAGTCTACAATGCACCAAATAATGACAAACAACAACAAAAATCTAATGATCCTTTTTCCCTTAAATATGGCTGGGGTCACTTAAGACCCCATTAAACCAGTTACGTTCCAAGAACCTATGTCACCCACACCTTGAACAATACTCTAGAGGCCGGAAAAGAAACCCTCGCTGTAGCCCTTGATATCTCCAAAGCTTTTGACCAGGTTTGGCACAAAAATCTTCTTGCCAAACTGCCAGCCTCTGGATTCACACCAACACTTCGCAAATGGATAGAAAGCTTTCTGACAAACCGAAGTATAAAAGTTATGGTGGATGGAATATCATCTCCACAAACTCTGGTGTTCCCCAAGGCTCCGTAATCTCCTCCACACTCTTCCTGATTTATAGAAACGACCTTATTGATCAAACGGCAAACCCCACTCATTGTTACGCCGACGATAGCACTCTACACGGCAAACCCTCTCTCCCGAATAATCGAATCAATATTGCCTCCTCAATTACTCTCGACCTAGACAAACTGAATAAATGGGGCTCTCAAAATTTAGTTAACTTTAATTCAAATAAGACTCATTGTTGTCTAATTTCTAGGCGCGAAAATAGAGATTTCCCTAATATTCACTTCGATTCGAATACCCTGAAAATGTGTGACAGCCTATCCATGTTGGGCGTCTCTGTCGCATCTGACCTGTCTTGGAATGAACACATCTCCTCTGTGGCGAAATCTGCAGCAAGGAAGATTGGCTTCTTATTCAGGTCCAAGCGATTTTACAAACCCCCACAACTTCTCACCATCTACAAGGCCCAAATCCGCCCCTGTCTCGAATACGGCTCTCATCTGTGGAGAGGAGCCTCAAAATATTCTCTTGCTACCCTGGATGCAATTCAAAAACGAGCCGTCAGGCTAATTGACGATTCTACCCTCACCGACTCCCTCGACTCGCTGGCTCATCGAAGAGATGTCTCTGCCCTTTCCCTTTTCTATAGATACTATCACGGCAGGTGCTCTGATGAGATAAAATCAATAATTCCCCCAAAGCATGCTTTGCACGCAGCACACGTTTTGCCGACTCCCAACACTCTTTCGCGGTCAAATTGGAAAAGTGCCGGACCACTTCATTCGCGAATACATATATCCCCATGACTTCAAGGAACTGGAACTCTCTCCCAGCCTCTATCTTTCCCAGCACCTATGATCTTCAAACCTTCAAAACCAGGGTGCATAGACACCTACGTCTACACCCTCTCACATAATCAACTTTCCCTTCTCTTCGGTAATGCAAGGGTCTTTCGAGATCCATAGGGGCTACATCTTTACTTTAAAAGTTTATTTATATATTATAAGGGGAGAAACTAAAGTAGACTATTGTTTGTTGCCCTAGAACAAGCTTTCTTCTTCTTATATATGTCCTTTAAATAACTTCTTAGAATATTCTGGGGATATTGTGTGTTACCTGGGGACCCCCTCCCCTCCCCGTGGCTACATAAGTATTCTAATTGAATGTTTTTTATGTTGTGTTCTAGGCCTGAAATGGAGGAGGACGAATTAAGCGACCAACAACCGCCTTCAGAACTTCCCATGCAAATGATGTAGAACAACAACAACAACAACAACAAGATTAAATAATAAAAAGACAAAACAACTGAAAAGAACACTATAATTAAAAGTGCAAGTGAGAATTATTCAGTCAGTTTTTAGTTATATACAATAATTTAATAAATAAACGTTATAAAAGGAGCAAACGAGTCAAGGAACACAAATTTGCTCAATTCTTTTTTTTTTTTTTTTAATAATATTATTATTATTATTATTAAACATGTCGTCATTAATTACGTCACCTCAAGTACGTACACTATTTTTCCATCAAGCCTTGGGGAGCGTAATTTCAAACAAGTCTCGTTATAAAGACAATTTATAAATTAAATTAAATGAGAGAATAAAGAAAAAAATTTATTAGACATAGGGATCACTCAGGTCGGTACACTGAAAAACGATATATTTATAATTAAGAAATTATATTTGATATGAATAGATGGTGAAGTTAATTATGACGAAATCGATCTCATGTTCAATATGAATAAATGATATACGTATTTTAAGTATTCTCATATTTTTGAAGCAACTTAGATATATTAATAGTTAAGATACCATTATTTGAACCAAGTACCTAATAAATAAATTATGAAAATATAGTTATCTGAGTAAAATAGTGGAATAGCATAAATTTAATAGTTGGGTATTTAAATGGAATAATAAACGTAATTACGACAAGAAATGATATAAACTTGAATATTTTTTATTATAACAAAAAATATTCAAGCTTATATCATTTATATTCATTTGATGTAGAATCTACTATTCAAATGAATTATGTAAATATTTAATTAAATTATTCATTTATTTGAATTAATAAAAAATTAATTTAGTTTAATTTTCTATTTTTATTAACATTGGTTTGAATTCCGCTCCAGATAGCTCGATAGTTACAAGACTTACTACTCTTAGGAGAACACACAAGGTCCCAGGTTCAAATCCTGTTCTAAAATATAATTTTTTCTTTATTCTCTAATTTAATAATTAATTATTATTAATATTATTATCTACATAGTAAAAATTTATTTTTATTTTTTATTTATTTAATTATTTAACATTCTGGTCTAATATTTTTTAAGATAATTTTTTTTTCTCTTCAAATATTTATTTATTTATTAGTTGTTTTTATGTGTATAGGATATAGGTATTATTTATTAAGGATCAATTTCAAAGACAAAAAGGTCCTTTTTTTCTAGTCTTAAATAGTTGAACCAAATCAATTTCTTTTATAAAGATTATATAAATAAATATATATAATGTATTTTTTTAAATAATATAGTATATGTGTATATACCGAGGGGTGAACCGCGATCTAGCTAATGCTGTTACACCTACTTCCACTTGTACTTCCAAATATTTGCAAGTACTTCCCAATATTCCAAGTACTTCCAAATATTTCAAAGTACTTCTAAATATTTCCAACTACTTCAAATATTTCAAGTACTTCACAATATTCCAAGTACTTCCAAATATATTCAAGTACTTCACAATATTCCCAAGTACTTCCAAATATTCCAAGTACTTCCAAATATTTCCGAGTACTTCCAAATATTTCCAAGTACTTCCAAATATTCCAAGTACTTCCAAATATTCCCAAATACTTCCAAATATTCCCAAGTGCTTCCAAATATTTCCAAGTACTTCCAAATATTTCCAAGTACTTCACAATATCTCCAAGTACTTCCAAATATTCCCAAGTACTTCCAAATATTTCCAAGTACTTCCAAACATTCCAAGTACTTCCTAATATTCCCAAGTACTTCCAAATATTCCCAAGTACTTCCAAATATTTCCAAGTACTTCACAATATTTCCAAGTACTTCCAAATATTTCCAAGTGCCTTCCAAATATATCCAAAGAACTTCTAAGTAGTATCCAAGTATCTTCTAAATATTCCCAAATACTTCCAAATATTCCCAAGTACTTCCAAGTATTTCCAAATACTTCCCAATATTCCAAGTACTTCCAAATATTTCCAAGTATTTCTAAATATTTCCAAGTATTTCCAAATATATTCAAGTACTTCACAATATTCCAAGTACTTCCAAATATTTCCCAAGTACTTCCAAATATTTCCAAGTACTTCCAAATATTTCCAAGTACTTCCAAATATCTCCAAGTACTTCCAAATATTTCCAAATAATTCCAAATATTTCCAAGTACTTCCAAATATTTCCAAGTACTTCCAAATATTTCCAAGTACTTCCAAATATTTCCAAGTATTTCCAAATATTTCCAAGTACTTCCAAATATATTCCAAGTACTTCCAAATATTCCCAAATACTTCCAAATATTTCCAAGTACTTCTAAATATTTCCAAGCACTTTCAAATATTCCCAAATACTTCTATATATTCCCAAATACTTCAAAAATATTCCCAAATACTTCCAAATATTCCCAAGTACTTCCAAACATCTCCAAGTACTCTAAATATTTCCAAGTACTTCCAAATATTCCAAGCACTTCCAAATATTCCCAAGTACTTCCAAATATTTCCAAGTATCAATTCCATAACATTCCCGGCACTTCCAAATATTCCAAGTACTTCCAAGTATTTCCAGCACTTCCAAATATTTCCAAGCACTTCCAAATATTCTCAAATACTTCAAAATATTCCCAAATACTTCCAAATATTCCCAAGTACTTCCAAATATTTCCAAGTACTTCCAAATATTTCCAAGTACTTCCAAAATACATCCAAAGAGGTGTACACCTACTTCCAATCGCTGATCACCCCCTCAGTATATACTATTATTTATTTATTAATATAGAATTTAATATTGTTATTTTTTATTAATATTATTATTTTATTAATTTATTTTATTAGAATACGGTAAAAATATTTTTTTTTATATTTTAAAATAAAAAAAAAAAATTCAGCGATTTCCAAAATAATAAAGCCATATTGCTTTCAAGCGAGATTTGATCACGAATAAAATTCGATCCGACGTCAGGTGTCTTAGCTAGGGTCGGCCAGACCTTTTTTCGGGGCCGGGTTCAAAAATTTTGCTGGGCCTGAATACACATTCAAATCTTACACTTAAATTTTACAACGAGGAGGAGTTATTTATTTACAAATGCTCTTACTTATTATACCGGGTGAGTTTTTTTATCTTAAGACAGTCTTATAACTCAAAAACAGTGCATTATATGGAAAAAAGTTTCAAACAAAAGTTTATTTATATCGAGGGGGAACTCAACTACGCTATTGTTTGTTGATCTAGAACAAGCTTTCAAGGGTATTTCAATGTCAGGTTCTGTTTGTTAAATGGAAACCTATATTTTTCTATATCTACTTCTTCTTCTTAATCTACAACAAGACTGAACAACTTTCATTAGAACTATTTTTTTATACGACATCAAATAAACAAAATACATGAATCAATTAGATCTCAAAAAAAATTCTTAATAAATATTTTTAACAATTATTTAACTTAATTATCAAAAAATAATGATAAAATGTTTAATTGTTAAATAAATAATTTAATAATAATTAATAATTTTTCGACACTGTTCTGGCGATGATTCAGCAATGTTTAAATCAGAACGTGAAGTACT
>JALMQS010000225.1:20494723-20519162 GCA_024734495.1 Forficula auricularia
TGTCTGGCTATATCAGCTTAGTTATTATTAGAATGTGACAAATAATAAAAAAAATAGATGAATGATTCAATGAGATTACAATCAAGAGATTAAACGTTTATCTATTTGTCTGATTTCTTGATTTATTTATCATATTATGTGTAATTGTTCCTATCTTGTGAATGAATGTGTTTTGTTTGTGTTTACAGATGGCCCTTGAAATCCTCGAATGGAATCATGACGAGGCTAGGTTCGCGATGGAGGGCCGTCTTCTCTTCACCAATCCAACTGATAACAATTGGAGACGCGGAAGAACAATCAAACTTAGTCCAATCAGCGCACTTCTTGTCACCAAAGGAAAAGTAAATATCCAGCAAAAATTATAAAATTTTTAAACAAAAATACTACACTGAAAAAACGATATATTTATTTGCAACGAAATTTTCTCTGGGGAGAGACGGACTGGTAGAAATTTTAATTGAAAGTAATGGAAGGCAGCCCAGGGGGTAGTGAGGAAAGAAAAAATTAACACATATAAAATAAGGTGTAATTTATTGGAATCCTTCCTCCTTCCTCACTACCTCTGGGCTGCCTTCCATTACTTCAATTACTATATATTAATAGTTGAGAAATTTTAATTGATGGTGAAGTTAATTATAGCGAAATCGATCTCTGTTCAATATGAATAAATGATATACGTATTTTAAGTATTCTCATACGAGCTTTTCGTGCGTGCCTTCGGCACGCCCTCGAAGCTCGGCCCTCCGCGCTGTGCCCTGGCGGGCAGCGCCTCGGTCCAAAATTTTTATTCCTCTTAAAAAACCACACTCCAAATGTATACCTGTAAACTCCCGAAAATACATAGTCTCTTAAAAGTTTCGCCTCATTTTCGTCCTGACACATCTACAGAAATGAGGCTCTAGATATGAATCTGGAAGTATTTTTTTTCTATAATCTACAGCATTGTGATATTTTTTGTGTGGAAATAGATTTATTTAAATAAGTGGTATCATGTGAGGAGGAGAATTATATTATATCATTATTTTAAAATTTGGGATCGATAATCGATATAAGGCTCAAAATCTTTAAAAGAGATCAAAGTGTTGTTTGTATCCAGTATTGCCATGAGAAACTCATATGGGCATGCGTGTCTTAAGTCTTTCAACTTTTGTAAAAATCAAAAAATAAGAATAAGAAAAATTTAGATTTTTAAAAAATTATAAAAAAGTGGCAAATCATTAAAAAATAAACAAATAATATATAAATCAAATAAGATATGATTGATTTCTTTTTCTGAGCGCAAAGAAAAGCGAATTGAATATTTAATTTTTGACTGGTGAAGGGGGGGGGGGGTAATAATTATCAATATATTTAATGTTTCATAATTCAAAATCAATTGGAGTCTTTCATTTCGAAATTTGAGTCCAAATTAAGATTATATTTCAAATTTGCCGCAAATATACCGATGGCGCTCTCTCTCGGCAGCATTACGTCAGCGTTGCGGCAAATTAATCTAGACAAATATATATAGTATTTTTGGAGCAACTCTAGATATATTAATAGTTAAGATGCCGCTATTTGAATCAATCAGGGTCAATCCAATTCAAATCACCCAATTTAAATAAAATTTGTTGCGTATGATTTCATATTTTCCTGATTTTTTTTTTATCATGAGTTTCCTATAGATAGACAGTCACAAAGAGTACTTGAAAAAAATTATGTCATAGTTTTTTTTTGGCGGGCATTTTTAAAATGTTTTTATGCATATTTTAATAAAAAAAAACCTGGTTTGCGGAAAGTTTAATTGCCAAGCTATTTTTAAAGATAGCAGAATAATTTAAAAAACAGTGTGTTCAGCATGAAATGAACTTCAGGTATACATTATTTTAATTTTTCTATCATGCAAGAGAGTCATTCAAACTCTTTCTGTAAAAACTCAGAAAAAATGTATAAATCCTTACTTTTTAAGACAATAAAGTTTTATGATGGAAAAGAGACTAACTAATAATAAGTTATTTATTTCTATGTTGTATACTTATATAACTAACTGCAGTATAAGTTGTAGTACTGAGAATGAACTCGATTATTTTTCTAGAGCTTTTCAAAAATGACCGATAGCCTTTTAGTGTCAATTTTCTCAGGGCAATGTCTGAAAAGGGACTCAATGAAAAAAGTGAAAATTTTACAAAATGTTCTTTATACAAATAGGAATATCTCACAAAAAAATTATGACTAAGAATCAACTACATTTAGAGTAATAGTGCAGTGAATTTCAGTAAAAACGCCAACCTCGTGCTGTGCCAAGTTAGCAAACAAGGGCTTGAAATTATTACAATTGACATTGGTCGAATAATGATTAGATCATGTATACAATAAATGAACAATATTATTTTACTAGGTGTGCCGGTTAATAATATCCCTTTTTCTAACGGATGGCATTTCGGTATTTTTCCACCAAACTCATCCAAATATTTTTTTGGTTTTATAGTGTTGGTAATCACCTTTCAAACGGCATATAACATGTCAACATTCGGTTCATTTGTGTATGAGATATTGGCTTGTAAACATGGCGGATTTTGTGCCGAAAAAGAGCATTTGCGGGAGGTGATGTTGCACTATTTTTTAAGGAAGAAATCGGCTGCGGAAACGGCTCGTATTCTCGGGGAGTTTATGGGGACCATGCTACATCTGAAAAAATCTGCCAACGTTGATTTGGACGGTTTCGAAGTGGTGATTTTGATGTGAACGACAAGGAGCGGCCTGGACAGCCGAAAAAGTTTGAGGATGCTGACCTGGAGGACTTGCTGGCAGAAGATCCGCGCCAATCGCAAGGAATGCGCTACAGACAACAATTGATCAATTTGAATCATGCATTGATGGAAAAACGGCCGCAGTGGGCTCGAAGACATGGACGTGTCATTTTGCTCCACGACAACGCTTCGTCGAACACCGTCAAATCGACGAAAGAAACCATCAAAGCGCTCGAATGGGAGGTCCTCCCCACCCGCCCTACTCTCCAGACCTCGCTCCATCGGATTACCACCTCTTTAGGTCAATGGCACACGGATTGGCTGACCAGCACTTCGCTAATTACGAAGAAGTGGCAAAATGGCTCGAATCTTGGCTCGCCTCGAAAGGGGAGAAATTTATTGGAGGGGATACACAATTTGCCGGATCGTTGGTCAAAATGTGTAGAATCCGATGGTGCATACTTTGAATAAACCACTTTTGCCAGTTCTGAAAAAATTTGTGTTTTCCTCATGCCGAAAAAAGGACATTATTAACCGGCACACCTAGTATTAAATATAAGAGCAAGTGTATGTATAAGCGTTGCTAGGGGTGGGGGGGCAGCTAATTAGCCACCAGAAGGTTTCAATTTCGGTAATCTGATTAGAGATTAACCAACTTTTAAGTAGAATTGACAAATTTTGTAAGTGACATACTACTAATTTAATGAGAAATATCTATATAAGTGAAATCTCGTAATAAATGCTATAAGAAAAAACATTTTATTTTTTTATATTCTTCATTTTATTGATTAATTATATTTATATGTTTGTGTTTGTTTAGCCAACGGCAGAATATCGACCAGCGGAATCTCTTGAGGAGTCGTTGATGTTCCCTACAAAACGGACAGGAGTACGAGAAGCTACTCTGTTGCTTGTCAAAGAAAACAGGGGACGCTACGCTCTATTAAGGGTAAAGTAGAATTTATTTATCTATCTATTAGGGGCACTGTGTCAGCCAAGTTCGAAAAAATGGGCAACGCACCGGCCATGTTTAAATTTACATTTCGAGCTACTTTCGAGCCCCCCCCCCATAACTCAAAAAACTATTAGACCTACACTGAAAAAACGATATATTTATAGTTAAGAAATTATATTTGATATGAATAGATGGTGTTCAATATGAATAAATGATATACGTATATTAAGTATTCTCATATTTTCGGAGCAACTCTAGATATATTAATAGTTAAGATGCCGCTATTTGAACAAAGCACCAATAAGTAAATTTAGAAAATATTGTTATTTGAGTAAAATAGTGGAATAGTTTAATTTAATAGTTGGGTATTTAAATGGAATAATACGTAATTACGACAAGAAATTATATAAACTTGAATATTTTTTATTTATAGGTATGTATTTCTTACTAGAAGATGAGAATATTCATTTGATGTAGAATCTATATTCAATCAAATGAATTATATAATATAATATTCAATTGGTTGAATTAATTAGATAAAAATTTGAATTATTATATTTGAATTAATTTACGAGGTAATCTAATTTTAATATATATTAATATTTCTAATAATCTTATAGCGGGTTTTAAAATTAAAAAAAAAACAATTAATAATGTAAACAAAATTTTTGTTAAGTTTTTTTTAAATATCTTAATTATTAAGATATCACTATTTGAAAAAACCTAAGTCATTTTATGATAACAAGACATTCGTTTAGATACAAGAAGAGGTTTCACTAGAAGAACTACAAGACATCCATTGAATATTAATAGATATCTAATAGAATAAAATAGATCGATCAAGTATATAATATATTTGGATTAAATGCCTAAAAATTTAAATTATTGGATAAAAAATACTTGATAGCTTTCACATTAAGATATAAAAATAAAACGAATTTATTTTTATATCTCAATGTGAAACCTACCAAGTATTTTTTATCTAATAATTTAAAAAATGTTTCACCAAGTACCAACACCAAATTCCTTAAAAACTACCTAAAAATTTGGTCATATTTGAAATGATTTCGATATATATTGATTATTAATAAAATATCTTTGGAATAAATAGGAGCTCATTAAAAATGATCAACTCTATCAATATATTTATTATAAAGAAATTGTTTTTTCAGTGTAGGCTGATTATCATGCAATTTCCCGATTTTTTACAACACGTCAGAATTTTGAGATATTATCGGTCAAAATGACTATTATTTATTTATTAGTACATATTTAGTAATTTTGTATAATGTTATATTTATCTGGATTAGCCCATTTTTGAATTTCCCCTTTAACAATCAAATTGCCTCCTTGTGGGTCGTGGGCCATACTGCTCTAAAACCTCTTCAACAATAACTACTTGTTTTCTTTCTCTCGGATTTGTATTTAATGGGGTTCGTGACTGTTTATCAATTTTATAAGAAAATTCTCAAATTCTTACCATCAAATCATTGATGTATTAAATATTTATTCCTGAAATTTGAAGTTGATCACTGCCCCATTACCGAGAAATAAATTATTGAAAATTGTCCTTTTAACTTGGAAGTAACTGGCTTTTAAAAGGGCTATTACTTCTATACAAATTATAACATTTTCAACAAATTTACACAGATCAATAATTCAACTTTTATGAATCGAATGATACATTTTTCAATAGATTTGACAGTCTAGTTAATTAGTTATTCATAAATGTAAAAAATAAAAAGATTTTGCAGCCAACAGAATATAACAAAAGCACTAGTGTAGAATTACAACTCTATTTGTTGAAATCGTTTTTGTGTTAAATAAATGTTTTTATAATGAGAAAAAATTTATCTCAATATTCTTTTTATTAATATTATCAAAACAAAGATTTTTATTCGAAATTAACCTCATTATTAACAATTTTTTTTATTAAAAAATTTAGTATTCAGAAGTTGTCACTCTGCAGAAATACAAAAGATTTTTTCGAAGGTCAACCAGATAGTAGATGAGCTGTCCCGAACTCCCTTAAGTGAGCCAGACTTGAGCTTGGCTGAATAATTTAATTGAGAATTTAAGACGTTGTCATAATAAAGGCATAAATAATAATAATAAACAAATGTTTTTTTCAATTTCAATTTAATTAAATTATTGAATTTTATTTTTATTTTAAAAGTTTTGATTCTATATAATTCTAATTTAAAATTAATTGATAATTTGAATTTATTCCAAGTTGATTAAATTAAAAGAAATTATTAGTGTATTATATTTAAATTAGAATTATGATAACTCTAACTGCACTGAGTGTTGAAAAAGTTTGACGTTTTCTTCCAATTTTTATTAGAATGAGAAAAAATTTATATCAATATTATTTTTGTTAATATTATCAGAACAAAGATTTTTATTCGAAATTAATCTCATTATTAACAATTATTTTATTAAAAAATTTAGTAAGCAGAAGTTGTCACCCTGCAGAAATTCAAAAGATTTTTTCATAGATCAATAGATAAGCTGTACCGAACCTCTCCTTAAGACTAGAGATGTAAAGTTTTTTTTTCAATTAAGTTAATTTGTATATTAATTAATTGTTTTTGTTATTTTGTTTAGGAGCCTTTGTATTTAGACCGATGCATTGTTTGTTGTGAAGCTGACTGGGAGGATTATTTTGAAGTTCAGGAATTGGCAAGCAAAGACACGTTCATCTTCAAGGTACGCCGGTTGACGATATTTACCATACATTATTATTCTACCTTTGGTTGATTAAATTGTTAATTTATTTATTTTCTTCTATTTTCGTAGGCTGAGGATGGAGAGCGCACTAAAGCTTGGTATCGTCAAATCCAGTATCACGCCCAAGGGCTTGGCGCATGGCGGAAACGAAGAAACGCCCTCGCTAATATTATGATTAATGGAATGCTTACGAGGAATTAACGGATTAGACCAAGTGAGTAGCCATTAACACACTGAAAAAATGATATATTTATAGTTAAGATATTATATTTGATATGAATAGATGGTGAAGTTAATTATAGCGAAATCGATCTCTGTTCAATAAGAATAAATGATATACGTATTTTAAGTATTTTCATATTTTTTGTGCAACTCTAGATATATTAATAGTTAAGATGCCGCTATTTGAACCAAGTACCAATAAGTAAATTAATCAAGATTAAAATTTTCTACCGAAAAAATCGCATATAAAAACACTTTAAATAATTTTTGAATTTGGACCATTTTTGAAGAAGTTATAAACGAAAACCCGAAAAAAGAGTTTATTTTTTAAATTCGATATCTTTTCAGCTAGTGATCAAAAAAATTTACCATTTGATGAGTACTAAAAAAAATGTTAAAAAAAAAAGGAAAAAAATTAAAAATTTTCAAACCGTCCGATTTGGCGAGGAATGCCCCCCATATATATGTATATGATGATTCGCATTAAGCAGAGGACAACCTCATTGATTTCTTCTCTTTATTATATTTAGATTTTTAACTAAGAAAGCTCTAACCCTAGCTGCCTGTAAAAGCTCACTTCTCCGATCATATTATGTAAAATTTGAAGAGAGCATACCGAGTCTTGGAGAAAGTTTTCACTTTTTCGTCTATTTAATTTAATTTTTATATATAAAGGACAATTTTTTTATTTTTTTCTAAAAAGTATATAAAAAACAAAAATTTTGAATTTGGACCATTTTTGAAAAAGTTATGAGGGAAAAACTGAAATCCGATATCTTTTAAACCGATAATCAAAAATATTTCAAAATTTACCAGGAAGAGTTTTTTGATGGGTACTATCAAAAAATGAAGGAAATCAAAAATTAAAAGTTTTCAAATCGTCCGATTTGGCGTGAAGCCCCCCTCCCCCCATAGTCTAGTCAAATTGTATTTTTTTATCAAGAAAGTTTTGGGGAATTTCTGATTTTTTGCATATATATGTTATTTGGGGCGCTGAATCCAAATCTGAAGTCTCCACCAAAATTTCGTGACGCAACATTGTAGAAAATGCAAAAAAAGTTGAAAATTTCCATTTTTTGGCGGTTTTTCTCTTATAACTCGAAAACTATCAACTTTTCGTAAATAAACATTCTATTCAAAATGAAAGTTAATAAAATTTCCTACAAATTTCATTATTTAGGTTTTTTCTTCGAACAACCCTTAGGGCTCAAGCGCAAAATCCAAGTTTTCGACCTTGGCAGCCCCAAAACTCGCACTTTTTTTTGATATTTTCCCATTTTGACCATGAAAGAGCACATTTTCGACAAATATCACTTTATACATTTTTAAACTAGATTAAATTTTCTACAATTCAAATAAAGTTTCATTTTAATTGTATAATGGTAACCCGTGCCGCAATGAGGTTGAAGTTTTGAAAAACTGCAATTTTTCCTTTATAAAATGAAAACCACTCAACCTAGAAACTTTATTCCTGTCTCATTCTCTAGAAAATTATATTAACTTGAACGTTTTCTTGAACTACTTTTTTGATAAAACTCTTGATATCCAGCATTTTCCATGACAGGAAATGATCCGAATCCTCAGAAGTGTTTAGTACCTATCCATCTAAAAAATCTTCCTGGTAAATAATTTTAATTTTTTTAATCACTGGTTTAAAATATATCGAATTTTGATTTTTTGCTGATAACTTCATCAAAAATGGTCCAAATTCATTTTTTTTTAATTTATCTTATCTTATTATATTAAACGAGCAATGTTTATATATATATATATATCCGGTCGGGTTCTCGAAAACGGCTCTAACGATTTGGATGAAATTCACGGGTTAGGAGGGTTTTGTGTTGGACATTCGATCTGTCACGGTCTCATCTTCGGCTAAGTTGTTTTTGATGGGTTTTTTGTTAATTGAAACAATTATTCACAGGTGGTTGTCTCGATAAAAATGTATAATTACATTTTTATTCAATTTCCTTTTAATAAATAATTGGTTTTTTAATTTTATATCCCACAATAAGATCATTATAATTATTATTATATATTAAAAGTTGGGAAATTTAATTGATTAAAAATCGAGTTTTAAATCCCACAAATATTAATTTGACAATTTAATTGATGAACTCAAAAATTGTTATTTAATTAAAAAAAATAATTATACCGTATTTATTTATATACCTATATATACATAATCTGTGGGCCACTGAAGGCTAGAAATGCAAAAACTGGGTGAGTGGGCGGGGGTGGGGGTAGATGTGGGGGTGCAGGAGGTGGGTTGCAGTGGTGGTGGGGGGTCCGGGGTGGGGGGCACGGGTTTCGGGGGCGGGGTGTATGTGGGAGGTAGGGTGGGAAGGTGCAGGAGGTGGGGTGAAGTGGTGGGGGTCCGGGGGGCGAGGGGGGTTTCGGGGATTAATATATAGGTATTAACTGAAGCAAAAAGTTACCGAGCATCGCTCGGTGGCCCAGGTACTGTATTTTTACATAAGGTAAAAGCACCAGTAGTTGGCCACTTAAGGCAAATTTCTCCATCTTTCTCTTGCCAAAGCTTAAATCTTAAATTGATGCCTGTTATAAATGTAAAAAACCATAAAATGGTTCTTCTTAATTAAGGAGAAAAAACTTTCATTTTAGAATAATGAACCACACAAAGAGGAATTAATTTTTTTGTACCAGTAGCTGGCCACCTAGGAAATCAAAAGATTGAGTAGTTGGCCACCCAGTAGTTGGCCATCCAAATAGTTTGAATATAAACATATATTGCTTTAATAAATGAGAATTTTTTTGTTTAAACAATCAAAAGACGCCTAATGAGAAATTCCATAGGTGAACAAATAATTTTCTCATTCATTAAATGTTAGAAAAAAAATTATTTAAAGTGTTTTTATATGCGATTTTTGAGTTTAAAAATTTTATTCTTGGTTTTGAAAGTCAATAAATAGAATGGGACAGGAATAATGTTTATAGGATTTGTGGTTTTTATTTTATAAAAGAAAAACAGGGATTTTTGAAAAAAAAAATGGTAGTTTTTCAAAACTTCAAACTCATTGCCGTACGGATTACCATTTATCCAATTAAGGTGAAACTTTATTTAAATTGTAGCAAATTTAGTCCAGTTTAAAAATGTGTAGAATTGTCTTTGTCGAAAACGTGCTCGTTCATGGTCAAAATGGGAAAATATCCAAAAAAGTGAGAGTTTTTGGGTGATCCTTGGATTTTGCGCTTGTAACCGAACGGTTGGTCGGAGAAAAAATTTAAATAAAGAAATTTGTATGAAATTTTATGAACTTGCATTTTGAATAGAAAGGTTATTTAAGAAAAGTTGATAATTTTCTAATTATAAGCGGAAAAACCATCAAAAAATGGAAGTTTTCACCATTTTTTTGCATTTTCTACAATGTTGCGTCACGAAATTTTCGTGGGAGGCCTCAGATTTGGATTTAGCGCCCCAAATAGCATATATATACAAAAATCAGAACTACCCCAAAACATTTTCCATTTGACTGGATTACTAACATTTGTTAGTCGATAGGGTTTCTTTTTTTCAGCATGCTTAGTTATAACGATTCTTGAATTTTCCATTGTATTTCCAATAGGACTAATTTTTGTTTTTCGTCAGGTATTGTAATCCTCGAGATGTCTGTCTGCATATGCATCCACTCAGAGTTCCATCCAGAGCAGCCACTGTGTCCAAGAGAGTCTGTGATAATAATAAATTTGATGAATCAACCTCCCCCCCCCCTCCCCCAGCTTGTGAATTTGGGCTTCCTCACAACAACATTCTTCTTTCCTATTTTCTTCTCTAATATTATTATATTATTATTATTATTAATATTTAAATAAATATATCCTATAACAGGAGAATCTCTTTAGGAAAAAATAAAAAAAAACTATTTAGCAATATTACTGATATTAATTCTATTTTATATTATCTATCTTTTATTATAAATAAATATAAATATCGAAACAAAAGCCTTTAATATTAATAATATTTTATTATATAAAAAATATATGTATAATCTTTATATATTTATAAATATATAAATAATATGTAGTGTAAAAATACGTATATATGTATTGTGTATATGAATTGAATAACATTGTAATAATCATTGTGTATAAAATTATAAATAAATGAAACCAGAATAAAATTCTAATCTTTTTATTTAATTATTTATTCCCTTATCATCGAATATCTACTCTTATTAAACGAGCAAAAATTGTATATATATTTATATGTTTGTATCTTAGTTCTATTTTGAAAACGGCTCTACCGATTTTGATAATGAGAAAACAATCTGGCTAGGTATGGACCTATACAAATTTCATCTTAATTGATCTTTTCTTAATTAAAGTAATATAATAATATAATTTATAGATGAAAATGTCAATAAAAAAGTTTGTTTACATATTTTTTAATTATCTTTTATTTATTAATTGGTTTTTTAATTTTAAAACCCACTAATACTTTATAGCAAATATTGTTATATATTAGAATTTGCCAATTTAATTAATTAAAATTCCTCTTATTAAAAAACACAGACTAAAAATATTATCGCAAGCTAGAAGGTCAAGTACAGTCGATAGTGGAGAAGTAATCTCTGAAATCGAAGCCTCAAATACAATGTATACATTATTGCATGTAAAAAATTGCTTCAATAAAATTATTATTTATTGTTTATTTAATTGATTAAAAAACTCGATAAATTGTTATTTAATTAAATAAATAATTAAACAGAATTTATTTATATAACCTATATGGTTATAGTATGGTCTTTTAAAAGTAGGAGGCTCGCAAGGAGCAAAAATGATTACATGGGGATGTAAAATTTTACTGAAAGCTTTCCCACAATTTGAGAAAGATATAGAGAAAAACGAAGGACCGGGTTTATATCTATTGTTTAGATTAACAACGAGGTTGTAACGCTCGCAGCGAATAGGTTGTAAATCTATTCCACTAAACAATCGATATCAAATTATAACTTCGATAGGGACGCTAAGTTCTTTTAACACATATATATATACCTGTTCGAACTCTTAAGCCCAAAAATTAGTATCTTTAAGGATGGATGTCTATAGGAAAGAAATGAAAGATAAATTTCTCTTTAACAAAAAAACTATATTTTTAATGTAAAAAAATGTGTTGTTAATAAAAACAAAGAAAATGAACTTGAAATTAACTTAGATTGTATATATACGTAGATATATATACACTTTATAAATAAATACTTAAACTTTTAGACATATAATATATTTTATTATATGTCTAATTACAAATGAATGGTTTCAGACGTGCTAAAAGGCAGCCTCTGAATTATCTTCGCTTGGAGAGATGAATAGGTGTTCTTTTGTTTCAGAACCTTGAATAAATGCTTTTTGATGGTACTTTAGGTGTACCAAAACTGCAGCAGTGTATAAACCTGCAGTATTTTGTTTTAGGAACCTTTCAGAGAATTGATTGTACCTTGAATAAACCTTCATAGAACCTTCAGAGAATTGATTTTACCTTCAGGCCACTTTTTTGATTGCTTGCTTATTTCAAACTATAACTTACTTTTATTTAGTTAATAAACTAAATATTAATTGACTATGACGAAAAATATATATAGTCGAATGAATATACCAGCGTAAAATGTGGTGCGATATTGTTTGAGATGTTTACTCGATGAAGTTTGAAATAAGAAGAATGACAAAATACGATGTTATTTGGAGCCTGGGTTCAAAAAGGATGCATCTTAGGGATGTTTCTGTCTTTTCTAGGGCACAAAAATCCCTAGTGCCGAGAAACCGAATTAGCGTGGATTTTGAATTTTCTATATGTCTACTTATATTTAACCACTATATATACATAATCTGGAAATCACTATAAAGCTAGAAATGCAAAAACTGGTGCGCTGTGGGGCTGGATGTGAGGGGGTGCAGGAGGTAGGGTCTAGTTGTGGGGATCCGGGGGTGGGAAGAGGTGCGGGGTTTCGGGGTGGGTCGGAATGGGGTTGCGGTGGGGGTTCAGTGGTGGGGGCAATGTGCTTGGCTTCGGGGGGGGGGGGGGCGAGTACTATATATATTTGTATTTTGTTTAATTTGGTTACCGTGCATCGCTCGGCAGCTCCAGGTACTACAGTCCTAAGACTCTGTTAGACGCAACTGCCGTACTCCACTAAAATCAATCCCAGAGCTTATTTTAAGCTTGTGTTTCACTCGCGTGGCGTTTTCGACTCAGGAATATTTACACGTCTCCCAGAGATAATATTATATGTATGGTAAGTATTTAAAATAGATATACAAATCAGACATTTATTAATAAGAAACCAACTCTAACTGGTAGTAGTAAGAATATAGCTTAGAAAGTGCGAAAAATCATCATCTTAATGAAATGCTAAATTAAGGTAGTCTCCCCAATTTTCTTCATTCAAATTACTTCAATTTGGGTTTGCTCCAAACTGTTTTGAGAGAAAACCGGAAAAAAAGAAGAAAAATCTTCAAATAAACATGTACTTCCGGTTCTTTGATTTTAGCCAAAATCTTGGGGTACATCTTCTAGCCTCTAGATAGCTTAAGTTTCAAATCCCAAAGCTCTGTGTCTTAGCCTAGAACAAAATATGAACGATTACAATATTTATTTTGTGACATGACTAATTTACACCACCTTTCTTTATTTCAAATAGATTAAAATTTATACACGATTAACAACTTATGACACTTGAAAATTACACCAATTTTTTTTAAAAATCGTTAGAGCCGTTTTTGAGAAAATCACATAAAACGAAAAATCTTTCATTTAAATGTCCACTTCCCAGGTAACACACATATCCCCAGAATATTCTAAGAAGTTATTTAGAGAACATATATATTCCAATTATTTCCAAGGGATCCACAGAATATTTAAATGGGCGTTAATCTTCTGAGAATATTTTTTTCGATATATTCCAGAATGCGCAACTAGGAATATTCCGGGAAAGGGAATTTAATGTTCTACACGAATATTTTAGTCCTAAGAATATTCCCAGAATATCTACGAAGATTGAAAGATTATTCACAGGATATTCCAATGTCCAATGTATTATCAGAATATTTATAGATTATTCTCTGTGCTACCTGGGTTCCGGTATTCCGATTTTAACCAAAAGCTTGCTGTATTCCTTCTAGCCCTATATTGAGCTTAAGTTTCGAATTTCCTAGCTGTGAGACTTATGTTTGCGAAAAATAGGAAATGAGCGCTCATGACCCTATGAAAAATATTCAATTAACAAGGACGCCTGTATGATAGGCTAGAACAATCCAGAGGCGTCCATTTGGTTGCATAAATACAGGCGGACAATATTCCTAGACTATTCTTTAGGCTCAGATGCAAACAAAATTGAACGTATATAATATACACTGCTCATCTTTAAAGGCATCAATTAATATTTCAGTTTGTTTTTGAGTGCACTTTTGGAATTTGGAGGGCATATTCTCTTTATTCATTGCAGTAAAGAGTTGAACATTGAGAAACAAAATATCAGCTGTTCTGTGTTATCCAGAGGCCAGGGCCACGGGCGGGGGGGGATTTTTAGGGGTCTAGAACCGCCCCTCCTCCCCCAGGGCAGGGGTCATGGGATAAGTAATGTGCCACGACAAACCGTTTCTTATGACAAACTCAACCGTAATTAAATTTATTTCATATGTTTAATCAAGAATTATGTTCTTTTTTAATTTCTTGAAGTACCTATTTGTTTTAATAAAAAAAAATTCCGACGAAATATTTTGCTTTGTAGATTGACCCTTTGTATGACTTTAGGATTTTTGGAGTGGTTCAAAAATTTAATTTTTAGGGGAGATATAAAAATAAATAAATATTATATTCGAACTCTGTATAATAATTACTATTAAAATATATTAAAATGTATTTATTTAAACCTTATTTTCTTAAAAAAATCGGAAAATAAGTGGTAAGGGAGGGACTCTTTGTATCACTTCACCATTTTTGGAAGGGTTCACAAATTTAATTTTTAGGAGAGATATAAAAGTAAATATGTATATTCGAGCTCTGTATATCTACTCTTATTAAACGAGCAAAAATTGTTTGTTTATATATTTGTTTGTATATTTGTATCTTAGTTCTATTTTGAAAACGGCTCTACCGATTTTGATGAAACAAATTCTATTAACAAGTTTTGAGGATGAGAAAACGATCTGGCTAGGTCTGGACCTCGACAAATTTCATCTTAATTGATCTTTTCTTAATTAAAGTAATTATTGATAGATAAAAATCTCAATAAAAAAGTTTGTTTACATTTTTTTCAATTATCTTTTATTTATTAATTGGTTTTTTAATTTTAAAACCCACTAATAGGTTATAGCAAATATTAATATATCTATATTAAAATTAAACAATTTAATTGATTATAAATTCGAGTATTAAATCTCACAAAGAGTTAATAAGAAATATGATTATATATTAGAATTTGCCAATTTAATTGATTATTATAAAACTCGATAAATTGTTATTTAATTAAGAAAAATAATTATACGGAATTTATTTATATACATATACCGGGTGAGTTTTTTTTATCTTGAGACAGTCTTATAACTCAAAAACAGTGTCATTATATAGAAAAAAGTTTCAAATGAAAGTTTATTTAAATCGAGGGGGAAACTAAACTACGCTATTGTTTGTCGACGTAGAACAAGCTTTCAATGGTATTTACAGTTGTTTTTTAAATAGAAACCTATATGTTTCTCTACATATAATTAATCTAGAAAACAAAACTGAACAACTTTCATAAGAATTATTTTTATACGACATTCAACTAAATAAAATACATGAATCAATTAGATCTCAAAAAAATCTTAATAATTATTTTTAACAATTATTTAACTTAATTATGAAATAATAATGATTAAATAATTAATTATTAAATAAATATTTAATTATGAAATAAAAACTTAATAATAATTAATAATTTAATAATTATTCGACACTGTTCTGTGACATTCCAGAGTGTATTGCAAGTCTCCTGGATAAATTCTAGTTCCAAATTCCTTATTTTCGCCTGTTCCAGTTTGTTCATAGTCTTTACATTTCCTGTTACAACACTATAAAATGAAGCTTTGTATTCCTATCAGGAAAACGCTCGGCATCTATTTCTGAATTGACACACGAGAAAGAAACTTTTTAAACTCAAAAAGTTTATGTAATTCAATTAAGTAGAAAATAACCTCTTAAATCTGTGTACACTTATTTTAATTGATTTTACTTTTTGATTTAATAATTAATTATTTAATCATTATTATATGATAATTAAGTTGAATAATTGTTAAAAATAATTATTAGGGTTTTTTTTGAGATCTAATAATTGATTTAATATTTTATTTATTTGATGTCGAATAAAAAAATAGTTCTTATGAAACTTTCTCGGTTTTTTTTTTGTAGATTATGAATATGAAAAGAAATATATAGGTTTTCCAATTAAAAAACAAAACTTGACCTCGAAATACTCTTGAAAGTTTGTCCTAGATTGACAAACAATAGCGTAGTTTAGTTTTTCCCCTTGATATAAATTAACTTTTATTGGAAGCACTTTTTTCATATAATGTAATGTTTTTGAGTTATAAGACTGTCTCAACATAAAGAAAACTCACCCGGTATAGGTATATAATTTATTTACAAAAATGAAAGTGTGTATTGAAATTCTTGCTTTATCAAGTATGAATCTCCCTTTTTTGATGATTAAGTTCCTTTCTCGCAGATAAAGATGGCGAATGCCGGGTCTCCACAAATAGCATCGTTAAATTTCCCATCATGGTTCATTGTGACACAATTTTCACGGCTTCCATATTTTAATGCATTATCAGGCTGATTGGGAAGCCAAGAATCCAGCTTCGGCATTGGACAACCTAAAAGATATTGAAAATAGGATATACACATGTTTTGTTATGTTGAAAATTTTTTATTGAATATTACTTTCACATTTATATTCATAAGTAATGGTTGTAAACCTGATTTAGGACATCAAACCGGAAATTGGGGTCCACAAAGGCCAAAAAGCGGCCAAAAATCCATTGGCCAGTGCGTATGTACGTGTGTACGTATATATGTACCCCCGTCCAACAATAAGTCTCAGAAATTCGAAACTCCAATAGAGGCTAGAAGGAGTAGGTACAGCAAGCTTTTTTTGGTTGAAATCGGAACACCGGAAAGTGGACAATTATATGAAAGATTTTTTTTACTTTTATCCAATGCAAAGCATGGGTAAAGTATTGCAATCGCTCTCGGGACAAGCGTGGCTTCAAAAGGGTCCTCAGGTAAAGACTACGGAACCCATGGACTCAATTAAAGTCACAAATTGTAGTATTCAATTAGGTTGAATTTTAGCACGTCACGGTTTTGCCAAAAATTACATGGGGTCTCGTCGAAAGGCCAAAAAGTGCCATTTTTTCATTTAGTGCGTGCGGATGTATGTATGTATGGATGGATGGATGGATGTATGTTATCGTTTTTTGGCGCACGATTTTTTCCACACCGTTGCACCGATTGAAATGAAATTGAAAACCTAGCATTCTTTGAAGAAAATGAAGCGCTGATTAGTTTTTGGTACATATCGACCCACAAACATTAGTACTTTATTTCAGTACTTTTTTAGTTTTTTCTAAATATCTTGAAAATGACTTAACCAATTTTGATGAAATTTAATATCCTAATTAAGTACCTTGGGGACCACAAAAAAGGATAAATAAAGTTTTTAGTAAAATTATATTTTAAAGTACTTTACTCTAGAGTAAGAGAGTACTTTTTTAATTTTTTAAATTCTTTAAAATTTATTCATTTGAACCTTTTAATATAGCTCATTTAGCCTTGCTTAAATAAGAATGGATAGGCTTCTCTCTGTGAAATGCTAAAAATTTGGGAGGAAATTTTGTAAGTAACCATAGCAACTGCGTTGTTTTCTTATCCCTTACCTTTGCAGAAGACATAGAGGAATCGACTTTAAACCAAAAATAGCGATTGATTCTCATCTAGTACTTGAGGAATAACCATTCTATATTGGATTTTTGACGTTTCGGTTTTTATTGGTAACCATTGCTGAAGACATAGAGGTATCGACTTTAAACCAAAAATAGCGATTGATTCTCATCTAGTACTTGAGGAATAACCATTCTATATTGGATTTTTGACGTTTCGGTTTTTATTGGTAACCATTGCTGAAGACATGGAGGAATCGACCTAAAATCAAAAATAGCCATCGATTCTCATCTAATACTTGAGGAATAACAATTCTACATTAGGTTTTTGACGTTTCGATTATTACTGGTAACCATTGCTGAAGACATGGAGGAATCGACTTAAAATCAAAAATAACGATCGATTCTTATCTAATACTAGATTAATAACCTTATTGCATTCCATTTTTGATGTTTTTTTGGTAAACAACTCAAGCTTGAGTTGTTTGCCATAAAAGAATTTAGTCTTTTTGATTTTAAGTCGATTCTTCCACGTTTTCAGTAGAGGTTGCCATTAATAGTCAAAACATCAAAAATGGAATGCAATAAGGTTATTCCTCTAGTATTAGATAAGAATCGATGGCGTTATTTTTGATTTTAAGTCGATTCCTCCATGCCTTCAGCAATGGTTACCAATAATAATCGAAACGTCAAAAACCTAATGTAGAATTGTTATTCCTCAAGTATTAGATGAGAATCGATGGCTATTTTTGATTTTAAGTCGATTCCTCCATATCTTCAGCAAGGGTTACAATAATAACCGAAATGTCAAAAATCAAATGTAGAATGGTTATTCCTCAACTATTAAATGAGAATTATTTTTGAATTAATGTCAATATGAACTACAAATTGCAAGTGATATCTGATTAATAATAAAGGAACAAACATATTAATATTTCAAATGAATTTGGATAAAGTTTAGCAACGATCCGTTTGCAGTTTATTTTTTGTTTTTTCAAAAAAGGGCTCTAACGATTTGGATGAAATTCACTGGTTAAGGAGGGTATTGTGTTGGCAATTCGATCTGTGTTTTTGATGGGTTTTTGTGTTAAATAAAATAATTATTCACAGGTGGTTGTCTCGATAAAAATGTATAATTACATTTTTATTCAATTTCCTTTTAATAATTAATTGTTTTTTTAATTTTTAAAACCCACAAAAAATATATTTAAAGTTAGACAATTTAATATATTAAAAATCGAGTTTTAAATCCTTACGAACGTATTTTTTCTATATTAGAATTTGGAAATTTAATTGATCAACTCAAAAATTGTTATTTAATTAAAAAACAATAATTATACTGTATTTATTTATATACCTACTAGCTGCAAGGCACGCCCCCTGGACCCCCCACAACCCACTCCCACCCAGTACCCGTCACCTGCACCCGATCCCAACCCCCGAACCACCAAACCACACCGTCCACCCCACCACGCCTCTGGACTATCACGTGAGCTCCGCACCCCACCCCGTGCCCTCAACCCTCGCCCCCACACCCCCTGCACCCCACCCACCCCGTACTCCACCCCGGTGCCGCCTTCACCCCCGCCTAACCTAATGGACCCACCCCCGCTACGCCGCCCGGACCCTCGCTACCACCCCGAACCCCATACCTAACCCACCCCTACTCCATTCAACACCACCCCCGCACCCAGTTTTTGCATTTCTAGCCTTTTAGTGACCCACAGATTATGTATACAAAAATTTCGTTAAGTTGGCTCTAAGGATAAGAATTTTCATATTTTGATCCTCCCACCGTTTTTGAGTGATTTTTGGGGGAGAATTTTTTAAACAAAGGTTGTCAGAAATCACATCACCTACAACTTTGCTCATTATAAAATTTGGCATAGAGTTAATAGTTTAGGAGTTATTTGATCATTTACATTCGTGCGCCACCCCAAACCCCTTCTGGGGTCAAAATATCAAAACGTTATATAGCTAAAAACGTAAGTTAGAAGACATCTGATACAAATATGAAAATTCATAATAATCCCTTCAGCCGTTTTTACGTGAATTGTGAGCAACTTTTCGCGGAAACCACGGAAACAGACAGACAGGAATTTTGTTGAGGGTGTTTTCGTTCTTAACTTTGCTTGAAACGTGTACAACCAAAATTTGGAGTGATTCGGATCAATGTACAGACAAAACCTTAATTTATACCTATAATATAGATACATATACACATAATCTGTGGGCCACTGCAAGGCTTGAAATGCAAAAACTGGGTGAGGAGGCGGGGGGGGGGGGGGTGTAAGTGGGGGGTGCAGAAGGGGGGGGGTGCGAGAGGGGGGTTCGGGCCTCGCTCGGAGGTCCGGGTACTTTATGTATTATCTTAGCGAGTTTCTGAATAACCATCTTTAAGTTTTTTTTTATTTACCGGAAATATCAACAAATTCGCCCTCTTTTTCCCGATCGGTGAATCCAACCCATGCATAGGGTTGTTGACTCGGGGCCAAAACTAGCTTCAAGACCTGAATCTCAGCTTTCGTGGATATAATCGCAAGATACCCGCCCTCAGACACGCATATTTCTCTGGCTAGATTCCATGATACATTTAAGTGGTTTAATTTATATCGGCCGGTGTCGTATTTGGTGTAGCCGTCATTACCACAAGTCACTTGGCAGTTGGCTGAAAAAAAAAAATAAAAAAAAAATTTATGAAAAAGTGAAACTTTTGCACGGTACCTTGTGTTTTTTTTTATTTTTATACATAATACTCAGGTCTATTCTCTAAACAAAAACGTTAACTTTTAACATCCGAATTCAGCGTTAATTCATTTTAACACCTCCTTGCCTAAAATTGCTATTCTCTAAGCAAAAACGTTTAGTCAAAAGTGTTAAAAATTGTACTGGCTGGAAAATTCACCAATAATCACTTTGCTCTTGAAGGCAAAAATAAATAAATAATAAATGTTTGTTGTTTAAAATATTATAATTATTCAAACCGGGTCTTGTATATATGTATAACAATGTGGTTAACAAGCTTGGGTTTTACTAATTAAATACAGTTATATAATTTAAAATTAAACCACAAATAATAATATTATTATATACAGTATTGTGTATTTGAATTAGGCAATGAGCCATTTCTCTGAATGAATAAACTTTAATATTTTACTGATATTTAAAATGTAAGTATATTTATATATATATATATTATTGTTGATTCCTTTTCAACAATAACGACGACACTGAATAACACGGAACGATAAATAACAATAGTTACGGTAAACGGTACACGATAAAATAAATAACGAAACAAAACCAGTATATTCACTTATTGACACCTTGCCAAATCGACACCCATATGATTCTCTTTCCACGAGTACATTAGTCATCGAATCCAACCTCTAGCTTCCACGTCATCGAGTAGTGAGCTCCGTCTAGACACCATACTCCCGGGGCGAACCCGCGCAGATTTATTTTGGTTACAAAATTAAAGCATATCCAGAGGGTGCATTTAAAATTTTAACGCCATATTTAATGAACAAACATGGGGTCTTTAACCTAAAAACCAAAAAGTAAGGCTATGTTTTTGACCACTTTGAGTTAAAACCAATACATTTCAAATCCACTTGATCTGTTGTTATGACAACATTTTAAGTTTAGTTGCAACCCTTCTGACCAGAAGGTTGACGATTTGTAGATTTATCTCGAAGAATCTTCCCCGCAGAATGGTCTTGGTAACGTAGCCCAGCGATTCAACCTGTTTCAGTCTTGATGCTGATTGGATGGTAATTGAAGTAGGATAAATGTATTTAAAGAAATGAGTATTATTTAATATTGGTATTTTTATTAGTTATTTATAAATTTACATTTCTCCATGCTGATGGCTGGAGGAGCTTAAAACTCGTCTCTCAACTCAATTGACAATTGACAACCCCAACTGGGCTTCACAATAGAACTGTCTAACTCTCTGGCTGACTCAAGCCTGCCTGAAAAGTCGTAATTTTAGAATCACCTCTCATAGGCCAAATTCTTAATCAGCAGGGCGTATCTTAAAATTATTGAGCCCTCACTTTTCTAGAAATTTAGCCTCTGGAAATTTCCACAAAAATGAAAAACCAATGAATTTATAATCGACATCTGGGGCTAAAAGCCATTTGACATTTATGTTCAGGAAGCTGTAAAGTCCCTTTCCTGTTGTCAAAGAGTCACATTCGAGGATCAAAAAGGGAAGCCGGCTGCCAAAATATTAACCTTAAGAATAATTATATTTATATTTAAGGAAAAATATATCTCGCCGGCACAACAATCTATCTCTGTCGACAGAAACATAGATACGAGAGATGTATTCAAATAAACTTTTATTATCACTATATATATAATTTATTTATAGTTTATAATATATATTTGTTTGGATAAAATATATAACATATATTAATATAAAGTTTTTATTATACAACATATATTTAAATATACTATATATAAAGAGCCTAGATTAATTTGTAACAACGCTGAGAGAATTTTCTTTAAAAAAATTACCTTCTTGCCTAGAATCGAACCGACGAACTCTTGAACTAAGGGCATCAGCTCTAGCCATTACACCAATGCAACATTAATATTTATATCTTGATTTCTGTTACTAAAACTATATATTTTTGATTTAGACTTTGTGTCGAGATAATATTGTATTCATTTGAACTCGAATGAAAATGAAAAAACACCAATAGATTTTAAATTAAGAAACATTAAATATATATTAATTAACGAGGCAAATTTGAAATATAATTGTCAGCTCGGATTTTAAACTGATGGCTCCAATCGATTTTCATTAACCAGGCAAATTTGAAATATAATTGTAAATTGGACTCGAATTTTGAAATGAAAGACTCCAATTCATTTTAAATTAAGAAACATTAAATATATTGATCATTATTCCTCACCCCCCCCTCGCTACTCAAAAGTTAAAGATGCGAAACTTTTAAGAGACGATGTATTTTCGGTGAGTTTACGGGTATACATTTGGAGTGTGGTTTTTTAAGAGGAATAAAATTTTTGGACCGAGACGCTGCAAGGCACGCACGAAAAGCTCGTTTTAAAATAATAGATAGAAAAAACAAAATTATCATTAGATGCGGTAAAAAAAAAATTGAATTGCTAACTAGACTAGCTATGTGGGTATTTTTGGTGATTTTTCTTTTTTTAGCTGTTCTTTATTTATTAAAAATAGCTGAGATACTAGATTGAGAATAACAAATCAAAGTATCGCGCGGTATCGTTAACACCTAGTGTTAAAAAGTAAAATGTTAACGTTGCTTTGTTTAGAGAATAGCATTTTTTAACACCCCATTTGACCCATTTTAACGTCTGTTTTTAGAGAATAGACCTGACTATGTGTTTAAAATCAATTTGAATATACACCAATACCTCACTTTGAGTCGGGGTTACGTTCCAAAAAACACGACGCAAAGTGAATTCAAGATTTTCTTTAGCAAACCATTTAAAGATCGAAGATAAGTTCCAGGGTTACGAAAATACTACTTTTTAAAAAGAAAATTGAACAAAGTAAACATTTAAAAAACAAAAATAATATAAAATTTTATTACATACATACAAAAAACAAAAAACAAAAACGTATTCAATTAAAACAAAATAAACTATTCAATTAATTTATGAAAAACAAAATTAAAATTAATCACTGTCTGATGAGTCCATAGTGGCTGTTGTCCTAAGAATATCTAATATTGTCTCCAAGCTGATAGTTTTTGTTTTTTATTTTTTGTAATTCTACCAGCAGCGCCCTTTCCACTCATATGGCTAAGAAAATTACAAGTGTATGTACAAAAAAATAATATAACTCTGCCAATAAATAAATTGGATTGACCTTTTTTGTAATAGACCAAGAGCCCACGACGGCCAGACCTTCGGTTATTTTATAAAAGCTGAAAGTTTTTTCTGTGCATGTCCCCTATACAGGTAAGAACGACCAGCGACTATAGAGTTTGGGTTGTGGTTACTTTGGCAGGTAACAGGTAATAAAGGTGTATAAAATAGTACTTTAAATTCGTTAAAGTATAAAGCTCAATTTTTTATATTTTCTTCGGGATAACTTTAGAAATCTCGTCATCCATTGCCGGACACTTATGACAGTTGCTACCCCCTGCCATACACCCCTAAACTTTAATAAATTATAATTATACTTTCGTTATAATATAAAAGATAAATTTTATATATGTTACTTGGCGACCTATAAAAAAATGTTACCTCAATAGGCGGACAGTTTTAATGGTTTTTACATAGATTTTTGACATTTCGGTTATTATTGATAACCATTGGTGAAGACATGGAGGAATCGACTTAAAATCAAAAATAACCACCGATTCTTATCTAATACTAGAGGAATAACCTTATTGCATTCCATTTTGGTTGTTTTGACTATTAATTTTTTTTTTTTTTATGATATTGATGAGAGAAGGAGATACACCAGAAGGTGGATCCCCTAAAGGCTTGTATGGGCTGGCCCCTCAATCGTGAAAAGAACAAAGTAGAAGGAAAAGAAGCCGGGATCACGAGCCAATCTCAGAAACTTAGATACAATTCAATATCCAATTTACTAAGGTTTTAGGGGCTTCGAGCAGTGGTAAATTCTCCGCGCGATAAATTCGGTTAAATGTATCTCCCACTTATTTTTTTATTACCAGACCCTATACTTACAGAAAAAATGTCTGGGTATAGCCGGGAATCGAACCCGAGACCTCCGGGTTGCCAGTCAGTTACTCTGACCATTACACCACGGGGGCGGACAACGGGACAATGGCAACCTCTACTGAAAATGAGGAAGAATCGACTTAAAATCAAAAAGAAAGTTTAGGGGTGTCTGGGCAGGGGG
>JALMQS010000225.1:20525227-20597451 GCA_024734495.1 Forficula auricularia
TTCATTAATGAACCCCTCATCGCCCTGAAGGTCATATCGTATAAGTTCTCTGAAATTCCCAGGGCGACGGGAAGACACCGCTTTATGCCACCACACTCCTTCACGAGGTGTGATGCGGCTTCAACTCTAAGAACCCGAGCCCGCACAAACCTTGCCACCAATGCTCACAATTAGGTGCCCGCTTATAATAATTGATTTTGTTTCTGTGAGCAACTGATTCGAGGGCGCTGACACTATCTGAACATCAGAACCCCCGTCCCTGACACGTCCTTCGCCGTCTCTGGCTTCCTGTTCCCGGCCGAGCTCTGATATAAATATTCGGACATTCCCCTTTAATAAGTTCATCAATGACATCTCACCACCCCATCCATCCTCCTGAGCCTTCCATTGCGTCCTCCACACGACTGGAGAATATGCCCTGTCGTCTCCGTTTTTCTACACCCGGCCCCTACACATGGGTGGACCCTCCGGCCGCCTTCCCCTACTTGTTCTAACAGCGAGGCCAGCCCTAGCGTCCCTGCCGTTCCTAAAAGATGTTGTTCTTAATCAGGTCCGGTGCATAAATTATATGAGGGCTGCCCCGCACATCTCAGATCCTCCGTCGACGCTGCTATGTAAGTTCTCGCGCCAGTACTCACTAACCCCCTCCACCCCGCCAACTTACAGGAGGACCCGTTCTGCCCATCCCTTGTCTCCTGGTGCACGTGTGAGAACTCCAGCTGCCACCCTGGCAGCTGGGTAATCTGATGTTCGCATTTGTTAAGCCTGTTATTGCACCAGGAGGTATAAAAGAACCCAGGGATTGCAGCTTGAGCCGCCATCCTAATAAGAGCTGATTAGATTTTGGTGCATACCGACCCAAAATTAAGGGGGGCGGAGGGGTTAAAAATTAAAATCTAGGTCGTTTGAGCAAACTCAACCAAATTTTGTATACATAATCAGTGGGCCCCAGAAGTCTAAAATGCAAAAACTAACCCCCTACATGATTATAAATAATTTTATGATATTAATGTAAGTGAGGGCATAGGTTGTATGGTATAGTCAAGTGGATGGCCACATCAGAACACGTCAACTTATTTTCATTGGTATTGGACCTCTTATGATATTTTTGTTTATTAAGGGAGTTTTTTGACTGTAATAATTACTTGTTTAGGTTTAAAATAAGAGACGTGCAACCAATTTTCTGTTTATTTATCAATTTCTACGTTTGACCATTAGACATGGCCATATAGAGGAATTAGTCAATATTTATATAAAAAAAATTTTGAAATACACTTAATAAACAATTAAAATTTTATACAAGAAACATAATGGGATATATACAAAAGCATTTTTACAGTGTTGCCAGAGGCCGAAAGATATAATGTTCTCAAGACTATAATTGTCTTTTTCATTCAAGACGAAATGTCGATTGCGAAATGATTTTTGATATGTTTGTTCAGGCATAACTTCTTTGTAAATGAACTGATTTCGATGATTCTTTTTTCATTGGAAGAGGGTACCTTAGGAGATAGTGCCATATTAATTTGGTAGAGTTCTTGAAAGATATAGATCAATGACGAAATAACGTAAATCTCCAATTCTTATGACCAAATAATCGAAATTAAATAAATAAAATCTTTTATAAAAAAAAATTTAAACATCCATTTAAAACTCCGCAAACGTTTCTAGAGAATTTTTATATTTATGAATTTAATTTTATTATCAATTTCTGATTCATTCGCCCGACGCTTTCTCTTGCGGGATGCATGCAAGGTATTATATTAAGTCACTATTAATAACATCACTAAAAGAGAAAAATTAAAATAAAACCGACTTCAAAAATTAAATTTAACAAATAAAATAATAAGAACTTAAACATAAAATGCACTAAAAGGTATAAAATAATTATTATCTTATTTAGTTACAACTAAACGACGAAATATTAACATGAAATTACATTTTGAAGTCGGTGCCAAACATATACATTTTATGAATCGCACTTGACGGATCTTACTTAATTGCGTTTGGCGGGTACGCTCGCTTATAGGTATAGTTTGTTTGGCACCGACTTTAAAAAGTAATTTCGTGTTAATATTTCGTCGTTTAGTTGTAACTAAATAAGATAATAATTATTTTATACCTTTTAGTGTATTTTATTTTATTTTTAAGTTATTATTATTTTATTTTTTGAAGTCGGTTTTATTTTATTTTTTTTATAATAATTATTTTTTAAAAAATTTCAGCTTCTGGATGGACTGTCATAAACTGCCCTATCATCTGTCAGCGGCTTATCCTTGTGATACGGTAACACCCTGTATAAATAAATTGTGATCTTTCAATTCACTCGAGAATGTAGTAGAAAAAAAAATACGATCAAGATATAAAAAATCTATAGCGATTTATTCATTGCCATAGAAAACAATTTTTACGTTTAATGCATACGAAATTTATGTCACATTGTGATTTATAAAGTAGCTTTTAAATACGAACGACAAAAAAATTGTTACCAGCCTGACGGTTCATAGCGCCCTTGAATTTTGATAGGATCATAATTCACTGTTAAAAAATTTAATCAAGGATGAGATTACGAAACGGAATGGAAGAAAATTGAATCTTGTCGAGTCAAGTGATGGGGAATATTATATGCTGAAGGAAAAAAAATGTCGATTGGCTTGGCATGTTCAAAGCCAACCGAATAATACGCGAAGTTAAGCAACATATGGTATGTGGCGTGGTTAGTTATGCGAAGGAGAAATGTTCTGCTGAAATATTTACACTCTATCCGATCTGAGACGTATTATGGACTTAGAATTATAGTACCTGCTAGGTTTTACTTAGATAAAGTGGTGTATGTTTTAGGTGAAACATAGATATTAGTCAATAAAAGTAAAGAGTGTGTAGTTTCACAGTGAATGAAATGAAACTCAAAGGAGTTTTATACAAACTCTATATATTTCGGATCTTTGGTCCTCCGGGGTCCTATTGATTCGGTTGAGTTTGCTCAAAGGGCCTAGGATTTATATATTTTGACACCCCCTCCTTCCAATTTTGGCCCCAGAAAAAAATATTTTCTTTATGTATACCATAGGTTCATTTTATAGTATTGTATAAATTTGAATTAATAAGTAACGAGTGTTGCCCTCTAAGGGAATATTATGTAAACTGGCCGGAGCTGGGCTCGTTAACCAGCCAGCCAGTTGGTTGATGACTTCGCTTGCAGATTGGCTTTTGATAGATTTGAGAGAGTTGATTTATATTGTTGAAGTAGAAACGCTCTAAGATTAGCCATTGAAGAGTCTATTTTAACTTTTGATTTTAAAAATTGTTTGGTACTTTAATCTCAATTGTTTATTATTTAATTTGATTTAAACAACTGAATTGTGGATTGATTAAAAGTAATTTTAATCTTTTATTGAATATGGGAGAAGAAACCAGAAGCTTGAATTCATTATCATATCATCGGAGGAAAAAACCCCAGTGAACCGAATAGCCCCCAAGAAGTCTGCATTCGATCGCCGCCATCGCCATTTGTATAATATCTCATTTTCTTGCTCTGTACAAAATCAGCATTATTTTCTCTCATTAAAAACCATTGTAAATATTCATATCACAAATCTTTGCATTTTATTTATTGAAAAAAAGAAATACCCGTTCCTTTTATTCTTAATTTAAAATATACAGTCCACACCTTATTAAACCCGGATCTTCAAGCCAGAGCTTTCCAGCCCCAGTAAGAAGATTATTTTTGGAATTTATCCTTTGGTCATTCTCATATGATCAGGAAATTTCTGAAGTATACAAGTATATTTCATTTTTTTTTTACTTTATCATACAGGGTATGGTCAAGTATTTTACTTTAGTTTGAAAATCTTGTAATTTTATTTTTAACCCCCACCCTCCTCCCCTTAATTTTGGAGTTTGATATACACCAAAATCTAATCGAGCTCTTAATCTCAATGGACCAAACTACGTGTGAATTTTGGTTTCGATGTTCAGGCTAGTTTTTGAGCTAGGTCGTCCGCAAAAATTTTGTGTCTCTGAAGCGCACGGAACATTTTGACAAAAACTACTTGTTATCTCAAAAATATAAATTTTTTCGATGTTTGCTTATTGAGAGCTTTTTGTGAGAACTGGAATGCCATGCGTTCAGCCCAATTATTTCTCTTCGAAATATTTTAAGCCGTTTTTGAGATATTTCGAAAAAAAGAAGCGAAAAAAACACTTTCATGCACGTTTATATTCTTGACCATACCCCCGGTGTATGGTAAAGTAAAAAAGAAGCTGACGTGTTCTGATGTAGCCATCCACTTGACTTACCATACAACCTGGCCCCTCACTTATATTTAATTTATATTTAATAAAATTATTTATAATCATGTAGGGAGGGGGGGTTAGTTTTTCCATTTTTAGACTCCTGGGGGCCCGTTGATTATGTATACAAAATTTGGTTGAGTTCTGTACAAGAGGCTAAATTTTCATTTTTTTGACCTTCACCCCCATTTTGGGCGGTTAGTTTTTGCATTTTTAGACTTCTGGGGGTCCACTGATTATGTATACAAAATTTGGTTGAGTTTGCTCAAATGGCCTAGATTTTTAATTTTTAACCCCCCCTCCACCCCTTAATTTTGGGTCGATATGCACCAAAATCTAATCAGCTCTTAATCTCAATGGACCAAAACTACGTGTGAAATTTGGTTTCGATATTCACATTAGTTTTTGAGCTAGCTCGTCCACAACAATTTGGTACGGACAGACTAAGAACCAGACAACCAGACAGACCAACTAACTAACAGACATTTTGACAAAACAATTATTATCTCGAAAAATATAATTTTTTCGATGTTCACTTATTAGAGCTTTTTTGTAGAGCGAAATGCCATGGTTTAGCTCATTTTTATCAAAATAGTTCCAGCCGTTTTGAAAGTCTGAAAAAAAAGAAAAAAAACACTTTTTTCATACGATCACAATACATGACCCCCTGCACGGTAAAGTAAAAACTATATAAATTACTAGATAGGGAGAAATTCGGGTCATCATTTCTTATTTTATCATTTTTGTTTTTGCCTTTTTAATTAAAACTTTGTTACTAAAATTTGGAAATTGTTAATGATTTCATAACAAATCCTTTTGATTCTCTATTTTATTATAATAATTAATGTTATATTTTCTATATAATAAATAGCCAGAGCAATACAAGGAACCATAACATGAGAATATGAATTTTTAATAGCTTTTTTAATTAGGTACTAGTATATTCAGTAAAAATATCCAAATAATTATTTTTTGGCACTAAAAAATTAAAATTGAACAAAAATATTATATATTTGAAGGAACAAAAGAAATATACGGAAGTGGGAGGAGGGGGAGTTTTATTTAACAGAAAACGATTATGACTTGCTTTTATTTTTTATATTCTCCACCTCTTCCTATTATTTAGCTATAATATACTATATATAAAAACTAGACTAATTTGTGCTAAATTTTCTTTAAAAATTACCCCTTGCCTAGAATCGAACCGACGAACTTTTGAACTAAGGGCATCAGCTCTAGCCATTACACCAATGCAACATTAATATTTATATAGCTTGATTTCTGTTACTAAAACTATATATTTTTGATTTAGACTTTGTGTCCGAGATAATATTGTATTCATTTGAACTCGAATGAAAATGCAAAAAACACCAATAGATTTTAAATTAAGAAACATTAAATATATATTAATTAACAAGGCATAATTTGAAATATAATTATAATTTGGACTCGAATTTTGAAATGAAAGACTCCAATTCATTTTAAATTAAGAAACATTAAATATATTGATATTTATTCCCCCCCCCCCCCTCGCCACTCAAAAATTATAGAGAGGAAAAAACTTTTTAGAGAGCGATGTATTTTCGGTAGTTTACGGGTATACATTTGGAGTGTGGTTTTTAAAAGAAATACAATTTTTGGACCGAGACGCTGCCCGCCAGGGCTTTCAGCAGAGAGGGCCGAACTTCGAGGGCGTGCCGAAGGCACGTACGAAAATCTCGTAAACTAATAAAGAAATAATGAAAATTTGACCCTATTTATCTGATCCTACACTAATTTACACACACATACACACAAACGAACACTTGATGGCCAAAATTAGCTATAGTTCCCGAAGGCCATTAAAAATAAACTGCAACGGATCGTTGCTAAACTTTATCAAATTCATTTGAAATATTAATATGTTCTTGAGTAAAGTACTTTAAAATATAATTTTACTAAAAACTTTATTTAACCTTTTTTGTGGTCCCCAAGGTACTTAATTAGGATATTAAATTTCATCAAAATTGGTTAAGTCATTTTCAAGATATTTAGAAAAAACTAAAAAAGTACTGAAATAAAGTACTAATGTTTGTGGACCGATATGTACCAAAAACTAATCAGCGCTTCATTTTGTTAAACTAATGGTAGGTTTTCAATTTCATTTCAATCAGCGCAAAGGTGTGGAAAAAATCGTGGACGAAAAAAACGATAACACACATACATACATACATCCATCCATCCCCACGCACTTCCAAAAAAAATGGCACTTTTTGGCCTCTCGACGAGATTCCAGGTAATTTTTGGCAAAACCGTCACGTGCTAAAATTCAATCTCATTGAATACTTCAATTTGTGACCTTAATTGAGTCCATGGGTTCCGTAGTCTTTACCTGAGGACCCTTTGAAGTCGCGCTTGCCGCGAGAGCGATTCCAATACTTTCTCCCATGCTTCGCATTGGATAAAGTAAAAGTTATAATAATAGAAATAATTAACAAAGGATCTCAAAAATAATTACAATTTGATTGTAATTGTGAATAAATTATGTTTACAAGTATTTGTCTAAATTATCTTCAGGTTATTATGTCTACGGTCACTTAAAATTGATTTATCCGATGAAAAGGAGTGGTCCACGAACGTTTAAAGGAACTTAAAACCCCCACTTTTATTTTGAAAGAAAAAGATTGCAAACTTTTCGACATTTTCAAGAGTAGAGTAAAGTATCTAGTCAAGCCAAAGTACAACTGAGATAATAATAACAATAAGTTGGATTGTTGTTTTTTAGCTATGTTTACACATCCTTATGATAATCCGTCCAAGACTATACTCTTATCGTTGAAGCCAATTATTGTTTTCTTCAAATTTAAATTATAGTCCCTACTCTGCTTCATACTTTTTCATTCTTACTCCGAAAAGTTATTTTTTAAAACATCTGTATTGGCGCAGAAACCACGCAATTTTATGCAATATTACTCATATATACAAATAATGAATAGTCAATATATTTTCTATAGAATAATCCGACCAATGGCAAGAGACCATAGCGCCGGAATATGAGTTTTTTAATTCGTTTTTTTAATTACTTAGGGTCTGAAAATAAATTTGGGTATATTATGTTAGTTTGGGAGGAATAAGATAGCTGGTCAAGCTCTTTGGAAATTAGTGTCAAAAAAGAAGCGAGTAATTCGGCTTTTTTAGGGAGCTCGTAGCTAATACATGAATTATTTAGATGCAACAATTTTATTGATCGTCTTAAATAGAGAATAAGGGGCCGCTCATACATTTTTAGACACGCCCCCCTGATCGTCACATTCGGTCAAATTTTCTTTGAGACCCCCTGTATTACGTTCTTGAAATTATTTATTTTGTACTATAACGGAATTTTTAACAAATTAAAGTAATTTGTTTTCTAGTATATTTATACAAATAAGAAATTATCAAATTAATTAAATTATTAAGAATTCAAAGAGAAATTCAAAGATGTTTTTATAAAAATATTAGAGAATACTTACGAGACTCCGTTTTATAAGAACCATTGAGGTCCAGCTGATTCTCCATCCTGAACCAAGAGAGCGAAAAAGATATGGTCCATCTAGGTGTTACCCGGTATCAATCCGCGTATAGCCCGCATGATACCCCACCCCGGACCACCCAGAGGACATGGCATCTCAAGTTCTTATATATTACTCGATTCGAGGCGCCTTTTACAGGATCTATTCTTGCACAGAGAGATGATGCGAACTAATTTTAGAATTCCGCGGAGTGATTTCGCGAGCAAATCCGCCTACCAACGGGAATTTTTAACAAATTATAGATAAATTTGTTTTCTAGTATATTTATACTAATATAGAAAATTATCCGATATTATGACTAAATTAATCTTAAGAAATTCGAAGAAATTCAAAGATGTTTTTATGAAGCAGAAATTTAGCGAATACTTGGCAGGGCTTCTGTTTATAGAACCATTTGAGGTCCAGGCTGAGTTCTCCATCACCTGAACCAAGAGAGCGAAAAAATGGTCCATCTAGATGTTCCCAGTATCCAATCCGCGTATAGCCCATGAAATCACGGAACAGAGGACATGGCATCTCGTTCACATATATCTGATTCAGACGCCTTTACAGTCTATTCTTACAGAAAGTGATAAATATTTAATTCCAAGATTAAACTCGCGGCAATCCTCAACGGAATTTTAACAAATTATAAGTAATTGTTTTATATATTTACAAATAAGAAAATTATAATTATTAATTAATCTTAAAATTAAAGAAAATTAAATGTTTTTAGAAATTTAGAATACTTAAGATACGTTTTATAAGAACCATTGAGGTAGTGATTCTCCATCCGATATGGTCCATCTGATGTACGGTATCAATCCGCGGATAGCCCGCATGATACCCACGGACCAAACCTGAGGGCACAATGGGCAGCTCTAGTTCTGATATATTACTCCGATTCAGACGCCTTTACAAGTCTATTCTTACATAGAGAGATGATATCAAATTAATTCTAGAATTCCGCGGAGTAAATTCGCGAGCAAATCCACTCAACGGAATTTTTAACAAATTATAAGTAAATTTGTTTTTCTAGTATATTTATACAAATATAGAAAATTATCAAATTAATTAAATTAATCTTAAGAAATTCAAAGAGAAATTCAAAGATGTTTTTATAAAGCGAAATTTAGAGAATACTGTGGCGAGACTACCGTTTTATAAGGGCCATTGAGGTCCAGCTTTTGACTCTCCATCCGAGCCAAAGAGAGCGAAAAAAGATATGGTCCATCTAGATGTTACCCGGTATCAACTCACGCATATAGCCCGCATGATACTATCACCGAGGACCACCCAGAGGTACATGGCATCAAGTTCTTGCATCTTACTCCTAGGCAACGGAGATTCTAAATTAATTTGTAGTCATCTCTATGTAAGAATAGACTTGTAAAAAGCGTCTGAATCGAGAGGGTAATTGAGAAGAACTTGAGATGCCATGTCCCTCCTGGGTGGTCCGTGGTGGGTATCGTGCGGAGCTATAGCGCGGATTGGATACCGGTGTAACATCTAGATGGATCCATATCTTTTTTCGCTCTCTTGGCGTTCAGGATGGAGAATCAGCTGGACCCTCAATGGTCTGCCTATAAACGGCAGTCTCGGCTAAGCTATTCTCTAATTTTCAGCTTTATAAAAACATCTTTGAATTTCTCTTTGAATTTCTTAAGATTAATTTAATTAATAGTAAAGAACCTTGTTTGAATAATCAATATTTGAGATCATTATGGGGGATTTTTTTAACATCGTCAATAAACTGTTTATAAGTTACTTATAAATAGTTAACAAACTGTCATAAGTTTGATATGTCCATGGTTAATTAAAATTAAATTCATTAAAAAATAATTTTTCACGAAAAAGCGCCTTTATTAATAAAACTTGATGTTTTAGGTATAGGGATATTATATATCGTCTTAAAGCATTTTTCTTCGTCTTTCAATTTATTGAGTAATATATGGGGGTCTCATTTGAAAAAACGAAATTTTGACCCCTCTTATGAATAACGGAAATAATAGTAATCTTAGCACACCCTGTATAATATGGAGTCGATTTCTCGGCGTAAATTAACTACTTCGGGTGTGTCTAAACTACCATCAAAATATCAACTTTTCATGAATTGAGAGCACTAATTTATTTAAGTTTAATTAGGGCCATGTTTTGGACCATATTTAAAACAAATTATTTTTTATCTCAAAACCGATAGGGATAGATATAGGACAATATTATGAAAAAAGTACCTGGTCCACCTGCTACAGCCAGCCAGACTGGCCATTGTACAACTATCATAGACGGTACTTTTTTTTTTTTTAATGCAATCGAATGCAAGAAGGGGAGTACCAGTAAAGATGCAGCCCCTATGGATCTCGAAAGACCCTTGCATTACCGAAGAGAAGGGAAAGTTGATTAAGTGAGAGGGTGTAGACGTAGGTGTCTATGCACTCCGGTTTTGAAGGTTTGAAGATTATAGGTGCTGGGAAAGATAGAGGCTGTGAGAGAGTTCCAGTTCCTTGAAGTCATGGGGATATATGTATTTGCGAATGAAGTGATCCGGCACTTTTCTAATTTGAGAAAAGAGTGTTGGGAGTCGGCAAAACGCGTGCTACGTGCAAAGCATGCTTTGGGGGAATTATTGATTTTATCTCATCAGAGCACCTGCCGTGATAGTATCTATAGAAAAGGGAAAGGGCAGAGACATTTCTTCGATGAGCCAGTGATTCGAGGGAGTCGGTGAGGGTAGAGTCGTCAATTAGCCTGACGGCTCGTTTCTGAATTGCATCCAGGGTAGCAAGAGAATATTTTGAGGCTCCTCTCCATAGATGAGAGCCGTATTCGAGACAGGGGCGGATTTGGGCCTTGTAGATGGTGAGAAGTTGTGGGGGTTTGTAAAATCGCTTGGACCTGAATAAGAAGCCAATCTTCCTTGCTGCAGATTTCGCCACAGAGGAGATGTGTTCATTCCAAGACAGGTCAGATGCGACAGAGACGCCCAACATGGATAGGCTGTCACACATTTTTAGGGTATTCGAATCGAAGTGAATATCAGGGAAATCTTTATTTTCGCGCCTAGAAATTAGACAGCATTGAGTCTTGTTTGATTGAAGTTAACTAAATTTTGAGAGCCCCATTTATTCAGTTTGTCTAGGTCGAGAGTAATTGAGGAGGCAACATTGATTCGATTATTCGGGAGTGAGGGTTTGCCGTGTAGAGTGCTATCGTCGGCGTAACGTAGTATTAACATTATTGCTATTTTAGTCAAATCCGTAGTCAAAATGTGTCACTAGCTCTTGGACTAGGACTAAAGGGAATATACTCGTACATTATAATCTGAATAGTATTAGAAATAAAATTATATAAATTTAGTAGAGAAGGAAGATGTGTAGTAAAGTTACATTGTGGGTGTGATGGCGCCAGATTTTTTTTCATCCCCAAAATAGCAATTTGTAGTATTTTATATCTTGGTTTTTTTTTTGCAGGGGGCGAGTCTACTTGGCGCACGTATCTTACTCTGCCGAACATCTTGAAAGAGTTTAACCCTTATCTTGTGGGCTACGCCAAGGGCACAGCTGAAGCAGATAGTCCCCTGGCTGGTAAGACATTTTACCATCATGCTCTTCTCAATTATTGCACTCCAAGGGATACAAAGAATACATGTTCTGCATTTAACGTGCTTATCGTAGAAGAGCAGGCGCTGACTGGATGGGTAAAGCATTTTAGTTTTATTTTGTATATATATTGAAGAATTTAAATGAAACGGCTTTGAAATTTAAAATCGATATATTGGCAGCAGTATTTGAATTGGAAAGAAGTAGATAAACATTTGGTTTATTGTCCAAGCTGGGGGCTTTATTGGATTCCCTTTTTAACCGACTTCAAAAAGGAGGAGGTTTTTTTTTGTTTCTATGTTACCTGATATCTTCGCCAATTGTGAACCGATTTTGATTATTTTTTTCACTAGGTTAAGTCTAGTTTCCGATTGGTCCTGTTTTTTTTTTCATTGGCATTGGACATTTTTTGATATGTTTGTTTAGGCATAACTTCTTTGTTCATTAACCGATTTTAATGATTATTTTTTTATTGGAAAGATGGTACCATAGGGGTGATACCATATTAATTTGGTCAAGTTCTGAACATATGATCAAAGACGAAATAACGTAAATCTCCGATTCCCAGGTAACACACAATATCCTCAGAATATTCTAAGAAGATTTAAATGTCCTTAGAATATCCTTAGAATATTCTTAGGATATTGTAGTTACCTGGGTTCTTATGACCAAATAATCGAAATTACAATAAATAAATTCTTTTATAAAAAATCAATCTTAAAACGTTCATTTAAAACCCGCAAACGTTTCTAGAGAGTTTCTATATTTATTAATTGATTTTTTTTATCATTTTCTGATTCATTCGCCCGACCCTTTTTCTTACGAGATGCATCCAATGTATTATATTAAGTCACTATTAATAATATATCATTAAAAAGAGAAAAATAAAAATAATTTTTGTAAAAAAAAAAAAAAATTGACTTCAAAAAAATTAAATGCAACAAATAAAATAATACCAACTCAAAAATGAAATAAAATCCACTCAAAGGTATAAAATAATTATTATCTTATTTAGTTACAACAAAACGACGAAAAATTAACATGAAATTACTTTTTGAAGTCGGTGCCAAACATATACATTTTATTAATAGCACTTGACCGATCTTACTTAGTACGTTTGAAGGGTTCGCTCGCTTATAGGTATAGTTTGTTTGGCACCGACTTCAAAAAGTAATTTCATTTTAATATTTCGTCGTTTAGTTGTAACTAAATAAGATAATTATTTTATACCTCTTAGTATATTTTATTTTATTAACCGACTTCAAAAAAGGAGGAGGTTCTCTATTCGATTGAATTTTTTTTTTTTTTTTTTTTTGTGCCTATGTTACCTCATATCTCCGCCAATTGTCAACCGATTTTGAAAATTTTTTTTGCATTGGGTCCAGTCTAGCTTCCGATTGGTCCCATTTTTTTTCGATTTTTTTTCATAGGTATTAGACCTTTTTTATTAGGTTTGTTTAGACCTAACCTCTTTGTTTATGAACCGATTTCGATGGTTCTTTTTTTATCCGAAAGGGGTGTCTTAGGGATGGTGTCATATTAATTTGGTCAAGTTCTGATGATATGATCACTATTAATAACATCACTAAAAAGAAAAAAGAAAAATAATTTTTAAGAAAAAATAAAAACCGACTTCAAAAAATTAAAATGCAACAAAATAAAATACACTAAAAGGTATAAAATAATTATTATCTTATTTAGTTACAACTAAACGACGAAATATTAACATGAAATTACTTTTTGAAGTCGGTGCCAAACTAACTATACCTATAAGCGAGCATACCCTCCAAACATACTAAGTAAGATCCGTCGAGTGCGATTCATAAAAGGTATATGTTTGGCACCAACTTCAAAAAGTAATTTCATGTTAATATTTCGTCGTTTAGTTGTAACTAAATAAGATAATAATTATTTTATACCTTTTAGTGGATTTATTATTATTTTATTTGTTGCATTTAAGTTTTTTGAAGTCGGTTTTATTTTTTTTATTAAAATTATTTTTATTTTGTATATATATATATTGAAGAATTTAAATGAAACGGTGAATTTAAAGCTTTGAAATTTAAAATCGATATATTGGGATCAGTATTTAAATAGGAAAGAAGTAGATAAACATTTGGTTTATTGTCCTTGCCGGGAGGCTTTATTGGTTTCCCTTTTTCCTTTGACTACATTAAATTTTATTTCGTTGAACACACCCTACTGCGCTATTTCTTCAATATGATGACGACAAGCCCAAAATAAAACATCTCGAATCTAATTTTCAAGTGAACTGTATTGCTTGCTTTAGTATCGAAAACAATCGCTTTACCAGAAGTTCCCAAACTGTGCCTCGCGGCCTATTCACAGGTGCGCCGTGAAGCTTCATAATTTATAGAAGTAAGACATTTTTCCTAACTAGAAAAATAATGAAAAGATAAAAATTTATTTACCACTAGCTTCAAGGCCCGCCTTACACACACATTGTATATAAATAAGCAAGTAAAATTTCAACTAAGTTGGATCTTGTCCAGCGGAGATAATTTTTCTTGTCCGGAATATAGATTGAGAATTTTATGATGTCATAATTCATGTTTAAAGTGCTTACTATATGCCACTGTCTGGGTGTTTTTGTTTGGTTGTTCTTAAGGAGGTTCTTTCGCGACAATCCACACAAAAATGTTAGCCTCGTAACCACTCTATAAATATGAACGCTGCTAAAATTTTAGGTTGTTTTTTTAACGTGACTGTACTTTTTAACAGACTTCAAAAAAGGAGGAGGTTCTCTATTCGAAAATTTACCTCATATCTCCGCCAATTGTGAACCGATTTTGAAAAAAAAATTTGCATTGGGTTCATTTTTTAAATTCTTTAAAATTTATTCATTTGATCATTTTAATATAGCTCATTCAACCTAACTCTAGTAAGAATGGATAGACTTCTCTCTGTGAAATGGTAAAAATTTGGGAGGAAATTTTATAAGTAACCATAGCAACCGCGTTGTTTTCTTATCCGTTACCTTTGCTGAAGACATAGAGGAATCGACTTTAAACTAAAAATAGCGATTGATTCTCATCTAGTAGTTGAGGAATAATAATTCTATATTGGATTTTTGACATTTCGATTATTATTGGTAACCATTGCTGAAGACATGGAGGAATCGGCTTAAAATCAAAAATAGATATCGATTCTTATCTAATACTAGAGAAATAACCTTATTGCATTCCATTTTTGATGTTTTGACTATTAATGGTGTTATGTTCTTATTCGAATAGTTAAATAAAGGAAGGCTAAATGTAAACAAAACCTTTATTTGCGTGACACCCAAAACAAAACAATAATAATAAGTAAACATCAAGCGTCTCCATGGTTACCGCCATCAGATTCCATCATTGACTTAACAAATGGCAACCTCTACTGAAAACGTGGAGGAATCAACTTAAAATCAAAAAGAATAAATTCTTTTTTGGTAAACAAGCTCGAGTTGTTTACTATATAAGAATCTAGTCATTTTGATTTTAAGTCGATTCTTCCACGTTTTTCAGTAGAAGGTTGCCATTAATAGTCAAAACATCAAAAATGGAATGCAATAAGATTATTTCTCTAGTATTAGATAAGAATCGATAGTTATTTTTTATTTTAAGCCGATTCCTCTATGTCTTCAGCAATGGTTACCAATAATAATAGAAATGTCAAAAAATCCAATGTAGAATAGTTATTCCTCGAGTATTAAATGAGAATCAATCACTATTTTTGAATTTAAGTCAACATGGACTGCAAATAGCAAGTGATATCTGATTAATAATAAAGGAATAAACATATTAATATTTCAAATGAATTTGGATAAAGTTTACCGTAGCAACGAACCGTTGCAGTTTATTTTTTAATTTTTGAGTTATTATTTTATTTGTTGCATTTAATTTTTTTGAAGTCGGTTTTATTTATTTTTTTTTATAAAAAAATTTTCATGTTAAGTTTTGTAAATCGTTTTCAAATTTCAACAGTCTGTGTATTATGCTTTTAATGACTTATATTCCAAGTTTTGAAGACTTCTTGAATTTTTGCATTTGTGAAAGAACTACCTTAACAAAAGAATACATAACAAGGTTTCAGTGGGTATAATGATAATCTGTTGGTTGGTTTTTGATTTTATTCTATTTTAGTGGTGGGTGTAACCTCAGGGTATCTCTCTTGATGCTTAAAATCTGAAATTATTGACTGAATTTACTATGAATTTGTTTACTGTTTTTACTGTGAAATTAAATAAAAAAATGGATTAAGGAAATTGATTATAAAAAAATTAAAAAAAACAAAGGAAATTGAATGGACGAGCAGGATTTAGAAAATTTCAATAATAATAGAGATAATTGAAAAGTTTCTGTTTTGCCGAGAGTAGCAGAGTTGTTGATTCACAAAGAGAAACAAGAGGTTGTCCTCTGCTTGATGCAAATAAACATATACACATATATCTCAAGATGATATATCTCCTATAAGTTCTAGCCACTCAGCAGTGACAAGAAAGAACACCAAGTTTTCAATATCCATATGATATTGACTCCATGAAAAGACATTTATAATTGAAGAAAGACTGATGATGAAGACCAAGTCTTCGAAACTATAGTCTCAAACAAATAAATAATATATATACAGATATATCATCTTGAGATAAATATGTGTATATGTTTATTTGCATCAAGCAAAGGACAACCTCTTTGTTTCTCTTTGTGAATAATAGAGATAATGTTTAGAATCATTTAATATCTATAATGTAAATGTATTTGATCGCTGCTTGATATCAACAGATAGAGAAATTTGTTAGTGAGAATAATAACAGTATGGTGGTTACGGTCATTGGTGGTGAAGATTATATGATCGTTTCTCGCAATCTTCTGGATTTCAGGAATTCCTCCCTTGGTAACCAATTCCTTTGATAGCAATTCTCCTTCCTTCCGGCTGTCTTCTTTGAGCCCGAAGTTAGCTTCTGCACCGATTATTGATAAGCAGTGCCCTTGGAAGCAGAATTCTCGGTGTCTCGTTGAAATGAGAGAAGCGTCCTCGATAAATGTTTGTATAGACGAGTCACAATGAATACTCTCTGAGTTGTATATTCTTAAACTGAGTAGTGTTCATGAATGTCTGTATAGAGGTGTGTTATCAAGGAAAGCCTCGTGAGATTGTCTCGTTCTCCATCAATGCGTAGTGAGATGTGTTATGAATGTATAGAGAGGTGTGTCCTCAATGACCGCCTAGTGAGATGTGTTATGCACCAATGCTTAAAGAAGAGTAATCTCTCCCCTCCCTCTCTCTGATTTCTCCTCTTTCCTTCAAGCAACGATTTTTAAACAATTTATATTATTATTTGTTTTTACTTAAAAAAAGAAAATACACTCAAATAATTCCTAAGAGGTTCATCCCCCGCCCGTATTGCACTCTGTTCTCTGCGTGAATTCATGTCTCAATTTTATTATTTATTATTAAATTTGCTAAGATCTATTTTTAACCTAATCTATTAAAAAAAATTATATTAAGTTATTTTTTTTTATAATTTATGTTTAAATGAAATTTATATTTAACCAGAATTAATAAAATACTATTTTTATCCTCCTTATCTCCAATCCGCCTCTCTTTGCAATTTCTTTGTACAAGGTATCATTGGATACATTGTAAGGTGTTAGAGTGCGCCTGTTAAAAATGGAAAGATAAAAAAATTTTGCGCCTCCCCCCTGCAATCCATCTTATAGAGAGGAATTTTATTTTCAGTATTTGTCCTCAATGTGTAGCGTTTGGGCTTGATCTATAGATCAATCTTGTGACCTCCTTTAAAATGTGCTCACCCGACAGAGCTGATTGATTTGGATGTTTGAGTCTAGCAGCCCTTTCGTGCCCTTTCACTCATTCTTTACTTACTTCATTCACTCAAACCTTTAACATCTACATTTCTAAGGTTTATTTTCTTTATTTTTTAAAAGTTATACAATTTTAGAAAGTTGGAAGAAGGAGAATTCCACTCTGTAGAAGTCAAAGAGTTAGTTACATGAGTAAAAGTATTCATGAGTCAAGCCTCTTTTGAATACAGAAATTATATAATACTAGCTTCAAGGCCCGCCTTCTATATAAGATCTACTTTTGATCTCGGAAGTATGTCGCGGTCGTCCAAGCGTGGGGTGGGGGGGTCAGAGACGCCCCCCCCCCCCCCCACATAGAACTTTATTTTCTTCAATTTTAAAATTTAATGTTATATAAAAAAAAATTAAATAAACATATAAAAAATGTTGATCTCCAATGCTTTGGGGGGGGGGTCGGTCGCCCCATCGCCCCCCTGGATCCGCGCATGGTCAACATGAACTGCAAATTGCAAGTGATATCTGATTAATAATAAAGGAATAAACATATTAATATTTCAAATGAATTTGGATAAAGTTTAGCAACGATCCGTTGCAGTTTATTTAATTAAATAACAATTTTTGAGTTCATCAATTAAATTGTCAAATTAATATTTGTGGGATTTAAAATTCATTGTAATTAAGTACCTTGTAACTTGAGGACCACAAAAAAGGTCAAATATAGTTTTTGTAAAATTATATTTTAAAGTACTTTATTTTAGAATAAGATAGTACATTGGATAAAGTTTAGCAACGATCCGTTGGAGTTTATTTTTTTAATTTTTGTTTTTAAATGTACTTTAAAAAAATAGATAGTTTTTTTAAATCTTTGTTGCATTATTAAATTCGTCTTCAACGATAATGTGGTTAGATCTCTTTTATCTATGCTATTAAGAATAAATGACATCTCAAAAATGTGACAGATAGGGCTGCCAACACAAAGTTAGTTTGCTAGTTTAGTTATTTTATTGTTTGGCAAGCTAGGTTGGCTAAACACATTTTGTTTTAGTATTTCGTGAATTTTCCAATTTTCCGGGCAACTTTTCCAATTTTTTTTTTACGTATTAACCTGAATTGGACTATTACGAACATTTTTAAAAAAAAATTAGCCAAATCGGTCCAGGCATTTGAGAGATCCGCGCTTACAAAGAAAAAGAAATTCATTTTTATTATATAGATGTAGTTTTAACCAGCTGCGAAGCCCGTCGTAGGCGGACATCTTGATGACCAAGGGGCGTACGTGGGTTTTAAAATACTAATTTAAATTATTGAAATAGAATCGTAGGAAGTTGGACGAAAAACTAAATAAATAATTTAGTGGATGTTCCGTCGTCGCATAGTTTAACGATCGCAGGCCCATACTCTTCCATTTTGGCTCGCAAAAAGTACTCCAACACGTCACAATAGCGAGCCGAATTCACGGTAACAGTTAATCCCTCGTATTCAAAAAAATAAGGCTTAATAATGCCTATAGAGGACACCAAACTGTTACTTTGAGGCTTTGAAGAGGTCTTTGATGCAGTTTACAAGATTTTTCAGATGCGAAAACTCCTCTGAGTCGCCACAACGTTTTCCCCGTTTTTAAGAAACGTCTCCACAACCAAGCTCTGTTGCTTACCTGACCATAGCATGGTGTCTACTGAGAATGGTATTGCTCACCCGACCTAACGCCACCTGTCACATCCCTCTATTCGGTCTGGGGATCCTTCAGTGATTTTTTGGAATCAGGGACTGCATTCTGCCCCACCCTGTAATTTTACTTTACCATGCAGGGTAAGGTCAAGTATTGTAATCGTGCATGGAAAAAGTGTTTTTTTCCTTCTTCTTTTCGAAATATCTCAAAAACGGCTGAAACTATTTTGATTAAAAAAATTGAGCGAAACCTTGGGATTTTGCTCTACAAAAAAGTTTTAAAATGTAAACATCGTAAAAATTATATTTTTGGAGATAATAATTGTTTTGTCAAAATGTCTGTTAGCCTGTGCGATACCAAATTTTTGTGAACGAGCTAGCTCAAAAACTAGTGTGAAATATCGAAACCAAATTTCACACGTAGTTTTGGTCTATTGATTTTTCGTTTATTGGGCCACGCAGGTAGGGGCCTCCACTAACAAGAAATATTTACATAATCGGGTGAATTTAATTACAGGATTATTTACATAATTATAGGAATATTAACATAATATATTTACAAAAAAAATTCTTTTTTCTTTTTTTCTTTTTTATATACAATTTCTAGCGCATTGCGATTTCACTATAAGTTCTCCTGTTGAAGCTGTAAAAATTCATTAATGAACCCCTCATCGCCCTGAAGGTCATATCGTATAAAGTTCTCTGAGAAATTTCCAGGGCGACAAGGGGAGGCACCGCTTTATGCCACCACACTCCCTTCCACGAGAGTGTGATGGCTTCAACTCTCACAGAACCCGAGCCCACCCCAAACCTTTGCCGCAATGTTGCTCACCAGACTGGAGTTGCCCTTATAATAATTGAATTTGTTTCTGTGGGCAACCCCCAGTCCGAGGAGCGCTGACACTATCTGAACATCCAGAACCCACACCGTCCCCGACCCGTCCTTCGAGAGGGCCCTTACGAGCTGATTAGATTTTGGTGCATGTCGACCCAAAATTAAGGGTAGTGGAGGGGGGGGGTTAAAAGTGAAAATCTAGGCCGTTTGAGCAAACTCAACCAAATTTTGTATACATAATCAGCGGGACCCCAGAAGGCTAAAAATGCGAAAACTAACGGTCCAAAATGAGGGGGGTGTAGGGTCAAAAAATAAAAATCTTGGCTGTTACGGGTCGCGCGGTGCGTGGCGCAGCCAGGGTTAGTGGTGGAGATGTCTGATTCTAACTAGGATGTCGGAAAGGGTTGGTTGTCGGAGGAGAAGGGAATGCCCCTTTGCCCCGACTGTTTGTCCAAACACGAGGGAAAATAAGGTAGTGGATAATGAATAATCAAAAATACATGAGCAGACCATATTTTGGTGGTAGCTGAATTAACACGATTCGAGTTGAAGCATTTATAACATTCAAAGAAAATCATGGCTCGGCACTCATTAATTCATTGGCTTATTATTTCATTAATGATTGATTGATTCACGTAATATACCATGTGTTTAACAATTTGACTGTCTAGTATAACAATTGTTTTAACGTACTGTTTATTTGAATAAACAATTCGTATGAGGTCGCAGTGCGATATATCGGTGAGCGCTAGGACTGGGCCGGACACCGAGAGATTAAGAGCTGATTAGATTTTGGTGCATTTCGACCCAAAATTAAGAGTATTGGAGGGGGGGGGGGTTAAAAATTAAAAATTTAGGCCGTTTGAGCAAACTCAACCAAATTTTGTATACATAATCAGTGGGACCCCAGAAGGCTAAAAATGCAAAAACTAACGATCCAAAATGAGGGGGGGGGGTAGGGTCAAAAAATAAAAATCTTGGCCATTTACCAAATTCAACCGAATTTTGTATACATAATCAGTGGGACACCAGAAGTATAAAAATGCAAAAACTAACCTATACCCTACATGATTATAAATAATTTTAGGGGCCAGGTTGTATGGTAAAGTCAAGTGGATGGCCACATCAGAACAAGTCAGCTTATTTTATTTATTTTTTGACTTTGGGTTGACCAGAGTTTTGTAATTAATGAGTCACTTCATTAGCGTTCCTTCTCAATGAATCAGCCCTAGCATATTTTATTATTAGATTTGGATCCAATCAAAGAATTAAATGTAATCAGATCAATCTGTTCCTTTGCAGGTTTTAATTTAGCTGAGAACGGAGTATTGGATGACTCGTTGATTTACCAAGCTCAACAACTGGTGAAACGCATTCGGAAACACCCACAAATTGACTTCAATCACTCTTGGAAGGTAAAAATGAACATTTTTAGTTAGTTCATGTGAGAAATAAAATTTAGATTAAATAAAAATGCCATTTTTTTTTATTTAATTATTATTTACAATTTTCATCAGTTCACTGCTCCTCTGGGCAATATTTCTTTGTCAATGAATGAATATATTTATATGGCGTGTTTTTTTAGTGAAAAATAGTTCAAAGGGAGTTTCATTTAATCAATGTTCATTTAATTCGTTTGCTCAGTGACACAAATAAACTCACAAGTTTTTATTTATTTATACAACCTACCACCTACTATTTACAATTTTGCATTTTTTTATTTCATCAAAATCAGGTGACGTCACTTTTACTTAAAGATAAAAATCTCGTTAAGTTTATACCATATTTCCCAAATCCTAATAGAAGAAATCAAAATGAAAATAAACAAGAATAAAACCAAGGTCCTAGTATGTACAAAAAAAGAACAAACGAGACAGGAATGCATCAAAATTAACCAAGAAAACCTAGAAGGAGTTAAGGAATTCCGCTACCTAGGAAGTAAAATAACATGGGATGGGAGGAGCAAAAACGAAATTAAATCAAGAATTGCCCAAGCAAAAATGGGGTTTAATTCAAAACAAAAACTAATATGCTCCTCCTCAATCAGCTTAGCAAACAGGAAGTTGCTATTGAAGACATATGTATGGAGCATAGCCATGTACGGGTGTGAAACCTGGACAATTGGAAAAGCGGAGAGAAAGAGATTGGAGGCTTTCGAAATGTGGTGCTACAGAAGAATGACGAATATCAAATGGATGGATAAAATTACAAATGAAGAAGTTCTTGGAAGAATCGGAGAAAGAAGAACCTTGTGGAAGAGTCTGAAGAAGAGAAGAGGTCAGATGATGGGGCACACACTGAGACATGGGGGACTGCTTAGGGATATCTTGGAGGGGGAGGTGGGAAAGAAAAGGGGGAAGGGGAAGACCCAGATTAGAATATTTCAACCAAATAATTGGGGATATGGGATGCCAGACATTTAGAGAGGTTAAACAGCTGGCGGGGGACAGAGTCGAGTGGAGACGGATTGTTGCATCAAACCAGTCTTAGGACTGTATACTCAATGATGATGATTCCTAAATATATTATTACGAGCTTTTCGTGCGTGCCTGCTCGGGCTGGTGCCCTGGCGGGCAGCGTCTCGGTCCAAAAATGTTATTCCTCTTAAAACACCACACTCCAAATGTATACCTGTAAACTCCCGAAAATACATTGTCTCTCAAAAGTTTCGCCTCATTTTCGTCCTAAGAATAACAAAATTTAGATTTTTAAAAAATTATAAAAAAGTGGCAAATTATTAAAAAATAAACAAATAATATATAAATAAAATAAGATGTGATTAATTTATTTTTCTGTACGCAAAGAAAAGTGAATTAAATATTTAATTTTTGAGTGGTGAGGGGGGGGGAGAATAATTATCAATATATTTAATGTTTCTTAATTTAAAATCAATTGGAGTCTTTCATTTCAAATTACAATTACAATTATATTTCAAATTTGCCGCAAATATACCGGCGGCATCAGCGCTCCCTATCGGCAGCATTCTCTGAGCGTTGTTACAAATTAATCTAGGCTCTTATATATAGTATATATATATATATATATATATAATATATTTATCAATTCTTTGTGTTATGAAAAAATAGTATCCAATAATATCTATATACTAGCTGCAAGGCCCGCCTTCGGCGGTCCTCTTGCTAGCCAGAGGCTACGCCCCATGAAACCACATCCCCCGAAACCCTTCCCCCCTCCATGCTCCCCTGCTAAACCCCGGCATCCACACCCCGCCCACCCAGGACCCCAACTCCGTACTACCCCTGGGCACCAAACCCCTCTGGACCCCACACCCCGTACCACCCCTTGCACCCTCACCATACTCTCCCCCGCACACCATATCCTACCCCACCCCTGTACCGACCCAACGCACCCAGTTTGTCTATTTATGGCTCTCTAAAAGCCCACAGATTATGTATACAAAATTTGGTTGAGTTTTTTCCAAGAGTAAAAATTTACATTTTTTCACCCCCCCCCCTTTTTTTGAGTGGTTTTTGGGGTAATAATTTTAAACAAAAATTTGTCAGAAATCACACCTCCTACAAATTTGCTCATAACAACATTTTTTGTAGAGTTAATAGTTTAGGAGTTATTTGATAATTTTCATTCGAGCGCCCCCCACCCTCAAACCCCCTTTTGGTGTCAAAATATCAAAACTTTATATAGCAGGAAACAAGTTAGAAGACATCTGATTCAAATATGTAATTTCGTAATAATCCCTTCAGCCGTTTTTATCGTGAGCAATTTTTCGCGGAAACCACGCATACATACAAGTTAAAAATCAGTAGAGATTGTGGTGTTGGTGCAAGGTGAAACATCTTTAATAAAGATAAGAGTAAATAAATATTCCATTCAACATGGATTTACTATGAGTTAAGGATACTGGGTCACTTATTTCACATTAAAATTAAAAGATATAAATTTTTTTTCTTTTTCAATATATATATTTCGGGCTATCAATAAGTTAAATTAGTTACTTTCTGTATTTCCTGAAGATGGGTTGATAGCCCAAAATATATATATTGAAAAAGAAAATTTTTTTATATCTTTTAATTTTTAATTTTAATGTAAAATAAGTGACCCAGTATCCTTAACTCATAGTAAATCCATATTAAATAAAATATTTATTTACTCTTATCTTTATACAAGTTAAACTTGGCGGTTTGCTTCAAAACTGCAAGCTTGCACTTTTCATGATGCCACGAAAACTGGAAAGCTCAGCTCCTAAAAATCTGTATAAAAGGGGCTTTTCACAGCCAAAGAATTCAGAATCGTTCGTGGCGGAGACGAGCAAGAATCGTTTGGGCGGGCAGACGCGCTAGACTCTCGCTCTAGAATCGTTCCGAGGCAAGACTCGGTAGGATACCTGGCTACCTCAGGACCAAAATCCCAACAGTATTATTCTAACATCGAATCTCTGCCCGAACAACTGTGAGGACTGGTCACAATTATTGGACTAACTGAACGGTTTAACCCGTATATTTAACATCGCGTACTTCACCTGATTCTCCTGGGTTGTCATACAGTAATTAAGTGTGACACTAAGCGGTTGACCCGCAATACCCTCCATCTAACCCAGTATAACTTTATAACTTAATATTTTATTGTCTCTTTCAATATATAAAAATTCTGCTACTCTCGGCAAAAACTTTCAATTTAATATTTTATAAACTTTACAAACTTTCTTCAACCATGTTCAACTGTGTAGTGTCTAACCAAAAATCTCGTGTGTATAAATATTATTATAAACGGTAAATCACTCGTATCCATAATAAGCAATAATTAACAGGAATAGCAGGGAATTGGACAAAATAAAAAACAGAGTTTTTATTGAATGGGCCAGACGTTTCGTCGATTAATTTCGACTTCCTCAGTGGCTAGAATGACAAAATAGGAAATCAGAAAAAAACTTATTATAAATATAAATTGATTACATAGAAAGACTCAAATACCTCATTCTATCACTCTTTGTCAAAAGACAATTCCACTACGCGACGAAACATCCTTTAATCCTTTTTATTTAAACTATAATACATTGTTGGATCATGCCCCAATTGCTCAAGAATCCTGAACTTTTACACACTTGAACAATCAAAAAATTAAAAACCTTTAATCAAAATTATCACAAAAAAAAAATATGTTTCTACTCTTTAAACAGACAAAGACAAGACTCTGCTTGATGCAAATAAACATACACACATATATATCGAGATGATATATATATATTATTTATTTGTTTGAGACTATAGTTTCGAAGACTTGGTCTTCATCATCAGTCTTTTTTAATTATAAATGTTGTTTTTCGTGGAGTATATATCGTATGGATATTGAAAATTTGATGTCCTTCACTGGTGGTCAGTTTAGAATTAAAAACATTCTTCTGGTTCACACTCAAATATAAACATATGTTTCCCTTTTTCTTTGTTTGACAAAGGGACAGGATGACAGTGGAAGGGGGTGGGGGGTTGTTTTCCTTTTTTTTTTTTATCTATAATGGTATGTTTTGTTAGCAAAAATCCTAAGCAAATTGCTATTTGATAATTCAATTTGGCTTTTCAAACAAACTATAGTCTCAAACAAATAAATAATAAAGTTTAGGGAAATCGGTGTTGGTTTATAGTGAAACATATTAAACACAGGAATTTTTAAAAAAATCTCCAAAATAATTTAAAAGATTTTTTAATTTTTTTAATTTTATTTCCACTTTGTGGATGACACTTTTATTGCGACCTACGCTGATGACACCGCTATACTTGTCACCGGAAATGAGCCAGAAATAGTATCAATCCAGCTCCAAGAACAGCTAAACACACTACAAAATTGGCTACACAAATGGAGAATTCAAGTAAACGAACTGAAGTCAACCTACATCACCTTCACAAATAAACAAATTATAAGCACACCTGTTTACTTGAATTCTCAAAATATTCCTTACAACAACAAGGTAAAATATTTAGGCTTGCATTTAGACTCCAGACTCAATTGGACAAATCATATTGATACAAAACGTAAGCAATTAGAACTTAAATACAAAAATATCTATTGGTTAATTGGAAGAAAATCGCAATTGTCATTAAAAAATAAAGTTCTATTGTACCGGGTGATTCAATAAGGGTGACGAGGTACCGTATCTCAGGAACTAATAATCGTAGAAGTTTGGAAAAAAATCCTTCAGAGGAAATCGGCCAAGAAAAATTGCTGGAAATATTTTTTAAGTTCATACATCCACCGCTAGGTGGCTAAATAGCTTCGATCGTATAAAAAATGCAATTTTCTCAAAAATTTTCCAATATAAGTTTAAAAATGAATACTCTCACGTTAATGCCACCATAATAGTCCATCTTTTTGATAAATGACTTTTTATTGTAGGACGTAAAATAAAGGCGGGAGGGGATGCTAAACTTTTATGGACTGTAGTGTCTATAACTTAAGTTTGACTTAACGGAATTTTGTTAACAAGGTCTGGTTCAAGAAAGGAAGGTTTGGTGAATAAAATAAAAAACCATGCATGCCATTCTAGTTCTTGCCGCCCTCGCTAAGGGGCGTGTTTTATAAAGTTAACCGTTTTATTGATTTTTCTCCAAAATCTTAAATGGAACCTTATGATTATTTTATTAGATTCAGAAAGTAGATCAAATTTGCAACAAAATATGTTCAAACCGCATGTCGATATCTTTTTTCGTTTAACAGTTATTGCTTAAAGAGTGTTTTTTTGACGAATTTATTAAAGAAACAAAATAGGTAATTGAGTTTTCATTTTTTTTTAAGTTTCGTAGTCAAGCATGCCATGGACAAATAAAAAAACAGTTTAAAACTTTGTTCTTATTTTCATCTAATCACAACAATAATGATATAACATAACAAACAATAAAATAACAATTAAAACATTAACATCTATTTGTGAAAAATCGCCGTTTCCATAGAAACTGTCAACCAAGTTTTTCACGGCCTTCTAAGAAATTAGACATTTTTGAAATTTAATACCTACTCACAGGCGACACAGAAAAGCGTTATTATCATTATTGTTGTGATTAGATGAAAATAAGAACAAAGTTTTAAACTGTTTTTTTATTTCTCCATGGCATGCTTGACTACGAAACTTAAAAAAAATTGAAAACTCAATTACCTATTTTGTTTCTTTAATAAATTCGTTAATAAAATATTCTTTAAGCAATAACTGTTAAACGAAAAAAGATATCGACATGCGGTTTGAACATATTTTGTTGCAAATTTGATCTACTTTCTGAATCTAATAAAATAATTATAAGGTTCCATTTAAGATTTTGGAGAAAAATCAATAAAACGGTTAACTTTATAAAACACGCCCCTTAGCGAGGGCGGCAAGAACTAGAATGGCATGGATGGTTTTTTATTTTATTCACCAAACCTTCCTTTCTTGAACCAGACCTTGTTAACAAAATTCCGTTAAGTCAAACTTAAGTTATAAACACTGCAGTCCATAAAAGTTTAGCATCCCCTCCCGCCTTTATTTTACGTCCTACAATAAAAAGTCATTTATCAAAAAGATGGACTATTATGGTGGCATTAACGTGAGAGTATTCATTTTTAAACTTATATTGGAAAATTTTTGAGAAAATTGCATTTTTTATACGATCGAAGCTATTTAGCCACCTAGCGGTGGATGTATGAACTTAAAAAATATTTTCAGCAATTTTTCTTGGTCGATTTTCTCTGAAGGATTTTTTTCCCAAACTTCTACGATTATTAGTTCCTGAGATACGGTACCTCGTCACCCTTATTGAATCACCCGGTACAAAACAATCTTAAGGCCAATCTGGTCATATGGTTGCCAATTATGGGGTACAGCCAGCGAATCGAATTTGAGCAAAATCCAAAGAGTCCAATCTAAAATTCTTAGGGGCATAACCAACGCCCCTTGGTACATAAGAAATGAGTCCATCCACAAAGACCTTCTTGTTCCCTCGATCAGGTAAGAAATTCACCGTGCATTCATAAAGCATGTAAACAAATTGGAAAATCATACAAACCCATCAGTCATCAATCTTCTCGACAACAGTCAAACGATAAGAAGACTGAAGAAAAATCACATCCTGGACATAGAAGACCGCTACCAACAAAATAATTGGGAAAACAAATACTATTAGGAAGGTCTTCAATGAATGACTTGCCCTATCACAAGTTGTGTAAATGAATTGTGTGAATGAACCGTATGAACGAGAGTGTGTTTGTATTCTTTTATCAATTTTACTTATAGATACATTTTGTAACTGATTTGTGGAACACCACTATAACCCGTTAAATAAATAATATATATATATATATATATATATATATATATATATATATATATATATACAGATATATCATCTCGATATATATGTGTCTTTGTTTATTTGCATCAAGCAGAGGACAACCTCTTTGTTTCTCTTTGTGAATAAACTATATCTATACTTCTAATTATTATTAAATTGAAATTGAATGAGACAATAAAAGAGTGTGTCTTCTGGTGAAAAATAAATTTTTAATTTATTTATAACGAGACAATAGTTTCGAGGGGTTTGCCCTCTTCATCAGTTTATTAGGTACGATATTGATTCACAGGAATTGATGTGTCTCGCTATAAATAAATTAAAATAAGCTGACGTGTTATGATGTGGCCATCCACTTGACTTTACCATACAACCTGGCCCCTAAAATTATTTATAATGATGTAGGGGTGGGGAGGGAGGTTAGTTTTTGTTTTTTTATACTTCTGTGGTCCCACTGATTATGTATACAAAATTTGGTTGAGTTTGGTAAATAGCCAAGATTTTCATTTTTTGACCCCCCCCCCCCATTTTGGACGGTTAGTTTTTGCATTTTTAGAGTTCTGGGGTCTCTCTGATTATGTATACAAAATTTGGTTGAGTTTGATCAAATTGTCTAGATTTTTAATTTTTAACCCCACCACCCTCCACTCCCCTTAATTTTGTGTCGACATGCACCAAAATCTAATCAGCTCTTAATTTCCCAGAGAACTTTATGCGATATGACCTTCAGGGCGATGAGGGGTTCTTTGATGAATTTTTATAGCTTCAACAGGAGAACTTATAGGGAAATCGCCATGCGCTAGAAATTGTATAAAGAGAAAAAAATTGTAAATATATTATGTAAATGTTCCTATAATTAAATTCACCCGAATATGTAAATATTTCTTGTTAGTGGAGGCCCCCACCTGCGTGGCCCAATAAACGAAAAATCTCAATGGACCAAAAACTACGTGTGAAATTTGGTTTCGATATTCAAACTAGTTTTTGAGCTAGCTCGTCCACAAAAATTTGGTAACGTACAGACTAACTAACAGACAGACTAACAGACATTTTGACAAAACAATTATTATCTCGAAAAATATAATTTTTTCGATGTTCACTTATTAGAGCTTTTTTGTAGAGCAAAATACCCTGGTTTTGCTCAATTTTTTTAATCGAAATATTTTCAGCCGTTTTTGAGATATTTTGAAAAAATGAAGGAAAAAAAACATTTTTTTCATGCACGATTACAATAATTAACAATACCCTGAATTTTAAAGTAAAAATTATTTTTTCATCTGAAGACACACTCTTTTATTGTCTCCTTCAATTTATAAAAATTCTGCTACTCACGGCAAAAAGAAACTTTCAATTAAATTAAAAATTAGTTTATCTGATATTAATGCAAAATGTTTGTTTGTTAGTTGGTTTCTATCCTGATAGGTAACAATGATATCTGTAACGAATATTGTTGGGTGAAGACGTCGAAAGACTCCGGGGCCGGCCACGAAGCAGCTCTCGAAGGGCCATTCTCTATCTGAAACGAAATCTGCCAAGGACGCTCATCAATTTAATTCAAGTACCAGGTATAGTTACTTATTTTTATTTAATAAAATTAGATTTCTGTACTACACTTATGAACAAAATTAACGGAACAAAAAAACAACCTATAATTCGATTTAAAGCAACTCTTATCATTTAGTTTCTTTATTAATTTTTAAAAAATATTATTTTTAAACTTAATTTTATTTAATAACTCACATAAATATTGATTTTTCCTCAAATCTCACATTTTATTTAATTTTTATAAAATTTTTCTTTATAAGGTACATTGTATCCAATTTCTTTGCCAAGGGTGAATCTCATTGGGTGCCCTCATACTGGTCTCAGCCAATGACGAAGATTTGGGGGGAGTGTTGCTTTTCCCAGGGAGGCTGCTTGTAGTTGTGAGGAGGTCACTGGCCCTCTATTGTTTTGGTTGGTCGATTGTTTTGGCACCTTTTTTTTTATTTCGGCCGTTACGGCTGGTGCGTAGATAGCGAAATTAGGATTTTCAATTTTCATACAGTTTTCGTAGCAATTGCGGCCGTATTTCGCCAATAATTTGCCATATGTTGTATTCCAAGTGTTCAATCGTCTCTGGTTTTTCGTTAAACAAGTGACTTGACATATGCCCAAAGTCGATAAACACTTGGAACACAATGTTCGGCGAATTCTTTGCGAAATACGGCCTCAATTACTGCGAAAAGTCTGTGAAAATTGGAAATCCAAATTGCGCCATGTACGCGCCAGCCCCGGCGGCCATATAGTCGAAATCATTTTTTGAAGTTGTATTATATATCATAATATACTATTTTTTTTTTTTTTTTTTTTTATTTTTTATTTAATAACATGTAACATACATAATTTGCAAGTTTTACTATTTAACTTAATTAATAAACTTGTCTTATATCTTTAAACAACATATATATATATTACAAAATGTAGAAAAAGAAAAAGTTTTATAAAAAGCACGTTTTGAAATGTTTTATAGCACTCGCTTTAGTAAAACTCCTTGCTTTTACAAAAGTTTAAGTATCAACAGCTTTATCATCCATGTAATTTTAAATATTCAATTCAATTTTATATAATAATTTTCTACAATTTTATATTCCAATATTCAATTAAATTTAGATTTAACAAAATTAGAACATTTTACAAAGTATTAAAATCATAATTTTTTCAAAAATTCTCAAATCACATACATATTTATTAAAAATTCACATTTATAGTACATGCCCGAACGGGGCTTCAGTACTTTCTTTTACTATGTTTAAAACAGATAATTTTTGATTTTATTTAATGGTTTTGTTCTTCTCCCTTCTTTCTTCTCTTTTCTATCCCGTCTTCTTCTTCCTTCATCCGTCCTATTACGTCATCTTCCATCCTTCCCTCCCTCAGTGGCTCCACCATGCTCTTCCACAGCTTCTCGGTCCTCTCCTCTTCTCCCTTCTGTACTGTTGCCTCTTCCTCTCTTGTTCCTTTGTTGTAAATATTTCCGCATCTGGCCCTTGTCCAGATGCGCCTCTTCCACTCGCTTATGTTTGGTCTCTCCAGATACTCCTCTTTTCCAACATTTATCTTTATTTCCTTATAGTAAGGGAAGTACTTGGATTTCTCTATTTTTTCCAGGTCCAATTGTATTTTTTGTTCTGCTCCCTTTATTATGCCGTCTTCTATTTTCTTTATTAATTCAGTTTCTTCTTCATTTAGCAATTCGTGAACTATTGTGGGCTCTCCCCAGCCATTCCACCTTTTTCTAAAACTGTTTCCCCATCTTGTTTCATTTTTATTTCCGATTCCTCTAATTATTTCCCTCAGACATATCTTCGGCCATCTGTCATCCTCCATTTCTTTGACCTTTAGCATATATTTCATCAATCTTTTAGCCTGGTAGACATATAGGTTTGATCTCCCCGTTTCTCCTCTCCATATATAATCCGGAGTGTTTCTGTCTATCCCCATTATTAGCTTGATATATTCCCCTTGTGTTTTTTCCACTTCTATTTTTTCTTCCCAACCCCATAGTTCCACTCCATACATTAAGATTGATTTTATTAGGGACTCGAAAAGGTAGAATTTCTTTGCGAATGAAGCCATTCTTGTTCTTTTTATTATACTCCATGTGGTGTATATAATTCTTTTTGCTTTTGCTTTTTGTTCTTTTATATGTTCATTGTGATTGTTTCTTGAATTTATTCTATATCCCAAGTATTTGATATTTTCGACTTCTTCGATTTTTTCTTTTTCCATTAACCAGTTTCTTTTCTTCCCCCTCCTCCCCCTCTTCCTAAAACAAATTATTTTTGACTTTTTACAATTGATTTCCAGATCGTTCTTTTTTGTGTATTTTACTAAATTTATTATCATCTCTCTCAATCCCTCTTCTGTATCGGATACTACTGCTACGTCGTCAGCATATTTCAGACAGTATATCTTTTTATTCCCGATTACCGTCCCTCCTAAGTTTCTTTCCGTCCATTCTTTCTCCATGTCATTTATATACATGTTGAATAGAACTGGACTCATCGAGCATCCCTGCCTCACCCCTCTCGATGTCCAGAATTTATTTCCTTCTTCATTTCCTTTTAATATTTCATTCGATGTTTCTTCATATACTGCTTTTATATACCTTAGCATTCTTCCTTGTACTCCGTATTTTTTTATTTTTTCTATTAGTTTCCTCCTGTTGACCTTATCAAATGCCGCTTTCAAGTCCAAAAACAGTACAAAAAGCCTTCCTTTTTTGTTTTTTAATTTGTTTTCAATTAGAGTGTTCAATACAAATAGGTTGTCCCTAGTTCCTCTTCCCTGTCTAAATCCAGATTGACTTTCCTTTATGATCTTTTTTTCTCTAGCCATACCTGCAATCTCCTTGTCATTATTGATGACATCAATTTGTAGGCACTATTAAGAAGTGAAATCCCTCTATAGTTGGCTGGATTTTCCTTGACGCCCGACTTATATATTGGGAAAATCCTTACTTTCCTCCACTTATCAGGTATTTTGCCCTCTTTCCAGACAGCGTTCAATACTCCTAGTAGTTCGTTTTTCATTTCTTCAGGTAACTCTTTGTAAAATTCATTTATGACTGTGTCAGAGCCTGGTGCCTTCTTTTTTTTAAGTCTTTTTAGTTCTCTTTCCAATTCTCCGCTTTCTATTTCTCTATTCATTTCCATTTCCTCTCCTTGTTCCTCGCTGTCTTTCATTTCTGCCTCCGTATCTTCAATTTCATCAAAATCTTGTTGTTGTTTTTCTCCGCTGCCTTCCAGTATTTCCATGAAGTGACTTCTTAACTCGTCCTCTTCACACTCCACTCTTTCTCTTTTCCTACTTCTTAGTTTATTCACTGTTTTCCAAAAATCTGTATTATTTTTGCTTTGTTTAACTTCTTTCCAAATTTTTTCTGCTTTTTCTTTCTGTATTTCTTTTTTCTCTCTTTCAGTTTTTTTCCTTACACCATATTCCACTCTATCTTCTTCTCTATTTGTTTTTTCAAATTTTCTCAGTGTCTCTAGCATTTCTTTTTTTAGTTTTTCGTATTTTTGATCACCTTGCTCTCTTCTCTTTTTTCCTTTTTCCTTAAGTTTAGTTCTTCTGCCGTATTGATTATTATTTCGTTTAGCTTGTCCATGTCCATTTCCAGATTTTTTTCCTTCGCTTCCTTCCATCTCCTTCTCATTATTTTTCTATATTTTTCCTTTTTTCTTTCATCCCATTCCCACCTTGTGTTTCCCTCTCCTTTTTCTATCTTCTCTCTTTCCTCTATATCTATGTTTCTCTTAATTGTTGTTACCAGAGGCATATGGTCCGAATCACCTCTAGTTATCACCTCCATGTCTACTATTATTTCTCTGTCAAGATTTTCCTTAGTGATCACATAGTCTATTACTGAAGACCCCCTTGCTCCAATGTAAGTATATTTTCCCCGCTTGTCTCCTTTCGTTCTCCCATTCCATATTTTTAGACCGCTGTCTCTACAAAAATCTAGTAATTTTCTTCCTTCACTGTTCATAATTTTATCTTGTGACCTTCTTATCATTTCTTCACCTTCCTCTTCGTCTTCCTCAATGCTTATAATATTTTCACCTACCCTGGCATTGAAATCGCCTAGTATTATTATTTCATTGTCTTTCTGAATTTCCGGGTAAATGATATTTTCTAGTTCTCTTCTCAGTTGTTCCATCCTTTCATTGTTATATACCGTTAATATCTTGATATCTCGCCCTTCTTTCTCTTTATATTTTACGGTCATTCCATATTTCCATTTATCAATTTCTTCTTTCATCTCTATACTTTTTTTATCCCTATTAATTGTCCTCCACTAGCTCTTCCCTTTTTTTTATTCTCAACGCAGGGTCTGTCCATATCCTGTATTCCGGTCCTAACTCTTCTCTCATTCTTTGTTCTTTCTCTCCTTCTATCCAGGTTTCTAACAGGATTATTACATCGTGATGTCTCAACCAATTCCAGAATTCTTTATCTTTATTGTGTATGCCTGCTACATTCCACGAGACTATTTTGATTTCCTTTTCATTTCGTTTTCCTGTGTTTGCTTCTTTTCTTTCATCCCCTGATAGTCTCTTGGCGTCCATCATGTCTATTCGTTTTTTGAAGTTTCTTCTGGACGGTTTATTTCTATTAGTTCTCCCTCTTCATTGAAGTCCTTCAGCTTATATAGCTTTCTATCACAATCTATTTTATCAATTCCTCTCAAGAAGGCTCTCTTCCCTTTTCCTCTCAATATTCGTATCATGTTCAATGTTCTACTTCTCAGATCTCTTGATTCTCTTTTTAAATCGTCCTCTAGATATATGTTGGTCCCCTTCAGATTGCCTCTTCTTTTGAAGATATCTCTCTTTCCTTTTTTATTTCTCAATTTCACCAATATTGGTCTTATCCTTCCTTCCATTCTTTTTCCCATTCTGAAGGCTTCCTCTATTTCTGATACCTCCAAATGTAGTTTTTCTTTTATTACTCGTTTGACCATTTCTTCGGTTTTCTCTGTCTCTTCGTTATCTTCGTCCAAACCTTTTATTATAAAATTTTGTTCTCTATCTTTGTCTTCCATAGACTCTATTCTCCTTTTGAGATCTAAATTTTCCTGCTTAATTTCTTCTATTTCCCTTCTCCATTCCTTTCTTTCTTCCTGTCTCTCCTGTCTTTCTCTCTCCAGTTCTTCTCTCAGGTTTTTTAATTCTTCATTATTTTTCTGCAATTCCATGATCACAATATCTAGTTTCTTCCCTAGATTCTCATTTCCCTCATCACTTTCTTGCTTTCTTCTTTTTTCTTCTTGTCCTTTTAACACTTCTGGTGGCGAACGTGTCAATTTATTTGTAGGTGAGAAAGGCATTCCTCCCGTCTGTAAGTATTGATTTATTCCCTTTTGTACGGGCATTTGGGCATTTCCTTTTTTCATTAATTATTCCAAGTAAAACTATCTCAAAATAAACTTTCAATTCTATTATATTCAGAAATAGTAAAAAACAAGTTGTTCACCTCTTAATCCAGGCTAATCTGCAGGAGCTCCCGTAAATCACGTCTATACTGCTTGAATGCACTGACTCAACTCTAATATACTATATGTTCGGCGAATTCTTTGCGAAATACGGCCTCAATTACTGCGAAAAGTCTGTGAAAATTGGAAATCCAAATTGCGCCATGTACGCGCCAGCCCCGGCGGCCATATAGTCGAAATCATTTTTTGAAGTTGTATTATATATCATAATATACTATATATCCTCAAAACTTGTTAATAAAGTTAATTTCATCAAAATCGGTAGAGCCGTTTTCAAATAAGATACAAATATACAAATATATATACAATTTTTGCTCATTTAATAAGAGTAGATAGATATGATTTCGGTCATGTGATCGCCGCGGCTGGCGCCTAGATGGCGCAATCAGGATTTTCAATTTTCATACAGCAATTGTGGCCGTATTTCGCCATGAATTCGCCGAATGCTGTGTTCCAACATCGGTATAGACAAGGAACTTGACTAATCCCCAAAGATGATAAACCAGAGACGATTGTACACTTGGAACACAATGTTCGGCCAATTATTGGCGAAATACCATACGGCCGCAATTGCTGGGAAAACTGTATGAAAATTGAAAATCCTGATTGCGCCATCTAGGCGCCAGCCGCGGCGATCACATGACCGAAATCATATTCAACCATTAATGGCATAAAATGATCTTTCCAATAAAGCCAGTTTCATTGATATTAAAAATACCCCCCCCCCCCGCCGACGCACCTAGTTTTTGAATTTCTAGAATTTCTTCAGTGGCCCACAGATTATGTAGTATAAATAGGTATATAAATAAATACAATATAATTATTTTTCTTAATTAAATAACAATTTTTGAATTCATCAATTAAATTGTCAAATTAATATTTGTGGGATTTAAAACTCGATTTTTAATCAATTAAATTGCCAAATTTTTAATATATAATAATAATTATAATGATCTTATTGTGGGATATAAAATTGAAAAACCAATTATTTATTAAAAGGAAATTGAATAAAAATATAATTTTACATTTTTATCGAGACAACCACCTGTGAATAATTATTTAAATTAACAAAAAACCCATCAAAAACAACTTATCCGAAGATGAGAACGTGACAGATCGAATGTCCAACACAAAACCCTCCTAACCCGTGAATTTCATCCAAATCGTTAGAGCCGTTTTCGAGAAACTGACCGGATATATATATATATATACAATTTTTGCTCGTTTAATATAATATAAGAAATAAGATAAGATTTAAAGTTGGGAACACCTAAAAAAAACACCCTTTATTATTTGTGATGTTTTCCAATTCTTTTCCATTCCTTGATGCTAATGACGAATTAATTTAAATATTTTAAATGATTTCGACTTTGATTTGATTTCAAATTGAGAGATCTGTTTGTGTTCTTCTACATATTTCCATTACAAATATACGATTTACATGAGATGGGCGAGCGAGTATTCTTGGTTCCCTTTTCAGAGTGAGAGAGGGCTTTCCATTCCTTCCTTATCGGAAAGCCATATTCTATAGGGATGAGCATTTTAACTGCAGATTTTAATTCATTAATGAATAATTCATCTCGTTCTCTTTGTTAAAAACATTTATTTAACCATTACTAATTTTTCTCCCCACTATAAATATCATTCGTAAAATAAATCGATGTGAAATTGTTTTTTAAATTGGTGTTTTAAATATTTTTATAATAAATTTGAATAAGCAATGTCATAATTTAATCAATACTTCGTTATCACAAATATTCTATTTAACGAAAAAATAGCACTTTTTTGCCTTTGGATGAGACCCTATGTAAATTTTGGCAAAACCGCCACGTGCTGAATTTCAATCTAAATGAATACTACAATTTGTGACTTTGATTGGGACCATGGGTTGCGTATTATTTACCTGAGGAGCCTTTGAAATCGCTGAGAGACCGATTACAAAACTTTACCCATGCTTCGCATTAAAACAAATTGTCCAGTTAAATTGTATTTTTAGCCGGAAAGTCTTGGGGTAGATGTAATTTCTTCGACTTTTTATGTTTTTTGGTGTGCTGAATCCGTATCTGTGGTTTGCTAACAAAATTTCGTGACGGAACATTGTCAAAAATGCCAAAAAATGTAAAAAATCTCAGTTTTTCAAAACTTCAACCTCATTGCGGCACGGGATATGATTACTTTACGACTTTAAGATGAAGCTTGATTTAAATTGTAGCAAATTTAATCTAGTTTAAAAATGTATAGAATGGTTTTTGTTGAAAACGTGCTCCTTCATGGTCAAAATTCGAAAAAAATTCGAGTTTTTAGGATTTGCAAAAACAAAAAAAATAGGCCAATTTTCAACTAGCGCTTGAGCCCACAAGGTTGGTCGAAGAAAAAAAATTAAATAAGGAAATTTGTAGGAAATTTTATTAAGTTTCATTTTAAAAAATTTTTAAGAAAAAAATAAAAACCGACTTCAAAAAATTAAATGCAGCAAATATAAAAATACACTAAAAGGAATAAAATAATTATTATCTTATTTAGTTACAACTAAACGACGAAATATTAACACGAAATTACTTTTTAAAGTCGGTGCCAAACAAACTATACCTATAAGCGAGCGTACCCGCCAAACGTACTAAGTAAGATCCGTCGAGTGCGATTCATAAAAGGTATATGTTTGGCACCGACTTCAAAAAGTAATTTCGTGTTAATATTTCGTCGTTTAGTTGTAACTAAATAAGATAATAATTATTTTATACCTTTTAGTGTATTTTTATATTTGCTGCATTTAATTTTTTGAAGTCGATTTTTATTTTTTTCTTAAAAATTTTTATTTTTCTCTTTTTAGTGATGTTATTAATAGTGATTATATCATCAGAACTTGACCAAATTAATATGACACCATCCCTAAGACACCCCCTTTCGGATAAAAAAGAACCATCGAAATCGGTTCATAAACAAAGAGGTTAGGTCTAAACAAACCTAATAAAAAAGGTCTAATATCTATGAAAAAAAATCGAAAAAAAAATGGGACCAATCGGAAGCTAGACTGGACCCAATGCAAAAAAAATTTCAAAATCGGTTGACAATTGGCGGAGATATGCGGTAACATAGGCACAAAAAAAAAAAAAATTCAATCGAATAGAGAACCTCCTCCTTTTTTGAAGTCGGTTAAAAAGGAAGGCTTTTTACGAAAAGTTGAGAGTTTTCGAGTTATAAACAAAAAATGAGATTTTATAATTTTTTTTTTCATTTTTTACAATTTTGTTAGCAAACTTGGATTCAGCACACACCAAAAAACATATGGGATCAAGAAATCAAAACTACCCCCAAAAATTTTCCTCTAGTGGCCTTTTAGAGAACAATTTAACTGGACTAAAAAAGGTACTTCAAGAAATTAAAAAAGAACATAATTCTTGATTTAAATATATGCAAAATATTTAATTATTGTTAGTTTATCATAAGAAACGGTTTTTGTCGTTGTCGTTGCTCATCCCGTGAGCCCTGCCTTTAGGGGGGGGTTCGGTGATTAATATATAGCTATTAACTGAAGCAAAAAGTAATTATTTGCTCATAATTAAAAATAAAGCCAGGTTTTTACATGACTATCCCATATATGTATAGTGTATAAGTGTTTTTAGTGATCTAGAATTTAAAAAAAACACGTGGCGGCGCAAAGGTCGCGCTCCATAGATACTTTACTAGCGTATGGTCCACCCCCTCTGAAACCACACACCTTGCATCCACCACTGCACCCCCAGCCACCCCACCCCAACCGCGCTTCCTACCCCCGGATCCCCCACAACTGCACCCCAACTCCTGCACCTTCTACATCCACCCCGCCCCGCACCCAGTTTTTGAATTTCCAGCTTTCTAATGGTCTACATATTATGTGTATATTTGTTTACCAACTGTACACCAATTTGCCCACATTCGTTCATATTGATAAACATTATAAAAAAATAAATAGGAAAATAATAATAAAAAAAATAATTGAATAGAATCTGAAATAAAAACATAAAATTAAATAAGATTTGTTTCCAAGTTATATAAAAAAAGCCACTTCAACCACTTTATTTGTAAACACACCTATAATGTTATGATTTAGACACCTGTTAATTAAAAACAAACAAAAAATTTCTAATTATATTAATATTTGCTATAACCCATTAGTAGGTTTTAAAATTAAAAAACCAATTAAAAATAAAAGATAATTGAAAAAAATGTAAACAAACTTTTTTATTGAGATTTTCATCTATAAATAATTACTTTAATTAAGAAAAGATCAATTAAGATGAAATTTATCAAGTTAATTAAATTAATCTTAAGAAATTCAAAGAGAAATTCAAAGATGTTTTTATAAAGCGAAATTTAGAGAATACTTAGCGAGACTACCGTTTTATAAGAACCATTGAGGTCCAGCTGATTCTCCATCCTGAACCAAGAGAGCGAAAAAAGATATGGTCCATCTAGATGTTACCCGGTATCAATCCGCGTATAGCCCGCATGATACCCCACCCCGGACCACCCGCCTATCAAGGTCCAGACCTATCCAGATCGTTTTCTCATCCTCAAAACATATTAATAGATTTTGTTTCATCAAAATCGGTAGAGCCATTTTCAAAATAGAACTAAGATAAAACAAATATATATATATAAATATATAAACAATTTTTGCTCGTTTAATAAGAGTAGATTAGAATTAGAATTAATTTTCTTGTATTGCTTCATTCTCAATTCAGAATAAAATAGAATTATTTTTCAGTCTTAATTTTTATTACAGCGCCGCCTTATGGTAAATTACTTAACCATCTTCGCTTTCTGGTATAACTGGTTGCCTAACCTCATTCAGCATCCTTTGTTGCCAAATTGGATGACAATCCTCTCTTCCTTAATGCACTTTAAAACCGTTCATTAATTTGATTTCCTTTACAATTGAGTTATTCCATGGGAGACAGGGAAAAAATAATTCAATTAGTTTTACGGTTGGATTGAAGGAAATGCTCAATTATTATTCCAGATGTGTTTGTGAATAGATCAGCGCGCTGCCTACTGAAATAACATTATTATTATTTTTAAGAAAAACATTATTTTAAGGGGAAAAAAAACATCATTCGAATGAAAATTAAATATTTTATTGGGGAAAAATGAAATGAAAAATATTCAAAAATGTCCAATCAAATGGTTTTCTTCTGTCTTTCTCAAGTTATTATTATTGACCGACTTTGAAAAAAGGAGGTCATCAATTCAACGGAATGTCTGTTTTTACTTTACCATACAGGGTATGGTCAAGTATTGTAGTCGTGCATGAAAAAAGTGGTTTTTTTCCTTCTTTTTTTTCAAAATATCTCAAAAACCGCTTAAACTATTTTTAATAAAAAAATTGAGCAAAACCATGGTATTTCGGTCTACAAAAAAGCTCTTATAAGTGAACATCGAAAAAATTATATTTTTTGAGATAATAATTGTTTTGTCAAAATGTCTGTTAGTCTGTGCGTTACCAAATTTTTGCGGAAAAGCTAGCTCAAAAACTAGTGTGAATATCGAAACCAAATTTCACACGTAGTTTTGGCCCATTGAGATTAGATTTTGGTGTATATCGACCTAATATTTAGGGTGTTGGAAGGGGGGTTAAAAATTAAAAATCTAGGCAATTTGAGCAAACTCAACTCAGTTAAAAGCTATATTTTATTCCCCGAACCCCCTGGCCCCTGGACCCCTACCACTTCATCACACCTCCTGCACCCCCCGCCCCCGAAACGCCTTCCGTCGTCCGACCGTACCCCTTGACCACCGCACCCCCCACGTGGCCCACGGATTATGTGTATATATCTATAGGTATACAAATAAATACCGTATAATAATATTTTTAAATTAAATAACAACTTTTCAGTCCTTCAATTAAATTAAGATTTATTTCAATCTTATTTTATTTTGGATGCGAATAAAAACCGAAAGGCCAATTAATGACCTCCATTGAATCTCTTTGGCCAATCTGAGAGCTCGCGGCGTCGTCTAAGCGAATTATAATAGTAGATAATACCTGGCCACCGAGCGATGCTCAGCAACTTTTGGCTTAAGTTAAATGCTATATATTAATCCCTGAACCCAGGTAACCACAATATCCTAAGAATATTCTAAGGATATTCTAAGGACATTTAAATCTTCTTAGAATATTCTGAGGATATTGTGTGTTACCTGTTACCTGTTAACACACGCTCGCCTCTCGGAACCCTATCACTTCACTCCCCCTAAACCTCACCCCTCCCCAATCCCACCCCACCCCTAAAACCACTTCCCTCGCCCCCACCCGTACTCCTCCACCACTGCACCCGTATCGTCACCTCCGCCCACGCTCCCGCCACCTCACCCAGTTTTTGTATTTCAAGTCTTGTAGTGGCCCACAGATTATATGTATATACTAGCTGAAGCCCGGGTCTTCGGCCCGGCGTCACCTAGCCCCTGGCGGGGAGCGTCTCGTTTTATGGTTAAAATTTATATAGATAATACCCGACCACGCGTGTCTGTGACTAACTCTTATGCTTCAAGCCTAAACCACTGGACGTATCGAAACTATATTAGCAACATATGTCCGTTTGGTATATCTAAATTTTTGGCCAGGTTTATAATTATTGTTACCTTAACCAAAAATAATATTTACAGTTGAACGATTTCTAAAAAGCTATTTAAATAAAATATTTTTCATCTATATATAATCAAAAGCTTGGGTGATTTTTTTTTCTACCCTATTAAAGACGGTTTTCAGAATTTTTTCACGCAACCCAAAAGAAGTTAGGAATTAAAAAAAAAAAAATAGCTTTTTTAAATAACCATAACCTTTTCAAAAATTTAGTTATCATGACATTTTTTTTTAAATTTTTGTTTTTAAATGTACTTTAAAAAAAATAGATAGTTTTTTTTGCTAGTTTAGTTCTTTTTATGTTTGGCAAGCTATGTTGGCTAACCTGAATTTTTTTAGTTTTTCTTGAATTTTCCATTTTTCCGGGCAACTTTTCTAATTTTTTTTTTACGTATTAACCTGAATTGAACTATTACGAACATTATAAAAAAAAAATTAGCCAAATTGGTCCAGGCATTTGAGAGATCTGCGCATACAAAGAAACAGAAATTCATTTTTATTATATAGATGTATACATGTATAAGTATATAAATAAATACCATATAATAATTTTTTAAATTAATTAACAATTTTTGAGTTCATCAATTAAATTGCCAAATTTTAAATTAGAAAAAAAACGTTTGTGGGATTTAAAACTCGATTTTTAATCAATTAAATTTTTTTTTTATAAATTTTATTAAAACATTTATTTTACATGAATTTATGCATACATTGTTTTTGAGCTTCTACTCCGGAGATTACTTCTTCACCATCGATTGTCCTTGATCATCTTTTTACTCCTTGTTTTTAATAAGAGGAAAAAACTAATTAAATAAAAAAACCTCTTTTCCGATAATTATTTCAATTCCATTATTCGTCCATCTAACTTTTAATATATATAATAATTAAATTGAAAGTTTTTGCCGAGAGTAGCAGAATTTTTATATATTGAAGGAGACAATAAAAGAGTGTGTCTTCTGCTGGAATTATAAATTTTATTTATTTATAACGAGACTATAGTTTCGAGGGCCTTGCTCTCTTCATCAGTCTATTACAATGTATTCACAGGAATTAATTTATGAATGAAAGTTTAAAATCTTTCATGTGGTTATAAATAAATAAAATTTATAATTCCAGCAGAAGACACACTCTTTTTTTTTATAAATTTTATTAAACCAATTATTTTACATTAATTAATGTATACATTGTATTTTTGCTTCGATTCCGGAGATTACTTCTTCACCATCGAGTGTCCTTATTCATCTTTAGTCCTTGTTTTTAATAAGAGGAAAAATCTAATTAGATAAAAAAACCTCTTTTCCGATAATTATTTCAATTCCATTATTCCCCAATCAAGTCGATTGGTTTTCTCCTCCCCTCAAAACCGACACACTCTTTTATTGTCTCCTTCAATATATAATAATATTTATAATGATGTATTAGTGGAATTTAAAATTAAAAAACCAATTAATTATTAAAAGGAAATTGAATAAAAATGTAAATATACATTTTTATCGAGACAACCACCTGTGAATAATTATTCCAATTAACCAAAAACCCATCAAAAACAACTTAGCCGAAGATGAGACCGTGAGAGATCGAATGTCCAACACAAAACCCTCCTAACCAGTGAATTTCATCCAAATCGTTAGAGACGTTTTCGAGAACCCGACCGGATATATATATATATATACAAGAATTGCTCGTTTAATATAAAAAGATAAGATACGATAAATAAGATGATTTTCATATTCCACGACTGTCCATTCAGATTTCTCTTCTTGTGTGTATAAATATTCTATTTCGTAGGTAATTCTATTTAATAATCCGTTAGGTTATTGTTCTCTATCTTATTAGATTTTCCAGAATTTTCTCTCCCTCTCTCTGAATCCACACCACCTGTTGTCAAATTAATTAGTTAAATTAAATTATAAGGGTGGCAAACAAGCCGCCTTTCTTCGTGTTATCCTCGGCTCCTGAGTTCATTGACATATTTGCCGCTTTAAAGCCTCCGAGATCAACCCCCTGCAGGCAGAATTGGTTTTTGAGTTTTAATAAAATTTAATTAAAAATATTTTCCCAATGCTTTCAAACACAAATTAATACCTTTGTTAATTTTTAGTTCTCTTATACCTACACAAAAAATAAATATCGGAATGTTTTTAATTGAACTCTTGGTTTCGTGTTAGAGCAACCCTAAAATCACAGGGTAAATGGGCTATTGCCCTCGGGCGCAAATCTTTTATGGGCGGGAATTTTTATTGGTGTTTTATTAGTTAATTTTATTAAAACATTTTTCATAACAAAAATAACCAAATAAACTGTTCTGTATTTTTATATGGAGAGGGGTGGATTATTTTTAGTAACCCACGGCACTGTTTCGTGAATAAATTTAAAGTTGAGGAGGATTTGATAAATCTTTATCTTTCAAGGCCCATTAAAAAAAAAAATAAAGTAATTTGTTCACCACACACAACTTTCACTTACAGCCTCTCATTCTTGAAAATAATTCTAACAATTTTCCCTTTTTGAAGTGTGCCGCCACATTATAGAAATGCAAACATTTGTATGTACTTTGATCTAATGAGTTATTTTTTTCCCAGTTCAGCCATTCAGATCGCATAATTTAATGAAAAGCTAAATAAATAAGCTTTAAAAATATGTTCATTTATATATATATATATATATATATATATATATGTCATTAGTGGTTTTTCGGGTTTCTCCGCGTGTGAGTTTGAGAGCTTTACTCGACGTTTCGGCTCTCCTTTTGGATCCATTTTCTTACAAACAGTGACAGTGAACGTATCGAGTGTAGTGCCCAACATTCTCAAGACAGCAACAGCCGAGACGTTAGCCACCATAATAAGTAATACACCTTCAACCACAAAACACCCAAAACTTCCTAAATATCCAAATCTACCCAACCTTCCGATTGAAGAAATTCACTCGGAAGACACCCTCAAAACGAACCTTGGACTACAAGGTTAAGACCACGTAGACCACCCACCCCCTCTCTTGAAAATGGCTCCAAAAGGAGAGCCGAAACGTCGAGTAAAACTCTCAAACCCACGCGGAGAAACCCGAAAAACCTCTAATGACATAGAACCTATCCGCGGAAGCCTCACTGAACATATATATATATGAGCCCCGTCCCATCTCAATTGGCCCACCAATATTTTTTCTTTTTAAATAAAATTATGCTAATTCACGGTAAATTTAATTTAAATATTTATTTTTATTATCATTTGGAACAACTTTTCAAACAATTTAAAACATTTTATCGTAACATTTAACTTAAAATTATTTTTTAATTCTTAAAAACAAGGAAAACATACAAAATTCAAAATCTTTTCCACTGTGTGACGTCGCCTTTATTTTTAATTACGGCTTGAATTCTTTTGGGCTACGTACTTATTAAGTTTTGACACTCATCTTGAGTGAAAGTATCCCAAATATTTTGAAGTTTGTCTTTTAATTCGACTACGTTTCTAGCTGGTTGTATTCGTAATAGCTTTTTCATTGTGTGCCAAAGAGTTTCTATTGGTGACAAGACGGGGCTGTTTGCCACCCACTCCAAAAGTGGAACATTATGATCAGAAAGACATTTTAAAGATTTTCTTGATGTATGGCAGGCCGCCCCGTCTTGTTGGAACACAAAATTATTATTATTCTGCAATGCATCTGCCATTGCTGAAAGTAACGATTTTTTTACAATCTCTAAATATTTATTGGTGTTTACAATTCCATCAATGAAATGAAGTTTTCCAACACCTCTAGCAGACATTGAACCCCATACCATAACTGAAGCAGGAAATTTTACTTTTTTTTTAAACAATCTGAATTGAAAGCTTCATTTTTCTGACGAATAACTCTGCTTCGATTGTCCCCAACACAAACTTCAAAACGAGACTCCTCACTCCAATGGTCACTATTCCATTCATCACTCGTCCAATTAATGTGACTTTTAGCCCATTTAAGCCGGTTTTTCTTTTGTTTTAATGTCAAGAGTGGCTTTTCTTTCGCCTAAAAAAATTAGTAAAATTACAAAAAAAAAAATTGTAAGTTTTAAAACCTAACTTAAGGGCTTCTCTATGACACGTGGATCTTGAAACACTTCGCCCCACAGCATAGCTTCAAAGAACAGATAATTCACCATAGTTCGAAAGACTGTTTTTTCTAATAATCTTCTTCAATGCTCGTCTATCAGCAATTGATATTTTGGATTTCGACGCATACCGAGGCTTTGTAGCTATTGTACCCGTTGTTTTATAAACTCGAATAATATTTCTGACACTAAACTTTGATAAATTAACTAGATCGCCAATTTCCGCGTTTAATTTTCCCTTTTAAAATAAATTGATAATAATTGAGCGAATTTTTTCATCAACAACCTTTCCATGAGTCATTTTTACTAATAATAAACAAAACAAACTTTCTTTTGTTGGAAAAAGGCAAAGCCTACTTGGTGCTAGCAAATTGAACTCTCGAAATATTCCTTTTCGAAATTCACTGCCGCGTCGAATTCCACTATAGGTGGTGCTGGACGTTGAATTTGAGGGACTATTTTCCATCCTTTTCTCTTTACTTCCATGCTTTGGTGTCCATAAAAAGGCTTGAACCATAAATTTCGTCCCCTTTTATTTTAAACCTAAGCATAGAGCGTTTAGTATATGAACTTTTGAGAGTGCTCGAAATTCATGTTAATAGCAGATAAATCGTAAGCATATATTTATTTATTTTTACATCAATTGAGATTGATTAGAATTTTTCTATTTGTTTAGTTGATTTACAACCAACTAAACATTAGATTAAATTGTGTTGAACGCTTCACGGTTATCTGGCTATATATTTAATAATTTGGGCAAAAAACGCGATTGGCGTTATTTGATTAATTTTTAATAAAATTGAACTGGTTTCTCAAGTCCCTCCAAGGTATTTATCATCTTAATTTTCTTTGAATCTTGTTTCTGTAGTCTTGCATAAGCTAATAAATTATATGTCTTTTATTTTTTTTTCTGTTATCCAAGAATTCTCCAAGAATTCTCCAAGGTTTATTGAAAACCAAAATATTACTTGATTGGATAAGGAGTCCAAGTGAACGAGGAGCATTTCGTCCATTTTCTTCATCTTAAGTAGAATTACTTGCATTATTATTTTAATTTATATATATTTTATTTATATATATAAAAATTGGCGTATATTTTTGCGCATATTTGTATTTTTCAATTAGCTGAATTTTTTAACATTCATTTTTTAAACCTTTTATCTGTAATTATAGTTTTAAGTTATTCATAACATCAATTATTTGTATTCAATTTCAACATTCATCTTTTATAATCCAAAAATTTATATTAAATTCCATTTAAACCTACTTACAGTCCATTTTCTTATCGATAATTAATTTTTTTATTTTCTTAATATTAAAATTAATATTCCCAGCTGCAGTGAGCGGCAACACTACTTGATTATTTCACATATTCAAAGATTCTTAAAAAAAAATCGTGAAAAGCAAAGAACTATTTTTTATATAAAAATATGTTTTTAACAAACAAAAAATAATTTTAAGTTAAATGTTACAATAAAATGTTTTAAATTGTTTAAAATGTTGTTCCAAATGATAATAAAAATAAATATTTAAATTAAATTTACCGTGAATTAGCATAATTTTATTTAAAAAGAAAAAATATTGGTGGGCCAATTGAGATGGGGGACGGGGCTCGTATATTTTGTTTAAAAAAAAGTTCGATCAAAACAATTCTCGTTAATATGTTAATTATTCTTTATTATATTAATGAGAAAATTATACATTTATTTTTTTATTTATTTTTTTTTAAAGGGCCTCCACATCTCCCCTTATAGTCCTCCGATCCTCCCACTCAGGATCCGGTCGAGTGGCTCAGGGTGTGGCCACAGCAGAACGGTGTGAAACCTTAGTATGCTGCGACCAAGAATAAAATAATAATAATAATAAAAATAAAAAAGGGAATACCGCACGTCGTCCAAACAATAAAAATAAATAAATAAATACACTGGGAAGAATAAATAAATAAATAATCAATTAAATAAAACAAAAAATAAATAGAATATGTCACTGGGCTTAAAGAAATGTTTAAAAATAAATAATTTAAAAAACAGATAAATAAATAAGTAGACATGAAGTTGCCGTAGTCAATGAATAAAAAATAAATAAATAAATAGGCAGAAAACCGCCATGGTCAAGAAAAATAAATAAATATTTGACTGGGAATACAGGCTACTGGGTAAAATATTAAATAAATTTAAATAATAATAAATTATTGATTATATTTATTTGCATATCTTTATCCTAGATATTTCTTGGCAAATAATTGAGCGGATTCATAAAAATTAATTCACTCAAGTAGTTGGTTGCACAGACACAATCCCTTGTGCTTTTATGGGTAATTTCTTTATTTAATCCAATTTATCTCGCTCTTTTACAATTCAGCACAATGTTCACCTTTCGTGTTTCTCTTATATTAGACAATACACCCTCGAGGAGGTTCTGATAAATAATTTCAACATCTCACCGGCCCATTGTTCTTATAAACTCCGCAGACCTAATAGACCAGGAGACAGCTCCCTTTTTAACCGACTTCAAAAAAGGAGGAGGTTCTCTATTCGACTGAATTTTTTTTTTTTTTTTTTTTTTTTTTTTTTGTGCCTATGTTACCTCATATCTCGGCCAATTCTCAACCGATTTTGAAAAATTTTTTTGCATTGGGTCCAGTCTAGCTTCCGATTGGTCCCATTTTTTTCGTATTTTTTTCATAGGTATTAGACCTTTTTTATTAGGTTTGTTTAGACCTAACCTCTTTGTTTATCAACCGATTTCGATGGTTCTTTTTTTATCCGATAGGGGGTGTCTTAAGGATGGTGTCATATTAATTTGGTCAAGTTCTGATGATATAATCACTATTAATAACATCACTAAAAAGAGAAAAATAAAAAAATTTTTAAGAAAAAAATAAAAACCGACTTCAAAAAAAATTTTTAAGAAAAAAATAAAAACCGACTTCAAAAAATTAAGTGCAACAAATATAAAAATACACTAAAAGGTATAAAATAATTATTATCTTATTTAGTTACAACTAAACGACGAAATATTAACACGAAATTACTTTTTAAAGTCGGTGCCAAACAAACTATACCTATAAGCGAGCGTACCCGCCAAACGTACTAAGTAAGATCCATAAAAGGTATATGTTTGGCACCAACTTCAAAAAGTAATTTCGTGTTAATATTTCGTCGTTTAGTTGTAACTAAATAAGATAATAATTATTTTATACCTTTTAGTGTATTTTTATATTTGTTGCACTTAATTTTTGAAGTCGGTTTTTATTTTTTTCTTAAAAATTTTTATTTTTCTCTTTTTAGTGATGTTATTAATAGTGATTATATCATCAGAACTTGACCAAATTAATATGACACCATCCCTAAGACACCCCTTTCGGATAAAAAAGAACCATCGAAATCGGTTCATAAACAAAGAGGTTAGGTCTAAACAAACCTAAACAAACCTAATAAAAAAGGTCTAATACCTATGAAAAAAATGGGACCAATCGGAAGCTAGACTGGACCCAATGCAAAAAAAATTTTCAAAATCGGTTGACAATTGGCGGAGATATGAGGTAACATAGGCACAAAAAAAAAAAAAAAAAAAAAAATTCAATCGAATAGAGAACCTCCTCCTTTTTTGAAGTCGGTTAAAAATTAAATGCAACAAATAAAATACACTAAAAGGTATAAAATAATTATTATCTTATTTAGTTACAACTAAACGACGAAATATTAACATGAAATTACTTTTTGAAGTCGGTGCCAAACATATACCTTTTATGAATCGCACTCGACGGATCTTACTTAGTACGTTTGGAGGGTATGCTCGCTTATAGGTATAGTTAGTTTGGCACCGACTTCAAAAAGTAATTTCATGTTAATATTTCGTCGTTTAGTTGTAACTAAATAAGATAATAATTATTTTATACCTTTTAGTGTATTTTATTTGTTGCATTTAATTTTTTGAAGTCGGTTTTTATTTTTTTCTTAAAAATTATTTTTATTTTTCTCTTTTTAGTGATGTCATTAATAGTGATCATATCATCAGAACTTGACCAAATTAATATGAGATTGAATTTTTTTTTGATGACCAAAACCGTGAAAGCTGAAAATTTCCCATACCTTTCATTTGGTGTCACTAGTAAGTAAATGGACCTCCGGCGGGTGTAGCTAGGGCACCCCCGCCCAAACAGGTAAAAAAAATAATTTAAAAAACTAATACCGGATAAGCTGAAATTTTGTTGTAATGTTTAGCATCTGGAGCCACCGAGCGATACACGGTAACTCTGACCCCCACCCCCCTCCCGAAACAACGCACCTCGCCCCCACCAATGCTCCCCCACTCCGCCCCGCCCCACCACAACCGTGCCTCCCACCTCCAGATCCCCCACAACTGCACCCACATCCTGCACCTTCCACATCCACCCCACCCCGCATTTCTCATAGTCTACATAATATATGTATATTTCTTTACTCGTACACCAATTTGCCCACATTGGTTCATATTGATAAACATTATAAAAAAAAATAGTAAAATAATAATAAAAAAAATAATCGTATAGGATTTGAAATAAAAACATAAAATTAAATAAGATTTGTTTCCAAGTTATATATATAAAAAGTCACTTGAACCACTTTATTTGTAAACACACCTGTTTTGTTATGATTTAGACACCTGTTAATTAAAAACAAACAAATTTTTTTTTTTTTTTTTTTTTTATAAATTTTATTAAACCAATTATTTTACATTAATTAATGTATACCTTGTATTTTAGCTTCGATTTCGGAGATTGCTTCTCCACCATCGAGTGTCCTTATTCATATTTAGTCCGTGTTTTTAATAAGAGGAAAAATCTAATTAGATAAAAAAACCTCTTTTCCGATAATTATTTAAATTCCATTATTCCCCAATCAAATCGATTGGTATCCTTCTCCATCTACTCCATCAATTCGACACACTCTTTTTTTTTTTTTTTTTTTTTTTATAAATTTTATTAAACCAATTATTTTACATTAATTAATGTATACCTTGTATTTTAGCTTCGATTCCGGAGATAACTTCTCCACCATCGAGTGTCCTTATTTATCTTTAGTCCTTGTTTTTAATAAGAGGAAAAATCTAATTAGATAAAAAAACCTCTTTTCCGATAATTATTTAAATTCCATTATTCCCCAATCAAATCGATTGGTATCCTTCTCCATTTACTCCATCAATTCGACACACTCTTTTTTTTTTTATTTTTTATAAATTTTATTAAACCAATTATATTACATTAATTAATGTATACATTGTATTTTAGCTTCGATTCCGGAGATAACTTCTCCACCATCGAGTGTCCTTATTTATCTTTAGTCCTTGTTTTTAATAAGAGGAAAAATCTAATTAGATAAAAAAACCTCTTTTCCGATAATTATTTAATTCCATTATTCCCCAATCAAGTCGATTGGTTAATCTTCCTTCCTCTCTCCTCTCCTCTCCTCTCATCAAACAAAAAATTCCTAATTTTAATATAATATATTAATATTTGTTATAACCTATTAGAGGGTTTTAAAATTAAAAAACCAATTAAAAATAAAAGATAATTGAAAAAAATGTAAACAAACTTTTTTATTGAGATTTTCATCTATCAATAATTACTTTAATTAAGAAAAGATTAATTAAGATTAAATTTGTTGAGGTCGAGACCGAGCCACATCGCTTTCTCATCCTCAAAACTTTTTAATAGAATTTGTTTCATCAAAATCGGTAAAGCCGTTTTCAAAATAGAACAATGATACAAATATACATATAAATAAATATACAAACAATTTTTGCTCGTTTAATAAGAATAGATAGATTAAGTTGTAAACAAAGCAAAAATAAGCTGACGTGTTCTGATGTGGCCATCCACTTGACTTTACCCATACAACCTGGCCCCTAAAATTATTTATAATCATGTAGGGGAAGTAAGTTTTTGGATTTTTATACTTCTGGGGTCCCACTGATTATGTATACAAAATTTGGTTGAGTTTGCTCAAATATCCTAGATTTTTAATTTTTATACCCCCTCCACCTCCCTTAATTTTGGGTCGATAAGCATCAAAATCTAATCAGCTCTTAATCTCAATGGACCAAAACTACGTGTGAAATTTGGTTTCGATATTCAAAATAGTTTTTGAGCTAGCTCCTCCACAAAATTTGGTAACCTACAGACTAACAGGCAGACATTTTAATAAAACAATTATTATCTCGAAAAATATAATTTTTTCGATGTTTACTTATTAAAGCTTTTTTGTAGACCTAAATGCCATGGTTTCCCTCAATTTTTCAATCAAAATAGTTTCAGCCCTTTTTGAGATATTTTGAAAAAAAAGGAAAAAAACACTTTTTTCATGCACGATTACAATACTTGACCATATCCTGTATGGTAAAGTAAAAATATCCAGCTGGTTTTAGAGTCGGGGATTATGTTCGTAGTATGGGGGCTGCCGTAGCATATTTTTCACTTCTTTACGTGAATAGCTAGAACATCCCACATTTTAAAATCAGCTGGATTTGTTTTCTGTTTGTTTTACAATTTAATAAACATGACAACAAAGTTACAGCTTTTCCGGTATTAGTTTTTTAATTTACCATGCAGGGTATGGTCAAGTATTGTAGTCGTGCATAAAAAAAAGTAGTTTTGTCTTTCTTTTTTCCAAATATCTCAATAAAGGGGGGGGGTGAAGGGCTAAAAAAATGAAAATATATGCTCTTATACCAAACTCAACCAAATTTTTTATACCTAATCAGTGGGACCCCAGTAGTCTAAAAGTGCAAAAACTAACCATCCAAAACAGGGGGGGGTTAAGGGTTAAAAAAATGAAAATATAGGCTCTTGTACCAAACTCAACCAAATTTTTTATACCTAATCAGTGGGACCCCAGAAGCCTAAAAATGCAAAAACTAACCATCCAAAATAGGGGGGGGGGTGAAGGGTTAAAAAAATGAAAATATAGGCTTTTGTACCAAACTCAACCAAATTTTTTATACCTAATCAGTGGGACCCCAGAAGCCTAAAAATGCAAAAACTAACCATCCAAAATAGGGGGGTGAAGGGTTAAAAAAATGAAAATATAGGCTCTTAACCAAATTTTTTATACATAATCAGTGGGATCCCAGAAGAATTTAAAAACTAACCCCCCCCCCCACCCCTACATGAATATATATAATTTTATTAAATATTAAATATAAGTGAATGGCCAGGTTGTATGGTAAAGTCAAGTGGATGGCCACATCAGAACACGTCAGCTTATTTTAATTATTTTTTTACCTGTTTGGGGAGCTGCCCCAGTTACAACCACCGAAGATGCGCCACCTAATGGTCCATTTACTTACTAGTGAGACCAAATGAACCAGAGGAAAAACATTTCATCTTTTCCGATATTAGAAACTGAAAGGGTAGCTGGCTCCTGGCCTATAACCATTCTAGTCTGTCTGTATTTGAATGGATGCTAGTCGGGGCTTTTATCTACCTATCTAATTGGTTCACTTTCTCTATTATTCCATATTTCTGCTTCTGTCAGGTTCCGACATCTTTGGGAATTTTAATTAATTTATTTAATTTCAAATCATGTCAGGATCTATTAATTTTAGTAAACCCACACGACCAGGAGGATAGGCTTACATGATTTAATTATACCCAGCAAAATTCGAAGAACGCTGATATTTCTAATAGAACAGGCTCATAATTAAAAGGAGATATGATTAATTGCTAATGGGCAAAAAATTAAGAAGTCAGGGGGGGAGGGGTTCTTTGGTAAATAATCTACTCTTATTAAACGGGCAAAAATTGTTTATATATATATATATTTGTATCATTGTTCTATTTTGAAAACGGCTTTACCGATTTTGATGAAACAAAATCTATTAAAAAGTTTTGAGGATGAGGTCTCGACTTCAACAAATTTCATCTTAATTGATCTTTTCTTAATTAAAGTAATTATTGAGAGATGAAAATCTCAATAAAAAAGTTTGTTTACATTTTTTTCAATTATCTTTTATTTGTTAATTGGTTTTTTAATTTTAAAACCCACTAATAGGTTATAGCAAATATTAATATATTATAGTGAAAACAAAGATTTAAGTATCTTTTTGGGTGTCTTTTTTTGAAAAAAGATGGAAATTATTTCAAAAATCAACCCAGTATATAATATTATTAAATGAATTTATCTTTAAAGGACATCATAGATATTAGTTGAAATATTTTTACATTGCATATCAGAGAGGTTCGTCCCCTTAAGAGATTTGTCTTAAGAGATTTGTCTTAAGGGTTTGGCTACTGGCCCGGCAAGCTTAGTTAGCGCTTGGGTTCGATTCCTAAGGGGACGAACCTCTCTGATATGCAATGTAAAAATATTTCAACTAATATCTATGATGTCCTTTAAAGATAAATTCATTTATTAATATATTATGTTGAAATTAGGAATTTTTTGTTTGTTTTTAATTGACAGGTGTCTAAATCATAACAAAACAGGTGTGTTTACAAATAAGGTGATTGAAGTGACTTTTTTATATAACTTGGAAACAAATCTTATTTAATTTTATGTTTTTATTTCAGATCCTATACGATAATTTTTTTTATTATTATTTTCCTGTTTATTTTTTTATAATGTTTATCAATATGAACGAATGTTGGCAAATTTGTGTACGAGTAAACAAATATACACATAATATGTGGACCATTAGTAGGATAGAAATGCAAAAACTGGGTGCGGAGTGGGGTGGATGTGGGAGGTGCAGGATGAGGGGTGCAGTTGTGGGAGGTGCAGGAGGTGGGGTGCAGTTGTGGGGGACCCGGAGGTGGGAGGCGCGGTTGGGGTGGTGTGGGGGTGCATTGGTAGGGGGCGAGGTGTGTGGTTTCGGGAGGGGGGGGAGCAGGTGTTACCGTGCATCGCTCGGTGGCTCCAGGTACTATTAAATATAAGAGAGGGGCCAGGTGGATGGTAAAGTCATGTGGATGGCCACATCTGTTTATTTTAGAATGGTCAAGTATTATAATTGTGTATGAAAAAATTGCTTTTTTTGCTTTGTTTTTTCGAAATATCTCAAAAACAGCAGAAACTATTTTAATTAAAATAAATTATGCAAAACCATGACATTTCGATCTACAAAAGAACCCTAATAAGTTAACATCGAAAAAATTATATTTTTCGAAATATTAACAGTTTTGTCAAAATATCTGTTAGTACGTTATCAAATTTTTGTGGACGTACTAACTCAAAAACTAGTGTGAATATCAAAACGAAATTTCACATGTAGTTTAGGTGCACTGAGATTAAGAGCTGATTAGATTTTGGTTTAATTGGAACCAAAAATTAAGGGCGGTAGGGGGAGTAAAATTTAAAATTATAATATTTTCAAAACTAAAAAAAAAATGAAATATACTATAAAATAAACCTATAAGTTATTATTGAATTAATATTTTCTTCAAAAGCAAAAAATTTAGGGGCGGCGGAGGGTTCAAAAAAAATAAAATTAAAATGTTGTATACCCTTTAATCTATTTGTAGGCAATTTCGCATATGCACCCTATATAACCTTATCAAAATGAGTCACTATGAGAAATTGATAGAGACAGAAAATAAACTGCAACGGATCGTTGCTAAGCTTTATCCAAATTCATTTGAAATATCAATATTTTTTTCCTTTATTAATCATATATCATAGCCTATTTGCGGTCCATGTTTAAAATAAAATAGTAAAGAATTAAAAAAAGTACTATCTTACTCTAGAGTAAAATACTTTAAAATATAATTTTACTAAAAACTTTATTTAACCTTTTTTGTGGTCCCCAAGATCCTTAATTAGAATATTAAATTTCATCAAAATTGGTTAAGTCATTTTCAAGATATTTAGAAAAAACTAAAAAAGTACAAAAATAAAGTAGTAATGTTTGTTGACCGATATGTACCAAAAAGTAATCAGCACTTCATTTTGTTAAAATAATGCTAGATTTTCAATTTCAGTTTTATCGGTTCAACGATGTGAAAAAAATCATGGACGAAAAAAAACGATAGCATACATACATACATACATTCGCACGCACTTCCTGAAAAAAGGGTTATTAAAGCAGCCAGCTCCTCGAAGCGAGTTCAGTTGTCATTTGTCATTTGTGAGTTGTCAGTTGTTGAAACTCATTGAATGATGCAACTCACCGAGGTGACAGATCACCTGGAAACGATTTGGAAAAAGAGACGACTTGTGTCTAAGAAGTAATTTGTATACACGTTCTGTACCGAAGAAGCAATAAATGCGGGCCTTGTGCCATTATTTTATTTAAAGCATGTTTCCAATTGCCTCTGGCATGTTCGTATTTTAGAAGAGCATATTTTCAACTGGCTAGTGCAAATTCTTATTTTAAAATAGCATTTTTCTGGCTTTAACGCCGCCAAGAGAGATTCTAATCTCTGAAGATTATCTCCCATCCAAGCCCGGCGAATCTCCTTCCAACTAACCCTTCGAGCCAAACATAATAAAAATCATCCATCATCTTAATCATTTCCTATATATATATATACAGATATATCATCTCGGTATATATGTGTGTATGTTTATTTGCATCAAACAGAGGAAAACCTCTTTGTTTCTGTTTGTATCTATTCTGATGGCTAATCAATGGCCAATTTAATTTATTTTTTAGTAGTCTTTTCATTTTTGTGAAGAATTGGTTCTACGAGAACAGCATATTAATGAATACCATATATAAATTGCCATCTAATGTTTCCTACCAATATATCTTGATTAAACTATGTTTAACCATTATTTTTAGCCGACACACACACACACACACATTTGATTCAAATTCAAACACCCTTTGATATTGGATTTTTTTTTTTACTTCTTTTGTGAATTATAAATTAAACAAATTCCCCCCACGTTTAAATGTATTCACGTAAAATGTAGGGATTACTGTTGTATTGTTTACTGAAATTTATCTACCACCTGTGACTTTGTATATTTAAATTTAAATTGCTCAACTGTAATGTGTTGCATTCCAAAATCAATATATTTCCACTTAAACTCTGTTATATGTGATATATGTGTTCTCATATAATTGTGCATTTACATTTTGCTTACACCAATTTTATACATATCAATGAGCCATTTTACTGAAGTATGGAAAATTTCCTCACTAGCAGCGCTAGTTGTACTTTAGGGACAGACCTGGGGGTGTTCACTCTTTAGTTTACAACTCTGGTAACCATGCGCTTGGCGCTACTATCGAACTTGCCTCTAGTGCCACTAGACTATCCAGGGGGCGCTCCCCTAGTTTACCACTCTGCAGATTATGTGTATATAGAAATATAATTAAATTCCGTATAATTTTTTTTAAATTAAATAACAATCTATCGAGTTTTTTAATAAATTAAATAAATAATAAATAATAATTTAATTTTAAAATTAAAAAATCAATTAATAAATAAAAGATAATTGAAAAAAATATAAACAATCTTTTTTATTGAGATTTTCATCTATCAATAATTACTTTAAAAAAAGAAAAGATCAATTAAGATGAGATTTGTCGAGGTCCAGACCTAGCCAGATCGCTTTCTCATCCTCAAAACTTGTTAATAGGGTTTGTTCCATCAAAATCGGTGGAGCCGTTTTGAAAATAGAACAAAAATACAAATATATCTTATATATAAAAGCCCTTGTCAGACAGTACCCGTGGCGCTGTCAGGTGAACATGTGGGAGAAAAAGCAACTAATATTCAATGACAGTTGCTAGATTGTCAAATTTTTAAAATAAAACATCTCTATTCTCTATATACATTATATATTTAATATCTCTATATATTAATATATTCCTCTATATAGCTTAGAATATTAGATTTACGGCGTGTCTCATTTGAAATTTTAGTAGACAAATTTATTAATTTTAAATATATTAATATAAATTTAATTTTTTGGAAATAATTCATACAGCGAAAATTATTTTTTTTTTGAATTTAAGAAAAATATAAATTCTTAAAATTTTAGTAGACAAATTAATTTTAAAATATATATATTATATGTATTTAATTTATAATATATGTTTTAATGAGATATGATTTAATGGGATTATGAGATTAATTCTTAATTTATTACAGCGCGGGTCATTTGAAATTTTAGTAGATAAATTAATTTTAAAATTATTATATATAATTAATTTAGAGTCACTTTTTAGATAAATCCGCTCGACTCTCCTACAATCAATTAAATTTTCTATCTTTTAATATATTTAATAATATTCGTAATGATCTAGTAGTGGAATTTAAAATTAAAAAATCAATTAAAAACTAAAATGAAATTAAATAAAAATGTAATAATACCACATGTGAATAATTATTTTAATTAACAAAAAACCCATCAAAAACAACTTAGCCGAAGATGAGACCGTGACAGATCGAATGTCCAACACAAAACCCTCCTAACCCGTGAATTTCATCCAAATCGTTAGAGCCGTTATTTTTATCTCGCGAGACTACTGCGGATTACGCTATTGGAGTCTGCGGAGTGGGAGATCGAGTATATAACATCTGAGATTTCAAATTCACTCGGTGATACATCCGAATGTCTAGCGGGCTATACGCGAAATGACGTTGGATTGTAGCTAGGTGGATTACATCTTTTTCTCTCTTGGTCCAGAATTAATACTCCGCAGACTCCAATAGCGTAATCCGCAGTAGTCTCGCGAGATAAAAATATCTTTTTCAAATCAGCGCGGTCAAAATAATTCTTGTTGACGTATCAATTATTCTTTGATATATTAATGAGAAAATTAAAATTTATTTAATATCATTATTTCAAGTTAGAAATATATAAGTTCAAATATTATTTTCACTCAATATTTGACAAAAAATTCCCTACATTAGAGTCGCTATCGAATAAAATGTAGAAAACCTTCAGTCCCATTTTTGGTATTAGACCTTTTTTGTTAGGTTTGTTCAGGCCTAACTTCTTTGTTTATGAACCGATTTCGATGATTCTTTTTTTATTGGAAAGGGGTATTATAGGAATGGTGCCATATTAATTTGGTCAAGTTCTGATGATATTATCACTATTAATAACATCACTAAAAGAGAAAAATAAAAATTATTTTTAAGAAAAAAATAAAAACCGACTTCAAAAAATTAAATGCAACAAATAAAATACACTAAAAGGTATAAAATAATTATTATCTTATTTAGTTACAACTAAACGACGAAATATTAACATGAAATTACTTTTTCATGTCGGTACCAAACAAACTATATCTATAAGCGAGCATACCCTCCAAACGTACTAAGTAAGATCCGTCGAGTGCGATTCATAAAAGGTATATGTTTGGAACCGACTTCAAAAAGTAATTTCATGTTAATATTTCGTCGTTTAGTTGTAACTAAATAAGATAATAATTATTTTAGTGTAACGAAATTTTCTCTGGAGAGAGACGGACTGGTAGAAATTTTAATTGAAAGTAATGGAAGGCAGCCCAGAGTTAGTGAGGAAAGAAAAAATTAACACATATAAAATAAGGTGTAATTTATTGGAATCCTTCCTCCTTTCCTTTCAAACCGACGTTTTTGAGGATTTTTCCCTCCTTCTTCAGGGTTTCAAAGGGTCAATGAATGAAACAAATAAAATGTTTCCTTCTTCTCTCCACAGTAGTGTTCAAAAACTTTCTTCATTTGTAACAAAAGGCATAGAAAGATAAAAAAAATTTTTTTTATCTTTCTATGCCTTTTGTTACAAATGAAGAAAGTTTTTGAACACTACTGTGGAGAGAAGAAGGAAACATTTTATTTGTTTCATTCGATGACCCTTTGAAACCCTGAAGAAGGAGGAAAAATCCTCCGAAACGTCGGTTTGAAAGGAAGGAGGAAGGATTCCAATAAATTACACCTTATTTTATATGTGTTAATTTTTTCTCTCTCACTACCTCTGGGCTGCCTTCCATTACTTTCAATTATTATTATTTTAGTGTATTTTATTTGTTGGATTTAATTTTTTGAAGTCGGTTTTATTTTTTCTTAAAAATTATTTCCAACTCTTGGTTCAGTATCAAAACGGATCTGGTCCCAATTGCACCAAAATAGGGCAGTGGCCGGATAAAAGTTTTAACTTTCACGTTCATCTAATGTTAACATATAAACATTCTAAATAAAATTTATTATTGAATATCCGAACAAAATTCATCTGTTTCGATTCCCCAAAGAATCAGACAGATGGGCATTGTATAATAGTAAATTTATATATGTATATACAAGATTTGCTCGTTTAATATAATAAGTACCTGGCCACCGAGCGATGCTCAGTAACGTTTTGCTTCAGTTAAATGCTATACATTAATTCCCTCGCCCCCCACTACCACTTCACACCCTACCCCTGCAGCCCTCCAGCCCACATCTACCCCCAGCACACCCCAATTCCGCCCCCGAATATTTTCTCCAAAATCTATGTGCCCTATTTTGGTGCAATTGGGACCAGATCCGTTTTGATGATGGAGTAGTTTTTTGATTGAAAAGAATTGATTTGAATTGAAGTGTCCGGTGTGTGGGCCGTGTTCCGTGTTTTTCGATAGAATCCCTCCGTTTTCCCTCTACTCTCCTTGCCTGAGACCATGTGTTGTAATTTGCCATTCTTGATTGGTTGCTTGATTTTTTCTCCTTTTTTTGCATACTATGGGGATGTCATTCTTGGTTTCTCTTTCTTTCCATCGTCTCGATTATTGACCCGCTCTGTTTAAAGTATAATCTATTTCTTGAATATTTATTGAGAAAAAGCATACTCACAAGACTTAGAGACAATTAAAGAAATCGCGGTAAATAATGTGTACGAAGCAAGCCTTATAGACACAATGTTAATTAAAAAAATTGAAAAATTAACCCCGGAATCAGTATATTTACAAAAGAATGAAAAAGAAAAAGAAAATCCTAGAATAGTTCTCCCATATTATGGACAAATTTCGGAAAAAATTAAAACAAAAAATGAAAAAATGAGGGTTCAAAACAGTATTCAAAACTCCAATTACTTTCGGAAAAGATTTAGGTTCAAATAAAAAAGACAAATTACCAAATATAGAAAAAGAAGGGGTTTATAGTTTGAAATGCAAAGATTGCGAAGCAATCTATGTAGGGAAGACAGAGAGAAATCTGAAAATTCGATTAAATGAACACATAAGAGATTATACTAGATGAGGGAGGAGGTATCTGCCAAAGATGGAATCACTGGGTTCAATAAAACACCTTTAATGAGACGTTTCGGCCTAAATTTTATTTGGCCATCTTCAGTCAATTAGGAGTTATACACAAAATGACGACTTTCATTCTGAAACTTTTGGGTCCAGGCACGTTAAAAATTCGCATGAAGCTAAAAGAAATTTTTATTTTTGACAAGGCTTGGTTCGATCACATATGTGTACCGCATTTTGTGTATAACTCCTAATTGACTGAAGATGGCCAAATAAAATTTGGGCCGAAACGTCTCATTAAAGGTGTTTTATTGAACCCAGTGATTCCATCTTTGGCTGATACCTCCTCCCTCATCTAGTATAGTTTCATCACAGCCCCGAACTCTTACAATATTCATACACATAAGAGATTTTAAAAATAAAAAGTGCGAAAATTCTTTTGCAGAACATTTAAATTCAAACAATCACTCCTTCCCAGAAGGAACATGTATTAGATTAATAAAAGGAGAAAAGAACCCAAAATTAATTAGCGCAATCGAATCTTTAGAAATTTTGAAATCATTCAATAGAAATTCAAAACTTTGTTTGAACAATCAAATAGAGTTATCAAATAGTAATCTGCTTAAGATGTTTGCTAACAAAAGATAAAAGAAAAAGAAAAACCCTTCTTTTGTCAGCCTTTCTCGTTGTAAAACAAGAAGAAAGGGAAACATATTGTTATATTTGAATGTGAACCGAAAGGAATGTCATTGTTAGTTCCTAGCCGACCACCAGAGACGAAGGAACACCAAGTTTTCAATATCCATATGATATTGACTCCATGAAAAACATTTATAATTGAAGAAAGACTGATGATGAAGACCAAGTCTTCGAAACTATAGTCTCAAACAAATAAATAATATATATACAGATATATCATCTCGATATATATATATGTGTGTATGTTTATTTGCATCAAGCAGAGGACAAACTCTTTGTTTCTCTTTGGTAATCTATTTCTAATTGCCTTTTCTATGAAACTATCTTTAAATATCTAAATTATATCGATTATAAATGAAAAATTATATTTTACTAGTTAATAATATCAAATTGCATAATTATCATGGATTAAAAAAATTATAAAATTAGAATTATTGAATTTAAATCTCTAAAATAGGATCTCGCTAACAAATTTGTGTTTTTCTCCATTTAAATTTCCATACAATGTAGGATACATTTATAGAGGATCTGGGAGGAGATGAATTACCAATCGACTTGATTGGGGAATAATGGAATTGAAATAATTATCGGAAAAGAGGTTTTTTTATCTAATTAGATTTTTCCTCTTATTAAAAACAAGGACTAAAAATAAATAAGGACACTCGATGGTGGAGAAGCAATCTCCGGAATCGAAGCTAAAATACATGGTATACATTAATTAATGTAAAATAATTGGTTTAATAAAATTTATAAAAAAAAAAAAAAGGATACATTTATATGAATATATATATCCTTTTATATGAACTATATAAATATTTTCAAATGAGTGATTTGAATTCCCGCTCTCTTTTATTATACATGGCTAGAAAGGTCGAAAAGCCAAAAAAAAATGTGTCTTCTTCTAGAAAAATAAATTTTGCCCTTAAAACTGTAGTCTCTTTATAAATAAGTTAAAAATGTATTTAATTTTATTTATTTTCTTTCAATATAACCTTATTAAAAATTTATTTTTCCAGCAGAAGAAACTAATATTGTCTCCTTTAATTTATAAAAATTCTGCTTCTTTCGGCAAAAATAAGCTTTCAATTTAATTTTTTTTTTTTTATAATCAATGTAATAATAACAAATAAACGACTTAAAAGAATAATTTATATAAATCTATATATATGTAAATTGTATCTCCCGCTTATATAAATTATATTAAATTATCTGAGGTTGGTAGTATTGCATAGTGTCCTCGACTCAACTATGTTCACTCTTAATAGACACATGTTATGACATTATATGAGTGTGTATATTGATGAAAGGACTCTTATTCAATTCTACTATACTTTCAGGTAACTATCATTTATAACTTATCTTGTATATTATCTATTGCATTTATAAATAAATCTACTATACTTTCAGAATCGTCTAAAGTTCAATTTACCCAATCCACACTCTTACAAATTGAATAAGTCGTTTGCAAACATGGACACCCAAAAATTCCACGTACACATAGTGAAAAAAGAAGAAAATTTTTTTGAATTGGCTGGAGTATCAATGGACAAAAAACAGTGGTATATTCTTCCAAGAGAGAACAGAGATATTCAAAACCATCAAGTATTAATGGCAAATAATATTGTTATAAATGCTATTAAAGCAATTAAACCAATAAATGGATTTAGAAAAGTAAGTCTTAAATTAAATAAGGATATAATAGACAATTATTTCGATGAAGGAGAGAATGTATGCTACCAAAATATTCCTTTAGAGGAGTACAATGAAATATCAGAAGAGAAGGATAACCTACAAAAAAAAATTAAAGAACTGGAAACGAGACTGGAAGAAAAATTCTATATTCATGAAAAAATTGAAAAGAACTTCATCTTGGAAAAATTTAATAATAAGAAAAATAATGCAAGTGAATGGATAGAAAAGTATGAAAAGGAATGCTCCAGACATAAAATCATGAAAGAAGAACAAAAAATAGAAATTTTGGAACAATTTTTGGAAGACACAGCAAAAATTTGGTATGAATTACATAGCAAGAACAAAAAAAATTCAACATGGATAGAATGGAAAAACTCATTTCTAAACCACTTCTCAAAAAAAGGTTGGTCAACTATTAGAAAAGCATATAATTACAAATACATAGAAGGATCTTTGATAGATTATCTATTGATTAAGGAAAAACTATGTACAGAAATAGAAGATAAGATGACTACAACTTCTAAAATCAATCTAATGGTAATGGGCCTTCCCATCCACATGCAAGAAAAATTAGATATTGAAGAAATAACATCGATCGAAAAACTTATGATAGAAATAAAGAAAATAAATAATTCGACATTCGAAAGAAGAAGATTGGAAGTTACAAAAAAAGAAGACTTCAAGAAATTAACTATACCGAACAAAAAACCATGTGCAATATGTGAAAAATTAGGATATAAAAACCGCTTCCATTCAACCCAAATATGTTGGAACAACACAGCTTCCATAAAGAAAAGCATAAATTTAAATGAGGAAGAAACGGAAAATGAATATTTACAAATATCAGAGGACGAACAAAAAAACGATTGAACCCGGGAAAATCCAATCCACAGCCACTTATCAAAATAAAGGTAATTATAGACAAAAATAAACTTATAAAAGCTATCTACGATAATGGGTCGACGTGCTCATTAATCAACGAGAAGCTAATAAGAACAATTAAAGCAAAATTATATAATAGCAAAAGCTTATTAAAGTCTATAAGTGGAATGGATTTTTATAAAACCCGGGCTACATTAAATCTAAAAATCGGAGAAATAGAAGATGAACTAGAATTTATAGTAATAAAAAATGACAAATTTAATTATGATATGTTACTAGGTCTTGATGCTATAAAAAAATTCAAATTAATTCAAGATGAAAACCTGAAAATAAAACAAAGAAAAATTGATAAAATAATAGAAATAAAAGATGATAATAACATTCAAAAAAAAAAAAAATAATCGAATCTCAAGAAGAAACGGAAACAAACACACATATTATGGAAAACAAAGAAATAAATATCGATCATTTAAATAAAGAAAGACAAGAAGAACTAAAGAACATGATCAACGAATATCAATCATGTTTTGCAAAAAACAAATTCGATGTCGGCAAGATTAAGGATTTTGAAGCACAAGTCAAACTTAAAGAAGATAAGTACATAGCAAAAAAACCTTATAAGTGTTCACCAAGAGACCAAGAAGAAATAGAATATCAAGTTACGGAGTTACTGAAGAATAAATTAATTGAAGAATCTGATTCCCCATATGCGTCCCCAGTTACACTAGCTTACAAGAGAGAAGAAGGAAAAAAAACAAGGTTATGTGTTGATTATTCTGAATTGAACCGAATCGTAATCCCAGATGCACAACCATTTCCAAAGATTGATGATATAATTATGGAAGTAAACAGATGTAAATGGTACACATCAATAGATATGAACTCAGCATTTTGGTCCATACCTATAAGAGAAAAAGATCAAAAGAAGACAGCATTTGTGACCCAGAAAGGACATTGGCAATGGAGAGTGTTACCATTTGGATATAAAAACAGTAGTGCGATCTTCCAAAGAGTTTTGGCAAATACTATAAGAAGAAACAATATGGAAAAATTTTGTGTAAATTACATAGATGACATCCTAATATTCTCAGAAACGTTTGAAGAACATATGAAACATCTAAAACTATTATTTGAAGTTATAAAAAAACAAGGATATAAAATAAAAATGGAAAAATGCGAATTTGCAAAACATTCAATAAAATACCTTGGACATATTATAGAAAACGGAAAAATATACCCTATTAAGGACAACTTACAATCCATCAAAGATTTAGAAAGACCCAAGAATAAAAGAATGGTACGTAAACTAATTGGAAAGATAAATTTTTACAGAAAATTTATTGACCATTGTACACAAAAGATTGAGCCCACTTTACAATCTATTAAAAAAAGACTCCAAATTCAAATGGACAGAAGAATGCGAAAAATGTTTTCTGGAAACAAAGCAATATCTAATAACACCACCGGTTCTGGCTATATTTGACAATAAAAAGGATATAGTATTAGAGGTGGATGCAAGCAGATTAGGAGTAGGAGCAGTGCTGAAGCAAGTCCAAGAAGATGGAAGCTTACATCCAGTGGGCTATTTCTCAAAAAAATTGACACCGGGTCAAATGAAGAAAGAAGTGATGTTTATAGAATGTTTAGCCATGAAAGAGGCAATCATATATTGGCAATACCTACTTATAGGAAAATCATTTACTGTCATTACCGATCATAAGCCGCTGGTAAACTTAAAAACAAAAGCAAGAACGGATGAAGCAATAGGTGATCTAATGCTTTATTTATCGCAATATAATTTTAAAGTGGTGTATAGAGAAGGTAAGGATAATGTAGAAGCAGATTTTCTTTCAAGAAACCCAATATTAGAAACTAACGAAAATAATGAAGATTGTATTCAAATAGTGAATATGATCGAAATAGATGAAATAATCAATGATCAAAATAGAATAAAAGAAGAAATTAAGAATACAAAAGGAACAATGAATAATGGAAACATAAAATTTAAAATCATGAAAAATAAGAGAAGAATATACATCTCTAAAGAATTTGGTATAAATCTGATAGATAAAATACATAAATCCTATGGACATATAGGTTACAAACAAATAGCAAATAAGATAAGACCTTTTTATTATTTTAAGAAGATGGATGGCATCATTAAGGATTACTGCAAAAAATGTGAAATATGTATAAAAAACAAATCCAGAAGTTGTAAACCTTTGGGTGAATTATCAAGATTGGGACCAGCAAAATATCCATATCATATAATGTCTATGGACACAATTGGAGGATTTAAAGGATATAATTCCACAAAAAAATACATGCATCTATTAATAGACCATTTTAGTAGATATGCGTGGATAATGACATCGAAAAGTCAAGTCCCAGAAGATTTTATAAAATTAATTAATTTAGTAACAAAGGAAAACAAAATTGAAACACTATTGGTAGATCAATATAGCTCATTAAAATCAAAAAAATTCAAAGAATACATGAAAGAAAAGAAAATTAATTTAATCTTCACGGCCGTAGATAGTCCCCAATCAAATGGAATGAACGAAAGACTGAATCAAACAATAGTTAATCGGATCAGATGTAAAATAAATGAAAATAATAACAAGAGACCATGGACAAAAATTGCTGAGATATGCATCGAGGAATACAATAAGTCAATTCATAGCTCAACAAAATTTTCACCAGCAGAATTATTAATAGGAGAAACATCGGAAATAATTCCAAAAGAAATACAAAAAGAAAAACAAGACCTTGAGGAAATCAGAAAAGAAGCTTTCAAAAATTCAGAAATCAGTCACCAAAGAAACAAATTAAGAATTGATAAGAAGAGAAGAACATACAAATTAGAAAAGGGTGATTTAGTTTATGTCTCCAATGGAAATAAATTAAATAGAAATAAATTAGACGAAGTCAGAAGAGGACCATATGAAATAAAAGAGAAAATTTCTGATACGATTTATGAAATTAACAGCAAGAAAAGAGGGAAGGAAGCAAATCGATTCCATATATCAAAACTAATTCCTTACTCTTTTTCCTAGGAAAAAGACTCCCGAACGAAGGGAGGTGTAAATTGTATCTCCCGCTTATATAAATTATATTAAATTATCTGAGGTTGGTAGTATTGCATAGTGTCCTCGACTCAACTATGTTCACTCTTAATAGACACATGTTATGACATTATATGAGTGTGTATATTGATGAAAGGACTCTTATTCAATTCTACTATACTTTCAGGTAACTATCATTTATAACTTATCTTGTATATTATCTATTGCATTTATAAATAAATCTACTATACTTTCAGAATCGTCTAAAGTTCAATTTACCCAATCCACACTCTTACATATATATAAAAGCCATTGTCATACAGTACCTGTGGCGCCTTAGCGTACGATGTGGAGAAAAAGCAACTAATATTTAATGACAGTTGTTATATTGTCAAATTTTACAAACAAAACATATCTATTCTCTATATTATATATCTATAATATCTCTATATATTAATATATTCGTCTATTAGATTTACGGCGTGCCTCATTTGAAATTTTAGTAGGCAAATTTATTAATTTTAAATATATTATATATTAATATATATTTAATTTTTGAAATAATTCATACCGCGAAATTTTTTTTTTTTTGGAATTTAAGAAAAATATAAATTCTTAAAATTTTAGTAGACAAATTAATTTTAAAATATATATATATATACTATATATTAGGTATATATTTTTAATTTATAATATAAGTTTTAATGAGATATGATTTAATATAGGATAATGAGATTAATTCTTAATTTATTACTGCGCGGGTCATTTGAAATTTTAGTAGATAAATTAATTTTAAAATTATTATATATAATTAATTTAGAGACACTTTTTAGATAAATTTAAATATTGAAATGTATTATTAAAAAAGAAAAAGGTTTCCAACCGATCGGGAACTTCGAGAGAAATGGTTGCATGCTCTAATAAAATATTTATAAAGCATTTAATGATATTTTTTCATCTTTCTTTGATCAATATTCATTATTCGAAAAAATATTTTTTTCAAAACATATAATTACTGACAGCTAATAATCACATCTCGAGACGCTGCCCGCCAGGCCACCAGCGCGGAGGGCCGAGCGGTGCAGGGCGTGCCTTAGGCACGCCAGGTACGGGTCTTAATTTAATAAAATAATAACCTAACTTGTCATTCATTATTCTAAATTAAATAACAATAATATATTACAAGTTTAAAACAGACTATTAAAAAATCGGTGTTTTGAAATTCAAAATGGTGCGAAGCTTAACTAAGGTCGCCCAAAGTGACCATGTTCAGTGAGCATGTGCACTTGAGGCACGCCACAAGAAGGCCCAGTGGTGCCACAACTATCTCAAAACGAATAGGGCTGGGGCACACCAAGTCGGTTGGTAATCCTAAACGAATATGGTTTTGTGACTTGAGGCTAACATAAGGGCGCCCAAAGCACTCAAAACGAATAAAGCTAATATATATTAAAATTATGATTACCGCCACCTAGCTATGACGGTTTTTCGTGACGGCCATGAGCCGGTTTTATTCCCTTCGTCGAGAATCCATAACGAGCGTGAAGAAGTTTAACTTCAAAAAATATTTGCTTAATAATACTATATAATATTTATCTAGATTAATTTACAACAACGCTTAGCTTCCTTTTTCCGCCACTAGATGTCCCGGCGATCAATTTCAAACAAGATCGAATATGGCCCGGTCAAATTAAAAACTTTATATCGAAATTGAAATCACAGATACATGAAATATACTCTAATCAAAAGAGAGTAAATTTTTCTGATTAATCGTTTGGTTAATCATATCCATAATTTAATTAGTTTTATATTAAATAAGACGTACACGTTTCGTCATTTTATTTGTGACTTTCTCAGCAACTTAATTCTCAAATCAATTTCCGATAATTATATGAAATATTCTATCTAAAAAAAATTGGAAAAGAAGAAAAAAATAATGTTTTTCATAATGATATTGGACAATTGAGTTGAGAAATAAGTCGCTGAGAAAGTCAAAAATAAAATGACGAAACATACGTCTTTATACTATATATATTTGTAACAACGCTTAGAGAAATTTCTCTAAAAGAATTACCCTCTTGCCTAGAAATCGAACCGACGAACTCTTGAACTATGGTCATCAAGCTCTAACCACTAGACCAATGTCACATTGATATTTATATCTTGATTTCTTTTACTAAAACTATATATTTTTGATTTAGACTTTGTGTCTAGATAATATTGTATTCATTTTGAACTTGAATGAAAATGAAAAAACACCACTAGATTTTAAATTAAGAAACATTAAATATATTAATTGTTTAATTAATGAACCAAGGCCTAGGCTGCGAAAAATGAACGAGGTAAGATTAAAAGAAATTCCGTCAATTCATATGACAAAAAGGTATTAGTTTGGGTTCAGGGATCAGTAGCTTAGTGGATATGGGAGTTAAAACTCTTATGACAAAGCATTGCACGTATGCAAAGATCCGGGTTCGAGCCCGGCTGATCCTTTGTCTGTAATAAAAATAAACTTTTCTTCGTTCGCTAAATTTAAATTAAATATATATTAATTAACGAGGCAAATTTGAAATATAATTGTCAGCTCGGATTTTTAACTGATGGCTCCAATCGATTTTCATTAACCAGGCAAATTTGAAATATAATTCTAATTTGGACTCGAATTTTGAAATGAAAGACTACAATTCATTTTAAATTAAGAAACATTAAATATATTGATAATTGTTCCTCCCCCCCCCCCAGGCCACTCAAAAATTAAAGAGGCGAAACTTTTAAGAGACGATGTATTTTCGGTAGTTTACGGGTATACATTTGGAGTGTGGTTTTTTAAGAGGAATAAGATTTTTGGACCGAGACGCTGCCCGCCAGGGCACCAGCCCGGAGGGCACGAAAAGCTCGTTTTAAATAATCAAGTTATACCACTAAAATAACACCGAGGGAAATAAATAATGTTTGTCCCTAGCACAAGTGCTGCCTCTCGTGGCATATTTGGAATCACTATGCACTCAGCAAAAAGGCCCATTCGTTTTAAAGATATTGAGAATAAATTTATTGAGATAAACTATCAGGGAGACTAAATGATTGATGGTGTGTCGGGGTCTGTTCCCATGTTCAGATATCACCGTGATGAAAGACATGAAGAACGTGCCTCTGATCTGTTACGCCAAGCAGCTGGTCCTCTGCTCCTGCTTGTTTGGGGGCGACGAGCGTACCAAGGCCGCAGACGTTGCAGCCAGAATCCACGACTACTGGCAGGCTGAACAGAGAGTGGTAAGCTAATTAATACAAACATAATTACTTATACTAATACTAATAACACTGATCAACAAACAAATCCCCCCCCCATAAATCTGACAATGAATTCTAGTAGAGTTTTCTAATTGAAAAGTTTTTGTTTTGCCGAGAGTAGCAGAGAAACAAAGAGGTTGTCCTCTGCTTGATGCAAAAATACCTCTGTCAGAAATGGGGATCCACAGAATATGTATACAAAATTTGGTTGAGTTTTGGTCAAAGAGACTAGAATTTCTTTGACCCGCTCCTCCACCCCCCCCCCGTTTTTGTTTGATAATATTTAATATACATTTAAAAAAAAAATCATTTATTTTATTTTTAACCGACTTCAAAAAGGAGGAGGTTCTCTATTCGACTGAATTTTTTTTTTTTTTTTTTTTTTTGTGCCTATGTTACCTCATATCTCCGCCAATTGTCAACCGATTTTGAAATTTTTTTTGCATTGGGTCCAGTCTAGCTTCCGATTGGTCCCATTTTTTTCGTATTTTTTCATAGGTATTAGACCTTTTTTATTAGGTTTGTTTAGACCTAACCTATTTGTTTATGAACCGATTTCGATGGTTCTTTTTTTATCCGAAAGAGGTGTCTTAGGGATGGTGTCATATTAATTTGGTCAAGTTCTGATGATATGATCACTATTAATAACATCACTAAAAAGAAAAAAAGAAAAATAATTTTTAAGAAAAAAATAAAAACCGACTTCAAAAAATTAAATGCAACAAAATAAAAATACACTAAAAGGTATAAAATAATTATTATCTTATTTAGTTACAACTAAACGACGAAATATTAACACGAAATTACTTTTTGAAGTTGGTGCCAAAAACATAGTACCTTTTATGAATGGCACTCGACGGATCTTAACTTAGTACGTTTGGAGGGTATGCTCGCTTATAGGTATAGTTAGTTTGGCACCGACTTCAAAAAGTAATTTTCATGTTAATATTTCGTCGTTTAGTTGTAACTAAATAAGATAATAATTATTTTATACCTTTTAGTGTATTTTATTTGTTGCATTTAATTTTTTGAAGTCGGTTTTTATTTTTTTCTTAAAAAATTATTTTGAAAAATATATTTGGTTATTTTCTAGTTAAATTTTTTAATTTTTTTTATATCTCTTCAAAATGTGATAGATCTTTATGGCCCACCCTATATAATAATTAAATTAAAAAAATAATAATAGAAAAATTAAATTAATTTGTAATTTGTAATGTTATAAGTAAGTAGAGCAAAACATATATGTTACTTTATTTATAAAATAAAAAAAATGTGTCTTTTTTTTAATAAACCATTCATTATTCTCCAAACAATGCGGCTTACTTTGAAACAGTTTTATAAATTTGCGGCTCCCAAAGTTAAGGTTAGTGGCCACCCCTGGTATAAGCCTATCCTGCTCTCCTGGTTCATAGACACGGTTTGGTAAAGGTTTCATTAAAATCAGCCCTAGTTCAGTAGTTATTTGATTGATTATTTCTAGACGGGCGAACATACAGAGACTGGAAGGACGGACATAGATATAAATAAACAGACACAGGCACAAATGCCTTTTAGTAGTATCGATATTTTGATATATCAATATATTTTGTCCATCCCTAGATCAAAGGCAAAACATCACTAAATGTCCTTAAGTAATCACTCATCATGTAGTAACTACTACAAAGGATG